>VXBZ01003711.1:315377-452142 GCA_013399135.1 Heliornis fulica | reverse complement strand
TTTTTTTTTTTTTTTTTTACTTTCCCCCCCAGTACCATCAAGTGTTTTGTATGGGTAACTAAAAAATTTTACACAGCTTTATTTGGGGTCTCTTGGGTAAACTTACTGTTGAATTGGACCTTTCCCCAAATTCACATCTGCTCTACTGAGGGTCTCAAACAGCACCCATCTGAGTTTAGTGATATTCTGTGCTATTTACATCTTGGTGCACATTAAACATTCCTTGGCAGCATACACAGCTGAATTAGGGCATTGTGCTTTTGACGTGAGCCTAGCTGTGAAACCAAATACCCATTTGTATGGCCAAAATGAACATTATTATTTAGATGAAGGAACTGTGTAGAGCCAGAATGACTACATGTTATCCTCTTTCCTTTGTATTGTCTGGAGGCCTGAGATTCCCAATAAAGCAGGTAGGTGGAACTGACGAGTAGCAGAGCAGATCTATTTTAGTATGGCTTTCTCTGAGTTCTCTTTCTATTATTTCCCAGCTCCAGTAAGTATGTGGGCGACAATTGTTAGGCTAGGCTAGGCAGCTATGCACTTTCTGGCTCTTCCATCTTAATATAAGGAGGAACCTTTTCACTGTGAGGGTGACAGAGCACTGGAACAGACTACCCAGAGAGGTTGTGGAGTCTCTGAACTGGAGACATTCAAGACCAACCTGAACACGTTCCTGTGTGATCTACTCTGTGTGATCCTGCTTGGGCAGGGTAGTTGGACTGGATGATCTTTCAATGTCCCTTCCAACTCCTAACATTCTGTGATTCTGTGATTCCTGGGACAAACTAGTGGTATACAACAAAGAGCTCATGTTCCAATGAATGCAAGCAAAGATGTAACAGATTCCTGCACTCAACTTCCCCCTCACCCCTTTTCAGAAATGATTTCTTGGTAAATTAGAACCTGCTCTCTCTGGGACTTACAGATACAGCCTCTCAGTGAGAAAGACAGCTGGAGCTTTCTTACTACATTTGGCATTAGCTGAGTGACTTTCATGACATTTCCTGTTGCTTTGTCTTGCATAAAGTTAAAGATGCTCAAATGTGCAGAGATATTACTGGTGCATTAATCCTGTGGTTTTTTTTTTATGCTTTAGCCTGTATTTTGTGATGCAGTCTCACGGGAATTATGGATTTTGTTTCTAAGAATCACCTTATACAGTTCAAAAGTGGGGTCTGAAGTGAGTATGAAGTTCTGAGCCTATGAATAATTAAAGCATTTAATACTTGACTCCTGCTGTCCCTGGAGATACAGGGAGAGAAATGGCTATGGACCAAATAAATTGTTTTGATGACTCCAACTTCTCCTGACTACCATCTTTCAAGGGAGATGAAAGCAAATGTGTATTCATTTCTCTTTGGTAAAGAGAGAATCAGGTATTTTCAGAGAATCATAGAATCACAGAATGGTTTGGGTTGGAAGGGAACTTAGAGATCATCTTATGATCTTGCTATGCTCCCTTGCTATGGGCAAGGACTCCTCCAAATAGACCAGGTTGTTCAAAGGCCCATCCACTCTGGCCTTGAACACTTCCAGGGAGGGGGCAGCCACAATTTCATTAGGCAACCTGTTCCAGTGTTCAGTTTGCAACCACCAAAACAATTCATCCCTCAAAGATACCTGTCCAGTTTCCATTTTCTCCCCTGAAAGAAAGGGTGGTCAAATCCATGCATCCATTGCCTTGGCAATGAAATCAGACTCCTGGTCTAGCAGGTAACATGGAAGGCATGCATGTGATCACTCCAATGTACAGATCCTACAACAACCACTCTTTGCAAATATATATGAACAAGATTTGGCACAAATGCAGTTGTACAACTGGAATTCTGAAAGGCTTAATCTATTCTCCCGCAGAACAAACGAACCTATTCGTAACTCTAGGTAGTCATACTGGCAGTCCTGGTGATGTTCCAAGTGGAAATCCTCAAAATATATATATATGGATGAATTAGAGTGGGAGGGGTTTTCAATGGTCCATTCACAGTTCAGGTTACTTGTGTAATTTTTGACACCATCATAACGAGGAGAAGAGAAATTGCCACCTGCATATCCCATCAGGGTTCCACCACAAACTGCAGAAACAAAATAAATTTTATTTACATATAGTAATAATTCTTATATGAAGTAAAATTTTGCCCCTGTTTATTCTGATATGCACATGTCAGCAAGCATATGTAGCATTAGATCAGAAGTTTTTTCATCTTCTTACAATTTTAATAATTTACTGCTGTGTACAAGAAAATACTTGCCTAATCTCTTGGAATTTATTGGCAAGTCTTTAAAAACACATGTATAGAGAAAAGAAACATTAGTTATTGTGGGTACTAAAAAAAAATATAAAATTTCCGCAGCACCATCAATAATATCATTAGTTAATATTCTGACAAAATCCCACTGCAGCTCCAGCTCAGTATTGCTTATACCTATCCCTATCCATTACTTAATTCTAAACTCAAGAGATTCTTTTTCTGGAACATGCCCTCAAGAGCAGTACACTCATGCTACAGTAAGATGCTTGGGAAGGAATTGGAAATTCAAGTTCTGAAGACTCAAGCCTGTAATAGTAAGGCTCTGCCAGCTGCCTCATCTCTGGAGGCTGAACTTGCAAAAGTAGGTTAGCTGCACTCTTTCACAAGATACAATAAATTAATTACCCCTCTGAGTAATAATACTCCAGTTGAATTACTTGAATTACTCCAGTTGTCTACAGCACTATGATTTTTGAATCTTTTCATGGAATGAGGCCCCATCAGACCATCTCTTACTCAAGACTAAGTACAAAATCAGTAGTATGAGTAAGGTTGTTCTTTCCATTTGAAGTTTGACATAATATGCCCAAGAATTCCATAACTCCCAGACATTTTCCATTTTTTCAAGTCCTTCCAACTAATTAAGGTTACATATCTCCTCCCACCCAAAGATGAAAGACAGAAAAAAAAAATAGAGATTTTTTATATGTTTAGGCCTTTTTTTTAACATGTGCCAGTACTTTTGCTATGAAATGACTCACCTCACATCGACCACTTAATTGAAACACACACAATACCTGCATCTTCACTAGATGTGTATGAGACACTGAAGCCTCTGGTTGCATGGGATATATCTGTCACCAAAATGACTTTCATTGTATTTCCAGAGGATTTCACCTCTGTGCCTGGATCTACTTCACCACACAGTTTGGCCAGCTGAGGAGAGTTCTCTCTGAGGCCATTGTAAACCTGTTGGGACAAAATAAACTCTTATGAGACCAAAACACAGTCTTAGGAGTGTCTCCTGTATGGTTTAATAGTGCTTTACGTCTTTAATGCAAGGTTCATTGATGTCCCTTACAGCAGATTATTTCCCAAATCTACTCAAAACCTTGGAACAAACTGCCATTGCTCTGAGTGGAGAAGGCTTTGAAATAAAATATCAAAATACCTTGCTTATTTTGGCAAACACAAATATATTCCCTCTCTCTCTCTCTCTCTCCTTAAAAAAATAATCCAACAAACAACAAAAAACCACCAAAAACCCACGACAAAGTAACCCAACCACCACCAACAAAAAACAACAGATATTGAAACAGTTTTACTGGGAAAAAATAGTTATTTTGAGCTCAATATATATATTTTCAGTCATGCAAAAATATAACTGATTAGATTTATCCATGTCAAATGATTCTCTTTGCATTCTTGTTAAAGCCAACATCAGCTTTATCAAAATCTCCTCCAGCATATTCTGTGCTGGTGGGCATTTTTTATTAATTCAACGATTTCACTTTTTGATGATCCAGATGTGTTTTGCTCAGTTTCTTTCATGCAGCCTTCACCCTAGGAGTTAATTTCCTTCTTTCTACTACTATCCCAGCAGTTCAAGCGAGACAGAAACAATTTTTCCCACTGAGATTTGAAATACATTAGAGTCCTGAAGGCACAAAAGCTGGAGGACAGATCTTCCTTTAAGAGATAATTACTACATTAATCGATAAAAAGCCAGCTCCCAAAGGTCTGTCTAAAGCATCTGTGAAGGAAAACAAGGAGAAGATCATCTTCAAATCACCAGGGAGGGCTAGTTCATCCCCTCACACTCATGTGTGGGCTACCTTCCGATCATACTAAATCTAATTCTGGTGTTTACTCTGCTAATCTGAACAAATGGGAAATTAAACTAAATCCCACATTCCTGAAATTTCATAGAGGAATCATATTTTTTGAGACATTTATACATTTGACCAGGTCCAGTTCTGTAGTTTGATTTCTTTTCTTTGCACTAAATAAGTAAAAAATCTGAAATAACCATGATAAAATAACATAAATCTTTTTGGAGATGGGGTCTGATAAAGACAGAATTTCCTAGGGTTTTCCTAGCTTTCCTTCAGAATATGCAAAGTCCAACACAGTAGTAGCCATTTGTTGCTATCTGTTTCCTTTTCTCTTTCTTTTCCTATGTTTATTTACTTTAAAATTTACAACAAGTAACAACAGCAACCTTCTAAGTTGAAATAGACCTGGAGCTCACTGATGCACTTTGTATCCACAGAAAAGAGACACTGAAAGCTTTCAAAAACCCCAGAGCTTTTTTCCTGAACTGATAAAAAGCCAACTCCAATGATTTCTTCAAGTCCTTCCTGCTGCGTGGATCATAATTAAAACAAGCAAATGAGCTTAGACACCATACAGTGCTAACTTTCTCTGATTCATATGTCTTCCCTGTATTAAATTATGGTTTTTCTTAAAACCAGGTGCAGACCTGTATGCGACACTTCAGCTGCATTATGCCCCTAATGCTCCATAAAAGGATTAGGAAGAGGATTTTCTGCCTTCACGCCCAGTACTCACAGACACATAATCTGATGAGCATCTCCAGTGTTCCTCAGTTTTCATATCATTAAAGGTTAGAGTCACACGCCGGCCTTCTTCCACTGTGATCCTCCATTCACAGACTCGATTGTGTGGGTATAGGTTGGGATAGTTGGGTGAAGTAAACGCTCCAACAGGGGCAGTAAAATCCCCGCCACATTCTGAAATACCCAAACATTGGGACACATCTTAGAGGAGTGCATCACTTACAGAGCTATAGCAAAAAAAAACCCAAAACTTTAATAATGCAAGAAAAAGATCTCCTGGGAGCTTGATTTGATATGCCTGTCCTGTTCATATGTTTGTCTAAACAGCTACTTTTCTGCCAGTCTTTATCACCCATCCACAAATGTAGTTGAATATTAATTAACCAGAGCAACTTCTTTTAATCTAATTATTAATGTTCCCTTTTCTGAAGAGCTCATACCAGGCTTCAGAAATTTGAGTGACACCCAGACTTTGATTTCAACCAATACAAGCCTCTCGCTGTGGCAGGACTGAGACATTTCTGCCTTTCAGATGACCATGGGGAGCTACAAAGAATGGGCAGTGTCTTAAAGTGGGTAATGGTGAAGGATGTGATGTTCTTCCTCTGGTTAATAGAGGTAGACAAAAAGGCTTCAGAGATTTTAAGCAACACTTTTTCAGTACAGTTATTTTGTGGTTTTCCTATCTTTGTTACGAATATCAAATTGTGCTCTAAGGGAAGAACAAGGAAGGTCCTGGATATAGAGTGCATTTTTCTCCTGAGACTAATAGCATAAATTTAACAGCTCACACTGGTACAGAGATATAGTTTAGTGGAGTTTGGGGGACAGTTAGTCCCTTTCCTCACCATCATAAACTCGCACAGAACTGTCAAATCTGTATATTCACCTGTATTAAAGTTTTGCTAATATAATTTCTCTTCTGTCATTGCATTACAGGGCCCCAGGAGCAGAATAACATTCTTATGCATTTTTTCTCCCTTTTGTTACTTTATTGCAGAAGCAAACATGAATAATACACAGCACTGGAATAAGTTGTCCAGAGAGGTTTTGGAGTCTCTATCCTTGGAGATATTAAAAACCTGAGTAGCCACAGTCCTGGCCAACTTCCTCTATCTGACCCTAATTGAGATATCCATAGACTGATTGTTAGAGAGAAAAATGTGGAACAGTGTTCTTCATTGTATGGGACCTACCACAGATGGCAACATCCATTACAGCAAGAGACTACTTGTCTCTCAAGGTTTCAGCTTGGCTAAGCAGTGGTCAGAGAGATCTATTCATACTTCCCCCAGAGTTTAAATTTAAGAGCAAAGACACACCACTGCAAGAGTAAATGATCTAAGATATATGCCATACTAGTGCAATTATAGTGTGTGGTATATGTTGCTCCCCTAAGGGTAGCCTGCAGCCTTTCTAATCCAACCTTCAGAACTGGAATCAAAGCGCAGTCTGAATCCTCGGGCATTGACTGATCCATCAGTGACAAACTTGACATAAGCAAAACTGTCAGAGGTGTCCACAGCATCAGGGAGAGCACTACCACAGTACTTGCCCAGCAAACTTCCTGAAAAAATCAAATACAAAAACCTAATTTAATATCAATATATTATTTATATTTATACTGAAGGATCACTTACCAATTTAACCAGGAGTAAACTAGGAAAATCAAGCTATTGCTGGGAAATAGAAAGGTTTTTGTTGGCCTTATTTTGATTCAGCAAGCAAGGTGGGCAGAAGCAAATTGTGTACATTGAAAAGGTTCGCATTGCACCCAAAGGGAAATGCTTTCAGGAACCTCTGCTGAGGCTTGATGGTACTACTAAGGAAGGGAAGACAAACACTGAAATAATTCTCAGACCAGAAGCGTTGTATTCTCGAATCTCCACAAAGTCATTTGTGCAGTCGGAGGAGTTTTGAATGTCCAGGCCTTCTATTCTGATGGTAAGGTAGTGTCCCCTGGGACCCTGCAGAAACCATTCACACAGTAGATTGTTTTGATAATGAAGCTCAGGATACCCCGTGCTTTCAATGACACCAGTTTGTCCTATTACTGTTCCGCCACAGGGAGCTGCAAAAGGAAGAACATTGCTTGGTTCACTGAAGGGCCTTAGAAAGATGACCTTTGTCCTAAACAAGACTTAAAGATGAGGCACAACAGATTTGTTCCCTAACTGTGGTAATAAAACAGGAATTATCTTCCAGTTAAAAATTTTCCACATTCTCCTAATTCAATCAGTCCTGTTTTTTGTTTGGGTGTTGTTTTTGGTTTTGTTTCTACACATCCCCTTCCATTGCAAGCATCCCTTCCTCTCTGTCATATCTCTTACTAGTTTGAATAAACTTACAGATTTCAAGATATCTGATCATATTTAACAAAAAATCTTGAAAAGCTGTATCAGGTAATTATAAAATTTGCTAAATGTGGATCTAAATTTTTTATAACTGGCAAAAGTTGACTGTTGTTTTGAGCCTACAATTGTGTTCAAACCCCTCTTCTCTTCCTGTTCAGATTCCATTCCTTGTAATGCCTTGGTAAGGGTTCATTGCACAAGTGAAACAGCCATTTACATTTAGTTTTCTCTCTTTGAAAACTCATTCCTCTGTGGTACCTGCAAAAATAAGTTCATAATAGCAAGGCTTACAGCAAATAATATTCCCAGGTAGAATCATTGGATCCTACAGTGTGTTCTGTGTGTCTGCTAGTTACAATCTGTTCATGTCAGTAACAGATGTGTTCATACTGTCTGCTCTTCTGAGTGATTTATGCTTTGTTCCAGGATGACTGGCACACAGCTGAGATTCTGTAAATCTGTTATCGATAAATATGAACTATGGCTTCGGACACTATCTTGCAAGCTGCTTTAATTTTTGCTGAAAAAATATAATGTATTATTTTAATTTTAATTTTAATTTTAATTATAATTATGTAATATATAATATATAATATATAATATATAATATATAATATATAATATATAATATAACCACACTATATTGGCTTAAGGGTTTGAGAACTTATACCATCAGCAAATGTTTGCAAAAAAAAAATGTAATCCACTACTTTGCCTTTGAGAAATTAACAGTCCTAGACGTTCCTATATGAGTGACATCAACATAATAGCTGCTATTCTTTGAATATACTTAACATTATCAAAACAAAAAAGTAGCATATAGTAATAGTAAAACTTTGCTAGTGCTTCTAACCCTGTTTTTGCAGCTCAAGAGCAAATAATCTTGGAAGTATTTCTGTTCTCAGCTGACAAATTAAGGTTCTTATTGTTCATTCCTTTTTCAATCCATTGCTGTGCTGCCTGTTTGTCTAGCAGCATTGTTATTATAGATTGATTTACACTTACACAGAGAAGATCCTAATTTGTTCTCCTGCCAAGTCTCAGCTTATCTTTACATTCCCCTTCTGGTTCCTGCTCATGAAAGTGACACTAATTCTGCATACTGAAAGTCAAATCTTATTACATTACTTCATCCCCTTCAAACTTTTCCACTACTGCTTTGCCGGGGTCTTTTAGTCCCATGCGGGCCGAGAATGACCAGACACATCGATATGATGCAGAATCATTCCACTTTATTCGCAAACTCCGTGACATTATATAGGAAACCATTTTCATACACGCACCACACACGCATCACAAGCTAAGCTGATTGGCTACCTTATCTTCTATAGCTACACCCCTATTCAGGCAGGTATCCTCCTTTCTTGGAACTTCCCCAACTTAGTTGCCACATCAGCAACTTCCCTCTTTCACTGACCTTGGTTACTGCTGCCTGACTGCCCACACCAAGTATATCTCAGACAAAGCTGCTCGGGCCCCAACACTGCTTCTTTGACAAGAGGTATCCAGTCTTTGTTTCCACTTCTGCAGATCTATGAGCACTTTTCTATTCCCATTTCCATAGTTTTACCTCTTTCTAGATGCAGAACATGCAGATGTCGACCCATGATGATTCTGATGCCCTAGTTCTAACACTAATTGAGAGTCAGTCTACATCATAGGCATAATTTAAGCCATATTACAAAAGCTTAACACTTGAGACCAAAATCTTATCTAAAAGATAAATGTAAGCATTACCAATGGAGTATTTAGCATTGAATCCTACGTGTGTGGCACTGCTGTCAGTCCTGAACCTGAGGTACATGACAGCTCCTGAGGATCTCTGTGAGCCTGGCATCAAATTTCCACACAGCTTGGCAATGATGGGGGCAGTGGAGTCAGCACCATTACGTAGCTCTAGGTAACTGGAAGTGCAGCTGGAAGAGAAGAGAATTTTCTATTCAGTGTATAGCAGAAATTGTTTGAAATAATTTCATGTGCACAAAGCCGTGAAGGTGTGGTGAATTAGATCAGGATCCATCCAGTGTGACCAGGACAGAATCAACAAGTTCATAATCAATGACAGTTATGTAATATTTGGATCAAAAGAAGTGCTAGAAACATCAAGAAAGATTCATCCTAGGCGCAATCTATGATCAGATCAGATCTGACAGAAACAAGTCCTGGGGAAGGGTATGAACAACACTGATAAAGTAGTTGTCACCATCTTTAAGATACATTTTTTGGCAGCATTTAGATTTAGTAAATATTCCCTACTAAGTCTCATTGATGAGTCTTAAATTCAGGAAGAGATACAAGACAGATAGAAGAAATAAAAATTCAAATCTGGGGGCTTACTTAGGTGTACTTACTTAGTTACCTTAACTAACAACTTTGCCTGCAGAACGGTGCAGAGTCATGGGAAGCCAGAAAGAAATGAGACCTTTGGGATTCTCCACCCTACACTGTTTTTTTCTGAATGTGGTCTCACAGGAGAGGGTCACCTTTGTCATACAGTGGTCCAGCTCCAAACCAGTGATGTTACATTATGCTTCAGGCAGAAGGGGCAAAACATGTAGGTGCATTTTAAATCAGCAGACAGGCAATGAGTGGCAATTCACTGGATTTAAAACCACCTGAAAGTCAAAATGACTGAATATCTGAATATCTGAATATCTGAATATCTGAATATGAAAGGACCAGAGGGCACAGATTTTAAAGACTGCACCTCTGTACCATGGGCGCTTCCTCTCTGTTACATTCATCACACACGGCAAAGTCCTAGGAATGTAGACCACTGTCTTGACAGCTTCATTGGTCTCTCAAAAATTTCCTAATTACTTTTGATTGTAAATAAGGGAGTACACTCTAGGGGGATTTAGAGAAAGTAATGGGGAAAGAAGAAACAGAATGGAGTCTCTGAATAAATACAGGCAAAGTAATGTGGATATATACTTTGGTGATGGTTCAACGTAAAACTGATCTTCAAATTGCAGCTCTACTGCATGTCCATTAGGAGCGGTTATGGTCCAGACACAGTCAGCATGAGGGGGATAATTGCTCGGATAGTTGGGAGAAGATGTGTATCCACTGGGGTTGAAATCATTGATATAAATATTCCCTCCACAATCTGGGAAAGAAAAGATCGCCAACATAAAACCACAACATATTAAGGAAATGGGTGAGGCATCAAAAATATGAGTAATCACTATATTCCAACACAGTTTCCTTTCAGTGCCATATAGCTACATCAAAACAAAATGCATTTTACTGCTTGTTGTAAGACATTTTAATGCAGTTGAGTCCTATGTTCCCGTGCTCCTGCTTCTCTAGACCTCCTCATTTCCAGATGTTCATTACCCTGAATTAAACAGTTTTTAGTCCTTCTTTGGTTTGCTTCTAAATCAAGCGGAAATATATTTCTTGCCTTGTTCCTTCTAAAATTCCCCAAAGCTAGAAAGATTACATGTCAGACCCATCCATCCTTCTGTGAATCACTCCCAACTTTTGCTTTCCAATGACTGAACTGTCTGTTGGAGACAATAATGAATTTGCGAGGAATGCCAGTCAGAGCAAAGATGAGGATTTATTCAGGTACTTTATCCTGCCAAAATATCTTTGTTTTGGTCAGATTTTTTCTGCAAAAATCCTCCACTGTGTTCTAGAAATACTGGTTTAACACTGGGTATTAGTCAAGTTTTATAAATTTAAGCAGTAGAAATACTGTATTCACGCTTTCCCTTCATGAATTCCCCACAGTAATGCTAACAATACTTTGTGGCAGCAGGGAAGAGTAGGCAGAAAACAAGCACTTAAAAATTTGAGTAGATTGACAAGTTACGTTAGTTGTGTTTAGTTACAGTATTTAACAAGAGATTTCATGGTGCCCCAAGTGTCATGTGTCGTGAATACAATGAAATAACTGCAAAGGCCAAGTCCCTGATTTACCCCAGGACCTGCATCTCCATTTCTTTCATTCTTTCAATAACTGTTAGCTCTGACAGGGAAGGTTATTTTCTCAGCTGAGAGCAAAACTGATGAGAAATGTTAACCCCTTTGGAGACACACCAGCCTAAATAATTCCTGACATCATTTAACACTTGTACTGGGTACTTGTTTCCCCCCTTTTTTTTTTTCCTCTAGGGATTTTGAAGATCTCTTCCAACTATAAAAGCTACTTTCCTGCTAAAGTTGAGTGTTTTTAGGTTGGTTTTGTTGTTGTTGCTGTTGTGTTTTGGTTTGGTTTTTAACTTGAATATATGCAGGTTTCATGATCCATAGATGGCTCTCTTAAAAGGAGAAATGCGAGTGTCAGGTCGGAAGTCATGCACTACAGAAGGAAACAGGACATTTTTTATACTGATTTTACCAGGTTGGAGCTTACAACAAGAACCTCCTTCAAGAGGACAACTCCAAGTTATATCTATTGATTTGCAGAATTTATTTCCGAGACTTACCTAGACTCTTAGCCTCATATTTCAGTTTGAATCCTTGACCCTCATTTCTGCTGTCAGAAATGAAGTGGACAAACAGCTGATTGTCTGTGGTGTACATGGTAGAGATGGGGCTGCTTCCACAAAACCGTCCATTCCCCCTTCCAGACACCATAGGTGGAGAAGCATTATCTAACCCATTCTTCAGCTGAAAGAGAAATTGCCAATGTCACTCCAGCCTGGAGTGTAAACTTCGAGCACATACCATCTCAATGCTTCCAGACAAGGGGGAAAAATGTAACCTAGTGATTATTTAATGAACAGGAATAAATAAGGGAGTGAGAGAGAAAAAGAAGAAAGAAAACATATCTGTGGTATTTTTCTTTGGTATTTCCATCCTCTGTCAACGCCTGCTGCCTTACTGATGTTGAAATCTGTAAAATTCCATAGCTTAAATAGTGTTGAGGATTTGGTGACCCAGCCATAACCTCACCTCTACATAATCTCCAAGGTTGCAGGAAGCATCCTCACTCTTAACCTGGAAAGGCTGTTCGAAATGGACAGCAATGATAAATCCGGACGTTACCACTACGTGCCAGGAACAATTCAAATTAGGAGCATAGTCTTGAGGGTAGTTGGGGGATGTTATCACACCACTGCTTGTGTGAAAATAGCCTCCACAACCTGAGAAAAAGTAGTTGAAGCACAAAAAAAAAATTATTAGCATCAACTATTCACATAGCCATTTACAGAAAAACCCTGTCTCCTTAAAGGAAGATGTGACAGGTAAAAGCAGATGTTGAAGCAAGTGTATGAAGAATTGAGGGGCATAGAGCAATGCACACAATGAATGATCTCCCAGATTTGAGGTAGTAGATTGCAAGATGACAGGCACTAAACATGCTGTCAGTGAGACTCAGTTCTCAGACAACAGATGAGTAAACAGGCAGCTATGCCAATGGCTTCCCACAGCATGAGCATATTGTTACAGTCTGAGTACACTGCTAGCCATGGGAAAAAACACTGTCACCTTCTCAAGCTGCCAGTCAGAAAACCTTCCTCTGACTGCCCACTGTTGTTATAACACTGTCACCGATGCCTCAGCCTATTAGGAATCTCTTCTCGTCCCTGGCTGCACATGGATGGAGTGCAACTGGAAAGTGCTGACATTCCTGATGGAACTTACACAGCTTTCTGCATCTGTCTCTCTTTCGTTTGTGTCTATGCTTTGAGCCCTTTATTTCCCTCTCTAAGTTGGACATTCTTTCACCCTTCAGCTGAGCCATTATAAACTTAGGCGTACACCTTGCTTACATCTGAAAAGTGACTGTTCTGGTTGAATAATGCTTTCTTGTATTGCATGGTATTGTACCACTAGGAAAAGAGCAAATTTTACCTTTGCAGAGTGAGACATTTATTAATACATAATCATGAGATGTGAATAATTGGTCTGTGTAATTAATTAGATAGACTCTAGGCAGCTCTTTAAAATGCCAGAGCCTTTTCTTTCCTCGCTCCATTGTTAGCAGCAAGGCAGACATTTATCTGTGGGAGAAGAGAAATAGATCTTACTTTTGTGATAAGAGGCATTAAACCCAGCTCCAGTAACACTTGCATCTGACACAAAGTGGATGAACATTGCCTCTCCAGTTGATCTTATTGGCCCAGGAGGTTCTTGTCCACATAGAGTAGCCAGTACTGGAGAAAGGCTAGTGTCTCCTGACATCAAAAGAGGAAATGTTAGCATTAAAACACAAAGCAGTTCACATCTTCCTGTTGGCTGCTGTGGCTCACACTTTCAGGTGGGTGCTTTTCAAGATCTTTAACCCCTTACAGATCAATAAATACTTTTGAAACCACCAAATATTTTTCTTGACTTGGCTAGTTTTATTTTAGCTAGCAGAATGTCTCAGCATATAGAAAAAATACTGATTTAGACCATGTTCCCATTGTTATCTAGATTGTTTAAGCACAATGTACATGACAATTCCAAGTACTGGGACCTTGGATATCTTATCTATTGCATCCTGTTGGGATAGGGTGACATTGGCTTCTCACCATCTTGGATTATAAGTTTGTCATAGTTGCATGAGCTGTGAGATTCTATGTCTAAGGCCAGGATGTTGAACTCAACAGTGGATCCAGGAGCTCTGATAAGCCACACACAGTCAGCGAGATTCCTGTAATACATGGGCCAGTCTGGTGAGAAGAGGAATGAAGGTGTTTCTTCAGTTGTTGCAGTCCCTCCACATGCACCTGTCATGTACAAGAAGATAAAAATGAAAGCATTGTCTTTTTAAACTGAACACATCAATTTAATATGACAGCCCCATAGTTCAGCACAACAGGGACCCTGTGATGTTATGTGTAGTCCCAGGAATGCATGCTTCAAGCATGGCTTCAGTTTGGACTCAGAGTGCAAACCCCGAATACCCTATAAGGATGTTCCTGTGTTCCTGGTGGAGCAATGGTGCAATTATACCATGAGGAATATCTAGCAAAAACAGTTCACAACAGTTTTACACAGGTTGTGTATCAGAAAGGAGTGTGCATACTTAACCAATAAAACTTTTTAGAGCCCTCTTGAAACTGAAGCAGTTTACCTTCTCCACTTCTAACATCTCAGCTATAAGTTTAGATCCAAATGGAGTCCATGCTAGGATATCTAGCAGCCCAGTGCTCTCCCAGAACATAAGCCCATTACATAGCACCACTACCATGCAGATTACTTGAACTCATTACATACTGCTACTGTCCTGCAGAGCCTAAGGGATCCTTCATCCCCTTATCCCCAGAAATTTTCCTTCAGATTTAGAAAGAAGATGTTGCGCTATTTCCTACTTAATCTTAACTTCCTCTTGTTAAACTTGCTCAGAGAAAATCAATTATAAAAGAAAATTATTCTCTCTCCTTCCTGATATTTTTTCACAAAAGCATATAAAATGTTTAGCTTTCATGAAATACCTGAGTGAAGAAAAAGCCCCTCTGCCAACTTGCTTATTTGTAAACACTGTAAAACAGTATATCAGAGTCCCTAGAAATTGTTTTAAAAGTTATTAAAATGCTTAATTAAATATCAGTGAAAGTTTTCCCTCCATTAATAGCTAGGACTTTTGGGGGGAAGTTTTTTTAAGTAAAGCTCAGTATATTACTGACTTTGTCCTGTTTAACCATGGAAGACAATGAAAACCCACCTCTAGCAATGGTGCGTGCAACAGCAGGAGCATCCACTGCATACCACTCCAAAAGAAACCCTTTTCCACTCACAGATGAATCTGACTGGAACTGGATTGTCATCGAGCTGCCAGTGGATGCAAAAGAAGACGGGTCTGCTCCACAGTATGTTGCAATAGGGCGAGAATGAATGTCGGGCCCATCATAAACCTGCAGACAGGAGAATGGTGCTGTTCCTCACACGGGCAGATTTTCATCCACCCAGCAAGTTTCGGAGGAGAAAATAACCCTCTTTAAATGACTGTGGGATCTTTCAGCAAACCACAGAGAGCATCTTCTCTTATAAAGTCTCCCTTTCCATTATATACCATTATATACCATTATATACCATTATATATGAAAGATCTGAATGGAAGCTATCAAATTCAGTTCATTCCCCATCATGGGCTACTCTTTAGGGGCAGGGACCAACCTCTCATGTTAAAAAAATCCACTGGTACAATCTTGTTCCTTGTAAAAAAACCAACACAGTCTGCAAAAAAATTAGGCATTGTTCTTTGGGGTTTTTTTTTCCTTTTCCCTCTGAGGAACATATATATTTTAAATTCTATTAAAGAATTATGATTTTTTATTTATAAATGCATTTATAATAAAAAATCTTGGTTAAAAGATGCTTCTATTTTGTCACCTTTAAAATCTATTTTTTTTTGTCCTCTTCCTCAAGTAAAATGCTCCAGTAGAGAAGGCTAAAAAATATTAAATAAACATTAACATTACATTGAAGACCTGACCCTTGAGTCAGGTTAAAAGTCAGGTGTATTCATACCCACTGAATGTCTAGCTGATATAAAGAACTTTCTTTCTAAGGGGCAGACAAAGAAAGGCAGGGTGAGTTAGGAGAAAGAAGATGCTGTTAAAATCTGATATGAGATGAAGTAAAAAATTATATTTTTGTCCTGAACTACCATTAGATATCAGGGAGGTAATAATGAATTGAATATATGGAATATATTGAACTAGTACTAATTTCTTTTTCCCAAAGATGAAAGAAAACTATAATTACTGAATCAGGTGGTTAAAACCAAAGATATTTAATTTCTTTAACTAAGTATTGTTTTTAGCTAAGTTCAGAGAGATCTTGTTGCCTCTCTTGCTCCACTTTGCTTAACACCACATTTATTTTTCAGTCTGGTGATAAGGCTAGGCTGTATTACAGGAGGGTACAGAAAAACAACCAAACAGAAGAAAGAGATACTTGCTACTGCCAACAGACAATTATTGATCCAGAGAGAAAAGAAGGTGCAAGTAAAGGATTGCTCCTTGTAGGATTTTAAAATAACCTTATTTTTAGAGGTCCTGTTATTGTCACTGTTGTCCTCAACTAAACAAGGAATGGGCAAAATTCAATTTAGTATCTGACCTGAGATTCTTGGATTTGAAAATTCAGGACTGTATCATTGTGGACTCATTTTTAATAAGTTTCAAACTTACAGCTTGGAAATATTTGTTAGGGAGCCAAAAATATGTAACCCTTCTTATAAGAAATAATTATTAGACAGATGATATAGTAAAACCAATAAGCCACACCAGATCCTTGGAAATTCTTCCCATTCCTCCTGTAAATTTCAGTATTCAACATTTTTATCAAAGTTAACTGAAATAAAATAACCTCACAATGAAATCACCTTTAGCTTGTCATAATGGCATCTGTGATGATTTTCAATATCCATCTGCAGGATACGGCCATGGATGACTTGTGAAGCATTAACGCTTATCCGCCACTCATAATTGGAACTGTGAGGGTAACTTCTGGGCCACTGTGGTGAAGCTATTTGTCCTCTGGTTCCCACAATGTCATTTCCATACACTGAAAACCAACAAAGAGACAACCAATGCTTCTAATTCACATAGATTAAAAAAAAAGCATTGGAGCCCAACCTGAAATACTGCTTTCATTTCAGCCCATCTGACTTATTTACTTAGGACTAGACAGTGCTGTGAGGCACAGACTTGTGTCTCAGACAGTCCCAGGATGCACATCTAATAAGTTTCTTATTGCGAGGGATGCAATGTGTCCTTATCTGAGGCAAATCCCTGTTCAAGCCATGTGGTTCTCCACAAAGGGGAAGCGCGAAGACGCCATATCTAAATTCCTCCTCGACAGCCTACTTCACATTCATTTCTTCCCAAGAAACATTAAATAATAACATGATTTTTCAAAATACCTTTGTGTGTTTTGGTGAAAAATGGTTTTGATTTCACTGAGTTCTGACCTACTGATAATTCCTTTTGTAAATGAGTAGTAAAAGTCTCAAAGCAAAAAAACTAAATTTAAAAATTAGAAGTTTAGTTTGCATAATCAGAATGGCTGTGGGTGTTTGCTTCTGCCATCCATGCAAGCAGCAAGTTGGACTGATGTGTGCTATGGTCCCTTTCAATTTTGGATCTATAAACTAGAATAATTTCCTGCTCTTCTAATTCTGCTCCCTCACAATGGTGAGGCATTTTTAACTCTAACAGGCTACTGGTAAACTTGAGTGGCCATAGCTTTTAGTTCTATCTTCACAGCCCATTACTGCTGAAGGAAGAATCTGATAACAGGTGATAAACAGTTATAAAACGGTCAATGAAATAGAGAACTTTGTATTTTCTCTAATCCATGAAGGGTTTTTTTTTTTGCTTCCGGAAGGATAATAATATCAATCTGAAAAAGATATTGTCTGTTATGGTGATCTAAAAAGATAGAATTTAATGTCTAGTTCTTCTGATTATGTTACATACACATATGTTCTTTCTTCCATGTTTCAGAAACTCCCTTTATAGTCAGCAGATATTTTACGAAGTATTTTTAAAGTGAATTCACAGCCTTGCTGACATAAACCAGAATTTTCTAATAGACTTTACAAGGCCAAACATTCACTTCTGTGAATCATTTTGAAAGTGTTATGAACCAACATGTTTCCATTAAATACAATTTACTTACAGTGAGAGAATGTGGCCTTGAAGCCGACATCAGTGCCTGAGTTGTCTGAGACAAATTTGACCCACAGGATATGTCCAACAGTAGTTGTATAATTTGTAGGCAAGGATTTTCCACAGAATCTTCCTGCCAGCGTGCCTGTACCATTCCCTTCACGAATCTCCACGTAATCTTTGGTGCAGTTTTGACTAGCTTCCACCTGAAACTCCCTGTTTCAATAGCAGAAGAGCATTATCAAGCATATGATTGACATGTACTTCAGAGCTTGCCCTGCCAGGCTTCAAATCTGCCTGTAGCTGGTATCCTGCTGTAAGAGCTAACAAGAGGGTGGCAGCAAAACCCCCAGAGTCCAGAAGACGTTGCTCATTACCTGGCAGTCTTACTGATACAGAGCTCATTCCTTTCTTGCCCCTTATTTTACGACAGAGCTTTAGTTTGCAAATTTATAACTTGTAAAGAGTTTTCTAACCCTTGTAATATTTGTTAGTTCTTCAATAATGACCATGAAATGTGGACAGATCCTGATCTATAAAGCAGATTTTTGGTGTAAGCTGAGGTCAGACTATTTTCTGGGTGCATATCTACTGAGTGCAGAGAATACTTTCAGCCTTACAAATCAGTTTGTAGCCGCTTCCTAAGGGTAACGTTTCAGTACAGTCTCTCATGAGAAAACAATTTCCAGAAGCCTAGATTTATTTGTAGTTAACACCACAGGGCTCAGAAATTCCTTAGTAGTTTCTTCAGAATTAGTAAATATTATTGCTTCTCTGGCCTCTCTGTTTTTCACATAGTTGGGTGTGCAAAATAATAACAAAGATTGACAAACCAGTTTTTACCTTAGAAAAAGAATGGGATTTAGTGGTTAAATTATAAATTCTAAGTTATTGCACCAAGTCGAATGTTAAATTTATTCTAAAAATCATTATGTTATTCTAATTGAAGTGCTTTGATTCAATCAAATATACTTCCCAGAAGTAGGCTATGAATATATAGTAAATATTCCAGAGAGTACCTCTTATAAGCAATGCTCCAAATATTTATGCCTTCTGATTTTTTGGTAACAGCTCTCCCCCTTCAGTCATATGGCTGAATATAGCCATATGTGTTCAGTGTATACATGCTTTGAAATGGCTTCAACCACTCATCTGGATATACTTCTGACTAATTTAAAGCTAGCCCTGAAATTGCAATATAGGCAGTTCTGTTCAGACTGAAATGAAGAAAATGAATGCCTCATGCCAGCCAAACCTTATAAATCCCTAGCATTAAATTAAATAAAATAAATACTGTTTTCTAATGCTATTACTCCCTGCTTTCCAATATTTTCAGCTTGCCTTTCAGCTACATGTAACTGAAAAAAAATAGTTTACATCTACTCAGTGTCACTTTATATAACTGAATAGATGATCCACTGATAGTTTCTGCTTCACACTAGATTTCTGGTTTGGGTCTGAAAAGTTGATATTCATTACTTTATAGCAAATATTTTAGAAAATGTTTTCATGCTATATTACTTTTGCTCTACTTCAGAGAGTAAAGGAGGAATAGAGTGTCCTTTTTTATTGAGTTAGTGAATCAGTACATGCCTAACAAATTGCACCTTATGTTGACAGCCCATGTTACTGGGCAAATTTTCCTTTTGTCCTGATTAACTGTAAGTGCACATTTTGGAATTACTTTTATTTTCCTGCTGATTCTTGATAAGCTTTGCAAAAGGTCAGTGTTCTCTTTCTTGACAGCAGCCACTGTTTGATACCAGGAAACAGAGAGACTCAGAAATCCACATCATGGGTAAAGAACAACCTCACAACCCTGGTAAAGGCCTCCAAATTGTTCTGTGGATCATACTTAACTTTCCTGCCAGAAGTCCTCAAAGAAAAGTTACTTTCCTAAGGGGAAAACAAAATACCTCCACTCTCCTTGCCCCTGTTGTACTTCCACTGTTATATTTGTTGGAGTAATTCTGAAGACCTGAATAACAACTCTAACCCTACAATCTGTGGAGTTATCTGGGCCCTTTATTTTACTTATCTCTATAATATATGATATAATGAATCCAGCAGTAAGGACATAGCAGGAATTTCCTTTGTAAAGAAAAGGCAGAGCAATGCTAAACTTCCTCTTCTTGTTTCTAAATGAGAGAGAACTGTCTTCTTCAGCATCCCATGTTGCTTAAGCAACAAGCCACCTATTTATATCATGCTGTATATGCATTAATAGAATAAATGATTAATATAAGAGAACACCAATTGCAAGCTGCCACTGACCACTGCTGTGTTCTTTCCAAATTACTCTAAAAACATGTTTCAGCTTTATCATCTGGCAATTACATTTCCTAATAAATGCCGAGCATCCTTCCTTCAGGTCTGTTAAAGGCCTGAAAAATAACCCTTGGCAATGCATTTACATGGAGAGCTGGAGCCGGTTGCCAGGGGAGCTGAGAATCGTCCAGACACACTCGGTGTTGAGCGGATACTGGCCAGGATATCCAGGGCTGTTGAAAGCTCCTCTGTCCATGTGGAAAGTACCCCCGCAGGCTGCAATAAGAAGACAGAGCAGAGGCTTGAGAAGGATGACGGTAAAAGGAAAAAAAAAAAAGGAAAAAGAAAACCAAAGAAAAACAACCTTGACATTTACTAATCAAGAAAGCATTTATCTTGTCTTTAGCTTGTTGATATACATGCTGAGACCTTGGCCAAAAAAAAAGGAAGGATAATCAGCCATTTTAAAAGAGGGAATGTCAGAGATATGGGAGTTTATCTTTTCCTTAAAAGTTGGAGGCTTAAGGTAGCAACACTTGTCATATGTACTTACACGATGACGACGCAGCATAAGTGGCATGGAAGCCCCTGGCAGTAATGTTGTTATTGGAGATGAAGTTCACCACCAAGGCATTTCCAAAAGAAGTGATAGGATGAGGTATAGTAGTACCACAATAACGGCCTGAAAAACAAGAACAATTCAGAGAGAAAAATGGAGTGTTCAGTATGTAATTACTATTGCTAACTTAACATGTGGGGTTAATGCCTGACAACAACTAGGAGTAACATTTCTTGCCTACAGTTGCAGTTGTCAATTCAATCTACATAAAAATTAAATATTCCATTTCATTAGCACAGAACTCAACTTCGATGGAATATTTTTTTTTAACAGGGGAAGGACCTTCTGCATCCCAGGCTTCCTAGTCACTGGCTATTCTGTCATTTTCCTCTTTTGTGTTCACTCTACCCAGAAATTACAGCCTAACTGAAAAAGAAAACAAAACCAAACTTATTAAGAAAAACCCAAACAACAACCCAAACCCCCATCAAATATATCAGGCAGTAGTTTCCATTTCACTCAGTTGGTTTCTGATGAAAAAAAAACAAACCAGTGACAAATTACAGACCTCTTGCAATAGATTGTAACATGGGGACAAGGAATATGTATCATGATCTAGCAGAAAGGCATCTGACAGTAAAAAAAGAGAGCAGCTAGTATCCTGGTCCTCTTGCCAAGCGAAAGTCAAGGGTAAGAGACAAAAAATAAATTCTGTTCTTAGCTACAGACCATTTAAATTGAGTGCAGCCTCAGTCCTGGCAAAGGAACATATAGAAAAGTAGAGTAAGCGAAAGTATAACCAAGCACAGATTTTTCTCAGAATTTCTCAGAAAGGAATCTGATGCAACCCTGGGGATATGAGGGGAGTCAGGACCACCCTGTGACCAGAGGTCTCTCATAGCTTCCTCACAGTATAAGCACTGAATTTTGCTGCTCCTGGATGCTCTTGAAGGTGGATGCTCTGGACAGAGGTGTTGAGAAAGCTATAGAAAAAAATAGGAACTAGCAGAAAGTCAGGCTTTCCAGGGCTTGAGGAAAATCCATTTTCTGCTCTCAGAACCCTGCAGCTTTCTTCACCTATGTTTAGTGTGGACTGTGTTTCTGAGTGTGGGTTAGGCTGTGTTTCTGTACAGTTAACTGGGAACTCGGTCTAAACTGAATGGCTTGGTTCCCATATTGTTCAGCTGAGAAGGAAGGAAAAGGCAGCTGGAGTTGGCTCCAAACTGCAGGTTAGTAACCAGTCAGACCCTGGGTGGACAGTGCTATATGCACTGAAGACTTATCCTCCATCCCTGGTTTCATAGTGGCCAAATTCCTTTATCAGAGAAAATCCCTGAAGCAGGAGGACATTCACAGAAAAATTTCTCCTCTGTACTTTGGTTGTGGATCTATAAAATAAATGAAAAAGCAAAGGTACATACCTCGAAGAGGAGCCTCATAGTTATTCCCATCCAAAATCTCCACAAAGTCTGTTGTACAGTTTTGTCTATTTTCAATATCAAAGTCAGTGAACGAGAGCGTGATGTGGTTGACTGGCAACAGCAAAGAGTAAAAACTTAAAATTATGTTTGTCATTTCACAGAGAAATAATTACATGTAAACAAATGTGCCACCTCTCCTGAAACCAATCAGTCCCCATTAAATACAACATCTGAAGTAGTTTGATCCCTGATGTGTGGAGTGAATTTGATGGAAGTGCTTTAATCCTTGCTGCTAAGGTCCTGGTAAATCTCTTCATATTTCAGGACTTTGTAGTACAATCATCATTAGAAGCATAGGATTTAACGCATACTCATTAATATAATTTTCCTAATATCTGAACAGCTTCATTGTATGTCAGCAAACACAATGTGGAAAATCTACACACATTCGGGAACAAAACTTATTTGTGCACATCCGAGACCTTCTGTCCCTTTGCGATCTATACCATAGATCCAGACAAAAATTGATGCTGACCTGTTCCAGGCTTAGGAAGGGCTTGTTCTTTCATCGTTTTGTAACATTTCACACACATCAACTGGACTGGCTAAAGAATCATTAACTACCCTCAGCTATATTTGTACAGAATTGGATTTTCCAAACCCTTAGACTTCAGGCTACATTCTGAAAAAGAGGATTTCTGACTCAGGGTATTTTTGACTCTCGCATTGTTCTTGCTTTTCCAGTGTGAACAAAGGTGAAGTCACAACTGGAAGAAAAGAGGCTGTCCTCAACAACATCTGTGGTGGTAAGTTCCCCCTGACCTTGGAGTTCCTATGCAGGTTGAGTGGCAGGTTGAGTGGATCATAGAGTCTCATGATTTAGATGGTAACTAAGTTCTCTTGCACATTGAGCAAGCCCAAATTTGACACAAACATTTTGCTTCTCAGGGGCTACAATTAATTAGCTAGAATAAGCTGATCTGACAGACATGGACCCAGGCACTACATTCAGCAGGGTGCCACTGACTGGCAGTCAGCTACATCATCTGTGTGTTGGTCACTTTTTGTGTGTCCTGCCTGGTCAATCAATTACAGCTATCAATGCAGGTCCTCAGGACATAAAGCAAACAGGATAAACACAGTGGGTGGCAAGGGCAGGAGATTTGTTGGCCTCCTGGGTGAAAGCAGAGCAGGAACTGTGCTGGGGTTTGCCATTGGCTAAATCTATTGTATGTGGCCGTGCTCTGCAAAAGGCTGTGCCTTGCATTGGCTAAATCTATTGTATGTGCCCGTGCCCTCTGTGACTGGCATAATGGAGCTGCGTGTGCCTGTACCGTGGTGGTCCTGGAAGTAAGTGGAGGAAGTCACTACATACACAGGCTACTTCTTACACAGCATTTTTCTGGTCTCTCATACTGGTGTAATTCATGGAACAACAGTTATACATTAATTTTCGACTTAGATGCAGGAAAAGACTGTCTTTAAAAATGAATGTTGTGTATCACAGAATGTGAGGAGTTGGAAATGACCTTGAAAGATCATCTAGTTCAACTCTCTGCCTGAGCAAGATCATCTAGACTAGATCACAGAGGAACACATCCAGATTGGTCTTGAATGTTTCCAGAGAAGGAGACTCCACAACCTCTCTGGGTAGTCTGTTCCAGTGATCTGCCACTTTCACAGTGAAAAAGTTCCTCCTTATATTAAGATGGAACTTTCTATGTTCCAGCTTGGAACCATTTCCCCTTGTTCTTTCACTAACCAACACCGAGAATAGCCTGGATCCATATTCCTGACACTCACCCTTCACATATTTATAGACATTAATGAGGTCACCCCTTAGTCTCCTCTTCTCCAAGCTAAAGAGACCCAGCTCCCTCAGCCTGTACTCATAAGGACAGTGCAGTTGAGGAACAGGCTTAATTATGTCCTTTTCACATATTTGTATAAGAATTTATACTAAAAAGACCCTCTACTGCTTATCTCCTGGTTTATTTATTCATTTATTTATTTATTTATTTGGCAGCTTGACTTTCATGGAATCATGGAATGTTTGGGTTGGAAGGGACTTCAAAGACCATCTATTTCCAACTACCCTGCCACGGGCAGGAACACCTTTCACTGAACCAGGGTGCTCAAAGCCCCATCCAACCTGACCTTGAACACTACCAGGGAGGGAAAGTTAATTTTATAAGTTAGCAATAAATTCATAAATGTGATTGGTACATTCTGTGATTTTAACAACAATTAAATATCAGTTGCAAACTGTTTTCCTCACTATACACTACATCTTTTATAGCACAATCTGACTTAGGAGAGATCAGAAGAGCCACACTCTCCAACTACCAGGATGCAGAACTTCCTAAAGAAATAAAGGAGGAATTTTGTATTGTTATTACAGAAGAGTTGAGGATATTAGTCACCCCAGCTAACTATAAAAGGTGTTTTTACTTACATGGTTCCTGAGCTTGAATAATCCAGCTGCAGTTCTGATTGTTTGGGTATTTGACAGGATACAGAGGAGAGGAAATTGCTGCCCCAACTGAATTTGACTCTATGAAACTTCCACATGCTTTAGAATGAAACACACACACAGACACATACACACAAAGATATTTATATATAAAAAACTCTTATCTTAGATTCTGATGTTAAAATGAATGCATAAAATGTAATGTGCTACATCCATGTGAAATGAGGATAAAATGAATGACAGTGGTTTGCCAGAAAAAGAGATTTGAGGACTAGGTCCCTACACCGGGTGTACTGTCTTGACTTGGATCCACAGGCCATGCTGCACTTGGCTGTTGATCTGAGAGAAGCCAGAGTGACTTGGCAGCCGACTCCATCTTTATCAACTCTTTATTGCACAGAAGAGCAATTGCTGGGGCCAAAATAACTTGGTTGCAGGGTAGTGTAATCATACAACCATTTCTCTGATTATTTGCTGATACTGGCAACTAGGAAGGGAAAAAAATCACAAGAAACTCTCTAGAATCTTCCAATGCCCATGGATGGCATCACATGCATTGGCAGGATCCTCTTGCGAACTGCGTTTACAAAACAGTGACTATGTGAAGTTCTGCACGTACACAACACAGCTTGGCTGACTGTACCACTCTGGCTAACAGTGCTGAGTCCTGCCTGCCATGTCACATCTTTAAGCATACTGGGTCATCATAAAACCTCCAGATCCAAGTGTAACACACAGTTGCTTTAAAGAGCAAGGTGGGGAATTAGGTACCAAAGACTGAGATTCATTTATCGTGCTGGGCTGCTTAAAACACCCAGCAGGAGATAGGACTTTGAGAGTTTTCCCAGGAAGAAGGAAGCTGGGTTTCCTACATCTTAGTGAAGGAGCACTTGCACATCTGGCATGTTTTCTGCAGGACCTAATCCAGTGAATGTGCTCTGACAACACTTAATGGATTAGGGTCTCAGAGCTGTTAGTCAGAAATGTTTAATTAGGTATCTAACAAGTATAACTAGGCAATAACAGGTTTCTGATATTTTTGCTGATTCAAAGGCCTCCTTTGCTTTATAATTTTCCCCAATATTTTCAAATAAAAATATTATCAAAAACATACTAATTTATAGTGAAAAGAATCCTAAGAACAAATGAGAGAGAGGAATTTTCTCTGCAAAAATTAAACGGCTATATCTTGGGGAAAAAATGTTTCCAAATTTATTGCGAAAAAATGAAACAAAATCACTAATCATCAGATAGGATGGAATTTCATGAAAAATTCTGCCCAGTTGGTGTCATTTTTCATTAAAAAGGAAACCATGTAAAATACCAATTAGTCCTCCACAAATTGGATAGTTGGTGTTTGGCAGGGTTTGAGACCCTAAATCCACAAACTTCATCAACGGTACCACACAGAAATCTGTTACAGCTTTTCAGATTCATGCGCATGGATAGACATATAAAATGTTATTTTGTCACTAGGTCTGTGGAAACTGACAGTTCCACATTTTTCTCAGGACAGTTATGGGTAGCTTACCCTCTAGGGAGGAGGAAAAAGATGCAGCTGACATGTGCTAAATGTTTTACTATAAAAAGTACATTTTTTCCCCAATCAAAAAAGCTGAGATGATCCTTACATTTAAAGTCTTTATAATTTGAAAAAATGCAGTCCTGTTAAAGATACACACTAGTATGATGCATGTACAGAAACACCACTTCCCATTATCTGCTGTGCTAAAAGATTGTGTCTAATAAAAAAAATGGTGATTAGATAAATATGCATTAATGTAAATAACAAAATTACTTTAGGTAAAGAATCATGGAATGATTTTATGATTCTAATACAAACAAACTGGTGATTAGATAAATATGCATTAATGTAAATAACAAAATTACCTTCAGTAAAGCGAGCACTGAAGCCCCTGTGCTGGATGGTCGTATCAGAGTGCAGTCGGATGTACATCAGATTCTTGGAGGATGTGATAGGAGGAGGGTGCTCTGTCCCGCAGAGTTTTCTAAGAAGTGGTGCTTCATTGTTAGGGCCATCAAATACCTGTTATGAAAAGATCAAATTAAGTATTTGGTTTCAATAGGAGTATTGAGATTTTTATTTCATTCTTTCTCTTACATTTCATACATTTTGATCTTGTAACAGCGCTGGTATGGGCACTACAAAGAAACTATATATTACCTATCTTAGTTCTGTGGCCATTTCCAAACAATGCATGTATTTCAGGCTAAAGCTAGTGAGGTCTTTGTAACAAAAATGCATCAAGCAACCATCTTCCTCTGTGTGTATCTGGTATGGAAGCAACTCTCCTTTAACAATCCAGATATCCCTATACATTTATTGTTATCTGCTAATGGCTAATGAGTTCCCTTGTTGTTTTCATTCAGTTAATCCCTACATCCTGCCTCAGTAAAGACTTCTAAAATTGGCCCTAACATGCAACTAGTACACTAGTGGGAGCTATGATTGTATAAAAAGAGATTATCCACTAGGATTATGGGTTGTAGATACATGTATTCGGCATCAAGGATGAGGGTCTACGTATCTCTGCTTTATAATAGTTTTAGGGTACTGAATTATACACATATATATGAAGTGTTGTTTAAGCAGACGATAAAGTAAAAAAAAAATAAAAATAAAAAGAAGAAGAAAGGAACGTGGTTTTACAAAACTTCACTTTTAATTTTACCACAAATGCCTTCCCTTTTTTCCCTCTTACAGCTGATAATTTTATTTCCTTCCTCTCTGTTTCATAATCAGGAAGAGATGGATAGCAAAGTTAAAACCAATTAGTTTCTAGCTTAAGCAACATCAAAATTATAACAAAAGAAACTACAGAGAAGAGGAAATGGACAGAGTCTCAGTGTCTCAGTTGTCTTTCCTAGCACTCCAGCAGATGTTATTTGTTGGTGCCATGTTTGGAGCCATGGGCCAGTCCCAGAGCGCTTCTGCCTGGTTTCAGAAGTGATGACCACATTTTCATGAGCCACAGAGAAAGAACCCTACTGCAACAAGAATTGAATTGAGTTCCTGTTTCAGGATTAATGACCTGCATTTACCATAGAAACGTCACTTAATGTAACCTGTGACACAGTTTCCCATAGCAAAATTGAGAAAAATACAGATAAAAATATGAATAAGAGGATTGGATGACACTCAGGCACTGTGGTGTTAAAAGCTATATAAATGTCTACTTGGAGCATAATAATGCCTTTGGGTTAGAAGAAACATTCTTCTTACTAAGATCAACTTCTGTTAGTTCAAAATACCTCAAATTTCAGCAAGTTTGTGCAATGGATTAGTGGGCTGGAGCACCCCTCCTATGAAGACAGGCTGAGAGAGTTGGTGGTGTTCAGCCTAGAGAAGGGAAGGCTCTCTGGAGATCTTATGGAGGCCTTCCAGTACCTGAATGGACCTACAAGAAAGCTGGGGAGGGACCTTTTAGAAGGACGTGTAGTGATAGGACAAGGGGGTGTGGTTTTAAATTGGAAGGGGGTAGACTTAATTAGATGTTAGGAATAAATTCTTCACTATGAGGATGGTAAGGCACTGGAACAAGTTGCCCAGGGAAGTGGTGGCTGCCCCCTTCTTGGAGGTGTTCAAAGCCAGGTTGGATGGGGCCTTGAGCAGCCTGGGCCGGTGAGAGGCGTCCCTGCCCAAGGCAGGGGGTTGGAACTTGATCTTTAAAGTCACTTCCAGCCCTAATCGTTCTATGACTCTATGATTCTATAATGCAGCACCAATGAATTAAAAGTTTCTAACTAGAATGTATAACATATTTCTGCTTCAAGCATTGAAAGGCATTTGAGAATGTCTTAAAAAAACAACCAAAACCAACAACAACAAAAAAAAACCACTAGCTGAGAAAATGGTGACCTGCTTCAAATAAACCTCAGAGCTGAGAAACAAAGGACAGAACTCCCACCTAATCCACTGCCATACCCTACATAGCCAAAGCTGTTACATGAATTAAACATTTGCCCTTAGGCCTGGAACACTAGCTAAGTGTGTACTGCAATGTCTGTAAAAATGAGTATCTTGTATAGAGACCCAAAATATCCATCCATTTAATCTTTTCTTCTATTTTGGCATCCTGCCACAATCAGCCTTTAATACATAGTCTACAGTGTTTATCCTTGCTCTGTACACATGTTCTGTATATAAATCAGACTGCCTGGAGTTAACACAAACTATGGAATGGGAAAAAAATAAATAATGACAAATGAAATAACCGCTAGGAATTAAGGTACTGTCTTTCCCTAAACAGTATTGAGAGGATTTTATCTGAATGCTAGAACTGAGAGTAATCATTGCATTGACTGACCACAGTTCATGTAAACTGCTGGGTTTGGTGGGTCTGTGCCACTCTGCACAGCTGAGAACATGACCCTTAGCACATGGGCTATTGTGAGGCTCTAGTAGTCGAGCTTTCTTACTTAGGAAGATATTAAGGATGAATAACAGAAGAGATTAAGGAGACATTTCATTCCAAAAGCTTTCTGGAATAAAGAAGTCTTTCTGTGGTAATACTGAGAGAAGAGCATGAAGTCAAGAATGTTTTCTAAATCAAGTGCATTTGCTGCATTTGGGCAGCTTACTTAAAGAACTGTACTGTTTCTTATTTCAGAAACCCAGCAATGATTTCTAGACTTTACACTTGGTAAAAACCTGATTCCAGCAGTAGTTCAGCATAAGCACTAGTGAGGTACGACAGCAACTCTTAGGGGTTGTGACAGCTACAAGTTAACAGAAACAGTAACTCATGGGTATCATATGGCTGCAGCATTTTTACTCACCTGCTGTTTATTAGCTTAAACTATTCTATAGTGAGGATTTCAGTACTGAATCTAGATCAGAAATCACAATATTCACACACTAGTTCAGGAAAGTGTTGTGTCTTTCTTTTGCTTCCTGAAATTATTTTGAAGACATCTAAGAAATGCATTGCTGTGCTTGCATGAGTAAAGGAAAATGATGCATCTGCTTACTTAAAAGCCAAGTTTTCATTGCACAGTGCATAGCAGCAATTTTCCCCTCCCATTCCACAATTAATATAACTGACTCATTGCCTTCTTGTTCAAATATGTCCTGCATTTTGCAAAAGCACATGACAAAAGAGGGTATTTTTTTGTCTTTTGAGCCATAAAACCATACATATTTCTATCTGTCCTCTTCTGGAAGATCCCTTCTGCCAGCACCTGGAATAAATGATGTCATATCTGCTCTCTAGCTCCCAGAGGCTTACTTTTCTACAATCCCGTGTACTACTTGCTACACTGCAACAGAAAAGAAAGATAACATTTACTTAATCAAAGCTTTTGAAAAGAAAAAAGTATTTCTCCCTCCCCCTTTCAGTGCCTTGTGTTAAAAGTTCAACTTTCCAAGTACATCCTCATGGAGTTTCCAAATTAATGAACCTCTTACTGACCCACACCCCTGGTGTAGCATTGGTTACAATGCTGGTTAAACACATGGGCAAAAAAACATAGGAATTTGTATATTCACTATTTCTTTCCTTCTACCTTTCTTCAAAGAAAAACTTATTTGTTGTAAGACACACTCTCCATATAGAAATGGGTTGGTATACAAAGAGAAATTAAAAAATTGTTCTTTATGTATGGTGATAGTGATGCCATAAAGTTTTCTTGATCTTATGCTTTCTACAGAATATAACCAAGTTATACTTGAGATAAGAGAAAGTAAAGGCTATAAATCATCATTTAGCAGATGAGGAGGTGTTCATGTGTTCTGAGAATAGGTAAGTTACAGAACTGACGAATCAACTACATTTAGGCAGCTAAGAGAATGAAGAATGTGCTTCTTGGTGGCCTGGACCACTCTGCACTCCATCGACTCTAGAGGGAGCTCAGAGCAGTTACACCATGCATTACCATTATGAGCTTAGAATTCATGTGACTGAACCTAGATTTGTGCTCAAATTCACATGTGAAATCATTGAGCAGATTGAAAAACACACGGGCCTTTTTGGAGTTGCAGCATATCCAAGGAGCAGAAAAAATGTTCTCCCTCCCTCCAAATGTGCATTAGAAAGCATTGCAGGGGAAAAAAAATAACAACCCACATTTCCATGTGTTCCCCACAGAAAGGAATTTATAGTAGGAAATTAAAAAAAAAAATCCCAAGTCATAATACAAGGAAAAAATGACTGGACTGAGAAAGGGAAGGATGAAGGAAAAAAGGCCATTGCTACACTGAAGGGCGGAGAGGAGCCCCAAGAGAGCTCATGGAACAAATAAAATCCATAAAGATAAGTAAAAATTTAAGAAACCAAAAAGGGTGGAACCACTGTGTTACTCATGCACAGTAGTTGTTCCTATATTAGAGAAAAACAACCCATCAGCTTCCTTAGCTGCCCGTATTTTCCATTTACACAGCTTTTGGAATGCAAATCCTAACCCGTTCACAGTCAGATCCACTTACATATTTCCAGGCACTCTGTCCTAGTCACTCTGTACTCCTATTACTATGTGAGGCATATAGCAAGCCTTGGAAGGAGAGGAGTGCAAATCATATCCAGGTGTTGGTTACAAGTGATTTTCTGCTTATTGGCATACCAGGTGGAGAAAGAAACCTCATCCACTCCTTTCTTGCCCTGCCAGTCCCCCTATATTAGCACTGAAAAGCTCTTCTCTACTTCACACACCAGAGCCTCAGAGCACTTCTTTATCTCTTGGCTTCAAATCGGCATTGTCTCTCATCCATTTTCAAACCACTCTTCACTTGGGGGGCAGTGATTGATGCCCTCATTAAATTTAAATCTCCCTCCCTGTTCACATTGCTGATTCAATTGTGTTTGCTGGGGCTGACAGTGAACTTCCCCCTCCACCACACCCAAAAACCCCAAAAGCAGAAGCAAACAACAGATACTTATATGGCAACACAGGAAAAGGAGCGGTCTGCAAACTCCACTCCTGCAAAGCACTCAGCCTCAGACATCTCCTCTGCCAGCTGAAAGAGGGATTGATGCTTTTTAGTGATTAAAACCCCAGTGCCTATATCCAGCCTATAAAGGTAATGGGAGTTGTGCCTCTAACTACAGGTAGCTGATGGAGCTGAGCACTCCACAAAGTATTTAGATAGGTACATCCATCCACTGGCATCAGATTTAAAAGAAGGACTTGTATATCAGGTCTTTTCAGAATTTTGGCCCTTGATTTGGGAATTATTTTTTCTTTTTTAGTATCTTCACCAGTAATATCACTTCAGACGGCTGGTATTTCTGTCAGATAATCTGATTCTCTACTTGTGCTTGATACCACAGAAGATTGGGAAATTTTTGCTAGTAGATTTTCCTGTTCAATGGTTCCCTGATGTAGTTAAACAATTTTCAACAAAAAGACATAACCATATTCCCCTATGCTTCAGAACCAGAAAAAGAAGTGAACAGTCATTGTAGAAAGACACCGTGTGGCCAGATGAAATCTGCAGCTATGCTCAGCAAAATGGGGACACATTTCCTTTTTTCTGGTTCAGTACAAAAAAGCTTTACAAGGCAATGCTGTCAAACCTGATGCTGTTTTCAAGAGTCTCAGTTCCTGCCAAATTGAGTTCTCTGTGTGAATGACAGTTTATCAAGGAAAGGAAAGCTGGATTTTGGGCTACAGCCACTGTGCTTTATCTGACTGGTACTGATTACACATGCCTTTATACTGAGGGAAGTGCAATCTGACATCAAAGGTCAGGATTTTATGTCCCTGCTCCCCAAAGGCCAAGTAGAGACATGGAGAGTTCTCCATTGTCTTGCAGTGATCAAACAGCAACTTGAATTTCTGTGACATCAACAAAAGTTCACAAACAAACAGCAGCGTGAAGTTTTAAGAGAGTTGCAGCTGTAATGAAGCAATTAGATAGCTGAGGAGCACACAAATACACAGTGCACACATAAAACCCCTATCCAGTTAGAATTTCTTCTGATTCCTTTCTCTCCTGATTTTCTAAGAGTGTGGGCAATCTATTATATCTGTGACCAGTCTATCCTGTGGCTTGGAACGTAAACTGCATTGTGAATAGCAAAAGGGTCTCACAGTTACAGCCATCTGTGTATAAGATTATTCCCATAGTACTAACTACAACTCACACCACTGAAAGGAAAAACATGGTGCCAGGATGCAGCAGTCACTGCTTCCAAGAAAAGATCCTTCCAGATATGAAGCAAAGTGTACTAGCTCATAACTATTAAGCTGTAAACTTATGCAATTACCAGTCTGAAAACAACTGCAGCCTACATTGCACTGTACGCTTCCTCTTGTGCAAGCATTTTGCCAGACTTTATAAGGAAACTTGAAACTTCTATTGCTACTTACTGCAACGTTGTCATAGTTACATGAATGGTGATTTTCAATGTCAAAATCCGTGAAGTTCAACAGGACTCTGTGGCTGTTGTCAACCTGGATAACCCAAGAACAATCTGTGTTGTTATTATAAGGCTGAGGATAGTTTGAAGAGTGGATTTCCCCACTGGTTGCTTGGAAAATACCACCACAGCCTGAAAAAGACATAACCAGTTTTAATCAGAAGCTCTTTTATGCTTAGCAAGATTCCTCCTCTATTTTTTAACTAAGGGAAGAACACCTCCATCTTTATATTTTCTACATTAGAATTCTGTCAGATGAGTGCTCCAACTGCTAAAGTCTCCTGTCTGCAACAAAAATCAATGGAAATGCCGCTCAGGAAAGTATAACATTATCATTATTGGTGAATGTGCAACAATGCTTATGAGCAATGTTTCTTTCTAGCCCCAGGCTGCTAGTAGATGTCATAAGGGCTGAAGCATTAGAGCTGGTATTCCTCTATCCTAGATAATGTAAAAGCAATAAAAAAATACCATTCATATGAATGCCATGGACCCAGCGCAATAAGAAAGCAATGATTAGGCCTGGCTGGGTACAGGGGAGAGACAAACATCTCTGAAAATATCAAGAGAGCTCCGAGCCGGATTTCCCCCATGACCAGTACAACCACAGGCCTCCAGTTTCTGGTTTTCTACTCGTGCAGTTGAGGGTTTCCTGAGGACACGAGTCTCAGGTTTTCTGACCAGAACAGCTCCACTGCTCCCGAGCATCTAAATGGCCTGGAACAAAGGATCCTGTGCGGGAATTGAGGGGCTTTCAACAGGACTAACACAAACAAACAGACTTTTATATGTTGTAAAGGACGAAGGAGGATGGCGAGGGAAAAACATTGGAACTGCTGTAGGTGGAGGCAGCTTGCTGGAAGGATAAAAACTATGCTGTTGCAGTGTTCTGGTGAGCAGGTATTGTAGAGTGTAGAAGGGGTTTGGAGCACAACAGGCAAGATGCTGTATAGGGATGGGAAAACTTCAGGGGGCCTACAGAGAAAAAATAAGCTGCCAGATCACGGAAGGGGATTAATTCCAAGGACTATTGTAGACCTCTTTTCTTAAAAAAAAAAAACAAAAAACCCTTGTGTCTTTCTCATGCAACTTGTGAGAACAGAGAAGTATAAACCTTGACAAACTAATAAATCAGTGTGCTTAATCAAGCAAAACTACAAGAATTAAAATCTGCCTCTCCTCACTTTTCACTGCAATTATTTTCCAATAATTGGCCTTTTCATAAGAACTGCCATGTAGAGACATGCGGCTGGATCTTTTAAGTGTGTTTTTTTCCAATTGCCAGTAAGGCTTTGCACAGATAATCACATGGAGGGGTGGATGAACCTTATGGAGTTCAAGTATTTACTAATCACTCCAAATATTTCTAGAGTCCACCAAGTTTTCCAAGTTAAGCCATGTTCTCACGTATTTTTCACTTGATAGTTTAAAACCAAAAGCATCATTAAGCTGATAAAGTACTCTGTGTGGGTGAATCGGTGTGTGGGGAGAACTGCTGGCATGCAGAAGTTCTTTCCTGATTACAAGGATGTCCTGATTAATTATATAAAGAAACTCCAACAAGGTATACTGTTACAAGATACATAAATGGCCCTAGATTTTAGCTAGTTAGACACTTTCCCCTCTGTGTTTTTCAGCATTTCTTGGTGTTACTGACTCCAGTAACACCCAAATTCTCCTTGAGTTTTAAGTCCTATGCTGTTTGACTACTGTAAATGCATGTGTGGTTGCTTCTATTCTCAGACTTTTGTGGCTAATCTCAGACTTCCTGAATTTCTCATGGTATTAATCAGTATACTCACCACCTGGATTTTCTTGCCATGAGGCATTAAAACCTATCCCTGTCACTGCTGCATCTGTCTTGAAAAGAACAACGGCTGAATTGCCAGTAGTAGAGACTCGCAGTGGGTTCTGTGCTGATCTTGAAACACACAGCTGGGCTAGTCTAGGAGAGAGGAAATCAGGGCCACCATAGACCTAGAAATGAAAGAAACACTGTTAGTTTTTCACAGTGTGCCACACAAAATATATGAGCTAGGAGAAAAAAATAATCTGTAAATATTGAAAGTGGTTCCACATTTTAAAATGCAAAGTAGCTAATAAAGTTATTTTATCTGCAGATATATTTGGTATCTGAACCACGTGGTTCAAGAATGAAATTCCAGATGATTTGAAAACAGCCTCGAATTAAATAAGAATTTTCTCCGTTGGGGACTGTCAAGTTTTTATTCTCCCGTGCTTCCAGAGTTAGCACCTTGTTTCTGTTCACCATCACTCTTTGTGGTGAAAAACAACAAAAAAGTGCAATTTCATTGATTTCAATAATGGAGCATCCAAGCTACAGCATTTTGGCAAAATAAACTATATTTTAATAGTATTGTTCTGAAACAAGGATATAGATCATACATATTTCCCACAGAGGGCAGGTTTTGACTTTTAAGAGTAACTATTTCCAACTCAGAAGTGTGCTCCTCAGGCAGTTAGAAACCATAAAACCACTACTGTCTTAAACATCAGCAGCAGTACTGTGTACTTTATAATGTATTTTTAAAACCAATTCAAGTGAATTAGATGGCAGTACTGGAGCTTTGTAAATCCTGTTTCTTGTTTTCAAAAAGGGATGTGGGATTTTAGTTTAAGCTCATTTATAATTGGTGGAACTGGCTCACCTTCCTTAGTTGTCCTTCTCAAAGCTAAAGGAAACACACATATGCTCAGGGCAATTTCCAAAACCAGAGGCCATTCTGGTGCCTAGTGCCTTGAATGATTGAGTTTTCTTGGGTTTTTGCATGCTAATGAAATGCCACCTGGTATTAAGGGTCTCTCACCTTCCCTTGGTATGTCCCTGATAGTAGAGCAGCTGCAAAAGTCAGCTTGACAGTAACAAAATATGTGAAAACTCTTAAAGGGATAGACCAAATAAAAAGTGAGGTATTGTCTTTCAGCAACTAAAGCTAAACTACAGAATGGCAAGTTTTAACAACAAAACAAGGGAATAGGAAGATAAGGCAACAAATCCCATCAGGAATTTCCCCACCAGTAGCAGCATCTAAGTTCTGTTTCAATATTTTATTAGTCTGGTAAACATAAAAAAAAAAAAAAAGCAATCCTTTAATCTCTCCAGAAAGCAGCTGTACTATATGAACCAACCTTCTATCTGCACTCTTGACTCTGATCTCTTCTAATTGAGGGGAAATTCAGTATTTTAATAAGCTTTGTTGGATACTTTTTAACCTCAGAAGAAGTCTGGGTTCTGTAGAAGCTAAATTTCTGTCTTAAAAATAGCTGAGCTAGTCCTACCACCTCCAGGGCTAAGTGAAGTGCATTGCTAAATAATTCGATTGATCGTGTGCTCACTAAGGGCTCAGGGTGCCTGATGCTGCTGTGCCATTAGAAGTATAAGGGAACAGCCTTTTTTTTTTTAATTGGAAAAAAATTTCAGTTACTCCAGGGAAATGTGAGACCTCTGAAGCTAAAGCTTGCATCCCCAGAAGAAACAAGGAATTCATGTTTTTATAAACATCATAGTCTGTTAGATGTTCAGAGGACTGTATTTTGACTCAGTAGCTGATTGCACGGGCTTAATAGCTTGAACATTTCCATTTTTCCTGAGACAGCACTTTTTGCATTCTGCAGGGAGGCTGCATGACTTGAATGGATAATGGTTCCTCTGTCCAATCGATCGTCTCAAGGCATTCAAGAGAAGTCAGAATGGATGAAATCACAGATCAAATTAAGAATCTGTAATGAAGCAGGCACAGCCTGGGGAAGAAGCATGTTTGTCCACTGGAAACTCAGTGTCTTCGTCAAAATCTTACAGCGTGGCTGCTTGTGAGGCCCAGTGACAGCTGCATTTCTCAGAAGTCCGTTTCAAATGTGAATTTTAAAATGTGTTTGTGGTGTACTCTCTGAGTCAGAGCCACAGCATGACATCGAGCAGGAACACATGCTCTTAATCATCTAACCCAGCACAGAGAAGCTATGTGGCAAAGGAAACAGCAGGAGTTTCTAATATGCATCTAAAAAGCATCATGGACCAGTCTCTCACATCATCCCTGTGCTTCCTCAGCCATCTGCACTCCACAGGCAAGGGGACCAAATCCAGCCCTGACAATAACCCCTGCTGATTTCTATAATGTTACCTCAGAAATGAACATGGGCCAAGCCGAACACTTACGGTTGACCTGTTGGAAAAGAATTAAGGATGGGGAGGAAATATTGATGGAAAACTGAGGCTTGTGGGTCTCTTTAACATTGTTAACTGTTCAGTGACGGCCTTCTGCACAGTTTCAAAATAAAAAGCACAGCCAAAGGCATGCTCTTTACAGTTAGAAGTGTATTTTCTTTTCCCCTTTATGCCAGTCCAATTAATCACATGCTTTCACAAGGGCTGGAACAAAAACAAGATAGAGTGTTTCCATGACAAAAAACAATAAAATGTTACTTTTGGCTACAAAGAAGAAAACCAATAGTTACCACATGAAAAAAAAAAAGAAGGGGGAAAAGAGAATGGATGGAAAGAATGAATTCCAGGGTGTGGTTCACAAAGAGTCACAGGATGTCTGAGCTGCAAACAGATAAAAATAAGAATAAAAACATTTACTCTGACCAGAGCACCTGATCCAGAGATAAAATGTTGGATAGCATAGCAGGGATGCAGGACACTGCCACAAAGCCCATGGTTTTAATCTGTTCTTATAATTTGCTTCTACCCTGTTAGCTCCATTTATTGTCAACAGTCAGCATTCCAGAGTTATGAGCAACAGAAAGCTGTTTTTATGTGGTTGGTCACCCTCATGACACAGATTTTCTGGGAATAAAACTGATCCCTGTTCAGATACAACTGCCAAGCAAAGAAAGCCTGGCTTTGACAGAGACTTAAGAATTATGGTAATACTTGATGTGTCTTTATATTTAAATGAGAAGACCAGAGGATCTAATAAAGACTTGAAAGTAGAATTGATTGACAGGCTTCCTTCCTTTTCAGCTCAGAGCTACATCTTCCTGTGGTAGAATATAGTTTACAAAAATCTGGTCCATGTTAAAGAAAAGATGTCATAGTTTAACAGAGAAGATATGGTAATTTTTCCTCTATGTGTGTATTTTCAATAGCAGCCATTTAAAAATATTTCTAACTCTTTTCTTGTGTCCAAAATGGTAGCTTCTATTTCCATGAAACGTTTCCAGAAAATGTCTTTATGAACAACTTAAAATTTGCTTCTAGATGTTTGTAAAAGGGATAGAATCTGATAGGCAAGTGAGAAAGAGAAAGACAAAGTGCAATGATGTCATAAAAGAAAGAAGGAAGAATGATTAAAGGAGAATGTGTCAAACACTTGAGCATGGAGTGTTCATGGGAAGAACTACAGGATTTCACACACAAAATTTTTATGTAACTATTATTACACAGTCTTGGTGAACATATGGCAGGCCAGGGATACTGACATGGAAGGGACAGCTTGCTTAGGGTGCATTGTCAAAGGAAAGGGGAGACAGTTGCTGCATTTTACAAGCACAAATATGCTTCAGAAAGTGTGGAACAGAGAAATATTTAAGAAATTATGGTATAAAAACTGAAGTTAGTAGCAAAGATGTTACAATGGGAAAGATCTCTTAGGATATTGCTACAATTTTCTGCCAGGTCAAAGGGGTGTTTCTCAGGAAAAGCTAAATGCATCCAGATGAGCCAGTTCTGTGATTATTGGGGAACTTTTATTCCAAAGTAACATATTTTGGGAAAGCAAAAGAATAGAGTACACTAAAGCAACAGGAAAAAGTACACTATATTGCAACATTCCAAAAACAACTTATTTCAAAGCATAGGGACAGTTAACAGGACAGGGAGGAAGAACAGAGTGGAGAGCCATTGCAGTATTGAATTTGACTTACTATGAAAACTGGAAAGTTATTTGGCCTGAAAGAAACCAGGAAGTGGTAGAATTCATTATTCAGAAAGAAAAAAGCAAAATTTGGAGAATAACTATGAGAAAAAGACAACTTCAAACCCCAGAGTATCTGTGGACAATACACTTTTGGTAAAATAATGTGAGAGTGAAAGGAATTTGGAACCTCAGTGATCACTGAAACACCTGTCTCAAAGGCACACCAGGAACCTCTTGTTTTCCTAAAACTTTTCAAACTTGTGTGCATGTGTGTGGTTTTCAGCTAAACCACAAGCTAGACAACTAAAGGCAAGAAGATGGCAATATAGAGCAGCTCCTGAAAATGGTTAACCACATCCTTTTTTCCCCTATTAAATCTGAGTCATGATTTGCTCTGTACAGACTATATCAATCGGGCTGTGAATGTGTAATTTTATAACAAAAGCAAGAAATTTGTCTCTGGCAAGGTACATAAAGCTCCACCAAATGCCTGGAGCTTGCAAGGGAAGCTCTTTGGCACCAGGCAGAACCTGTCATCTTTCACTAACACATGAACCATTTTTCTCCAATAAGTTGATTTATGTTATCTGTCAGCAGATCAGAGACAGGTCTGGGAATTGGATGAGCCAAGGAGAGAAGAAACTAAGAGACCTGCATATTCTGAGGGCAGGAAGGTAGGGAATTTCAAACTGCAAGTGGGCATCTGTGCTGAGAAATGTGTAAGGTTGGGAATAAATAAAGCATAGCAATAAATTTGAAATGATAAAGAAAGAAAACTTAAAACCTAAGGCAAATACCTTGTTGAGAGACACAGAACAGCAAGCTATAGGATCCTTTTAAACAACTTAAGCAATTTCTGTCCAACAATACACTCATTGGTTTAAAGCCAGTTGCCTCACCAGTCAAAAGTTTGTCAAGCAAATGGCTGCCAGATATCTGTACTCTTAGGAGATCATGACAGCTGCTGGGTGACTACCTGCCCTCTGGGCAACTGAGGCATAAGTGAATCTTACAGGCAGATTAACTTCAATCTAGTCATTTTAGGCACAAACATCAATAAAGTTGGAGTGCAACAGCTTTATCAGTACCCAAAACTGCCAATACAGGCCACCTACTCACAGGCACTGGTGTCGGCAATGTGACATACAATCATACTTGCCAGAGCTACTGAAGTAGACTTCATGAAACATCTTCCTTACACCCAGATCCTACAGAAGTCCCAAAAACAACAGTATACTGAAAACAGTGTCCATTTGGTCAAGACTTCCACTTTACTGCTGAGCTAGGGAAGCCTGTTTCAGACCCAGAAAAGTGGAGACAATTTACACATCTTCTACTCATACAAATGCTTAGCAATCATCCATCTAGCAACTGTATATTTAGGACCTGCTTTGGGATGTGGGTTAAGTCTTCAAGGAATGTTGTTGATGAGTGTGCACTAAGGACCATAGGCTCAAGAAATCAAATGCCAGAGAAGTAAGAACAGGCAGCAATGAGTATGTGTAGGTGCTGGACAGAAAGTTGTCTAGCTGTATGCTGGTCACATATCACATTAAGCATGAAAAGAGGAGAAGAAAGGACCCAGTGGAGTTATTCAAGATCTCTTAGTCTATCTTTTATGTTCACTGAGAAAACATTCAAATTCCACCCATATATTAACAGAAAAAAACCAACGACTCTGCCTCCACTGTGATCTCAAATATCTCTAGTTGGAGTGATCTAGAAAATCTATACTCATAAAAAAATTTCTTCCTGAAATTATTTTCTATCCCTTCTTCCTACACTGGAAGTCTATTCAACTCTGTTAGCTGGGATTGGTCACCTGGCTGCTTTCTAACATGAGCACTAAGATGTCATGTACAGCAGGACCATCTACTCTTAATGATTTCTTAAAGGTCAGTAAACGCTTAGAAATATCCCTTTCCTCCTTCTTTCACCACCCTAAGCTCACTAGGACACTGACTCTTCTTTTATTCTTTTTCTGAGTATAAGATTCTTCATAGTATTCAGTACTCTGGGTTAGAAACCTCTCCTTGGATGGCCCTACAAAAGGTCTCACCTCACTTATCCCCCGCCCCACTAGTGATTCATTATCTTCCTTTACATCAAGAAATTTTATGTCCATGGTACAGCACCCTATGCTTAGTTCTTTGTTAAAGGTGGACTCTTCCAGGCTGAGTTTTTCAAAGCAGTTTTGTCTTGTTAGGAAATGTACAGTAGGTAGTGTCATTATTGATTAAGGTATTCAGAGAACAAAGGCCTAAGAGCAAAAAAATAATAGGAGCTTCTTTGTTAATATCTGAGGAAATAATTTTAACCATAGCAGAAACGGAAAACTGCAGCAGAATCATTTGTTTGCTACTATAGTTCCTGGGATTATCTGCTCCAGGCAGAAAAGCATGTAACTTGATTATTTTTGAGGAGTAAATGTAACACTCTTACCTCCAAAACATCGTAGTTGCAGTTTGGGTGATATTCAATGTCGAATTCCTGAATGGTGAGTTGAATGCTGCTTCCAGGTGTTGTGTGAATGTACCAGATGCATTCCCTATTGCTTGGGTATCTGTTGGGGTAGCCAGGGCTGTGAAATGAACCAGAAGGCCCAGAGAGTTCTCCTCCACAACCTGAAAACACAGCAAAGCAGCCCATCAGTGAGGGGCTCTGGAAAAACTCATGGATGACAAGTATTAGCACCTATTTAATGAATAAATGTGTATACTGGGCTTGAAGGTTTGCTCTACTGCAGGAAACTGAGGTCTATCAAGGAAGAGAAGCTCAGGAATGGCAGGCTGGACCTGCTGGCACTGCCTGTGCATCAATCACTTCCCCTCCTGTTTTGCTATGTTGCTCACCATACATCAGCTTCTGAATTCTAGAACGCTGAATCAGATCCATCCTGTTACTGACCTTAACTAATATACAAACTAAGTTATCACGGGAAAGCCTTCCTATTGTTGTAAAAATGCCATTTCTCACTGCTTTAGAAATCATAAAATTCAAGACAATGCAATTTCCCTCAGCCTACTTAGAATGATTACAAGCTGCCACACCACAGGGAATAAGCTGGATTTTTGACATTTGGAGGGTCTAATGAATTGCAACTGTGTGGCTGTAAGACACGCTAGTTTGGAAAACTTTGTATTTTCTTTTCAGATAAGAAATTATTGCCCTAACCTCAGTCCCCAGCCATTTGCATGATTAAGTTCTTGCATAAGGTCAGCTGGATTTAAAAAAAAAAAAGATAGAATAGCAAGGATTAAATGTAGGCAATGATTCGATAGCACAGAACAGCTGGACACCTAAGGCTGCAGCTTTATCAGTGCTTTTGTTGAGTTCCCAGGAAGACACTGTCCCTCCTCCAGTCCCCAAGTGCAGGTGTCAGCACTGTGGGAAGGCAAAGCAGCCATTCCCAGTGACAGGGTAGATTTAGATCAGCTACATTCATGATGAAACCTTGCCTCCAGAGAAGCTGGCATGGTTGCCATCTATCAGTCACACGCAGAAACCAAAGGAACTGTGTGTTTGATCTGATTTTATATGTGTGTCACTGCCTTGCAGTGACACTTTTTTTTTCCTCTCTGTGCTACCAGCCCCTGGGTTCTTCATTTAGGCACTAGCTAATCTTTCACTTACACAACTTTTAAGGGGTCACTCAGGCTTTGTAAGTAAAGCCCCCACTCCATCAATCTCTTTGGCTTCATCTCCAGAGGGAAGGTTCTGTCACATAGCAAAAAAAGCCTGAAACACTTAATGAAACCATCTAACAAACCATGAGCTCTATATTCCCAGAGGCAAATAACATGGTATGTCAGAAGTGATGAATAGCATTTGTATCACAACTTCTAGTTACAGGAAGTATTTTAGAACATCAACCAAATAAGCTGCCCCTAAGACCAGGTCAACTAATGCACAAAGATGTGTAAAACTCCCCTCGTCTCTACAGTCTGTGCAGAATTGGACGCAAGCAAGGTATCTTTGGCCTCTGCTCTGCTTAACCTTTTTTTTTTTTTTAGGAAGTCAAGAGAAAATCAAGAAATTCAGTTAAATTCAAGATCTTCAGTTAAAATCAAATACTTTCTTCAACACCTACTGCAACACCTATGGTGTTTGAAGGGTGGCTGCTAAAGCCCAGAAGTATTTGCTACTATCTCTGCCATAGGGTCTTTCAGCTCCTCGCTGAAGACTTGAGTTTGGCTTTGCCATGGTCAGATCTAGGACTTCTAGGACTGCAGAATACAAATCTGTGAGAGGAAGGAGCAGCAGGTCTGAAAAGATAAGCAATAAGAAGTAATTTTAAACTAAAAAAAAAGACATCTAAATGCTGATGTGAGGAAGATGTACTCCAGCCATACAATCAATGTAACACAGATCTCTGTCAGACAATCACCCAGTGCTCACTGAAAAACCACATTTTAAACTCAAGAATTCCTGCAATTGAACAATAGTTAGCTATCACCCAGGAAAGCCTTTACATAGATGAGGTTGACCTCACAGGTGAATGGGCACAAGCTCAGGTCTTCTCCCTTTTCCTCACCTTCCTGCACACAACGCTCCTTAACCCTCAGGTGGTTTTCCCTGCAGCCACAAAGCTACACTGTCAAGCTATCAGACATCTCAGTCAAGGAGAAAAAGCAGCTTCTAGTGTCTCTGAAACCAATCCTGCCTCCATTCTCTCTGGAGAAACAGAGAAATGTAGTGCACTTACTTCCCCGAGGCCTGCCAACACTGGTGGATAAATGTTAAGCCCCCGAAACTGGTATCCACAAGCATTTCAGCAAAGACATGGAGAGGAAGAATGCCTCAGTGTAATCCACCACCTCATTTTTTCTCCAGTGCCATCAGATAATGGCCTAATTTTCCTTAAAAGAACCCAGGTCGTTGAGTTCTTAAAACTAGAGGGAAAAAAATGTGTGGGCAGGAGGGGAGCCATACAGCTGGATTGGCAGGGTGAGTTACTCTCTTTTCTTCTCTTTCAGCAGCAGGAATGACACAGTCTGAGGACAGACCTTGGGAGGGGAAAGCTGCCTTGCCAGCTTGGGAAACAGATTTCTCAACAAACAGACTTGATGGCTCGGCCTCTGAGGGGTGGGAACAGGGAGGTAGGGGAGTTTCAGCAGGCGAGAACAAAGCCAATTGCTATTTATCTCAGCCTGAAGAAAGCTGGGAATGTCTCAAAACTAAACAGGCAGTTATGACTCAGCTTCTCCTCTAAGAGTTTCCTGAGAGCTACAAAGACATGTTTTTTATTTAAACCCGAAATGGCTCAGATGAGTGGAAAGCCTGTGTGCAGCGCTTTGAGGCACAGACCTTTCTTTCTAGGCAGCCTTTACAGGTAGCACTCATACTCCCTCTCCAGAGGGGTTTATATTTCCTCTGAGCTCAATCGATATTCTCTGGATAAGGTATGTGAAGCACATTAATAAGAACGTCAAACTGTTGTCAATGTGCCATTTCTTTTCTTCCAACTATAAATGCTTCCAGAAAAGGCTTTTTGTTAAATGAGAACAGATTCTTAAGTGCCTGGTAAAATGGAGGTAAAATTTAGATGTTGGAATTCCGCACATCCTCATAATGTACTGAAATCATGTTGCCAATCATTTATTAATTGATTGAAAACAGATTTTAAATTGTGTGAGTTTATGCCTAAATATTCACTGATCAATAGATGAAAAAAGGACTCGCTGATCCTTGCACATATGTCAACTTCACACCTGAACTATTTGCCTGACCTGCGTATGTAAGCAGAAACCTCCGTATCAGAGCAGAAACATAATCTCTGAACTCTCTGGCCAACTGGCAGGAAGTATGTATTATGCTTCTGCTCTTACATGGATGAGGTAAGAATCAGTTCTGTTGTGGTTTTTTGAGAATATAGATGCTAGATTACTTTAACAAAATATTTACAGAACTACTTAAAAGATTAAACATTCCTGCCTTTAAACTCACCCGCTACATCTATGGAACACTAAAAAGAGAAAAATTCAGATAATAGAAAAAAAATACGTTGTACGTGGAAGTTTGCCAGCCTTAGAATTAAAAATAAATAAAGTAAGTCTAGGAATACTGCTTCAAATGAGAAGGAAATTTTGATTCTCTGATTCACTGACTTTGCAGCTTATATTTCTGTTCCTGGAAAATTGCTGGTCTTTACTATTCATGAACTTTCTATTTTTAATATATTTAAAAGGTGAATTTAGAATTTGATACCTGATTTGTTCAGTGTCTTCCCCATTTTCATTAGCCACAGAATTTATGAAGCATTATCTGTTTCTTTGAATCACAGATACAAGCCATCTTGTAAAAACTAAACTGCAAGTATTCTTTGTATTATTTGTGCTTCACTTGCAAAGGCAGATTCCCTGCCTTAAGGTGCTTATCCCAAGCTTCAAAATCTGCCTTGGCAAATACTTAAAATAATCAGAAAAGATAAGAAATTACATTCATATGAATGGTGTTCAAGCTGAGGATGCACATGTAGGTGGAGATGCATATTCTTTTTTTACATACTTATATGAATATATTGTGAATATATGTACAGAGTTTTCATTTAAAAGGAAAACATGAGGAGACATGCCAGTCCTGTTTTTTTTTGATGTATGTGTTTGTAATACTGTTTTTCCTGTTTTTTGAGCAAGGTAAGAAATATGTTTTGATTTAATCTGGAATGTAATTCCTATACAGGAGTAGCCTGCCTATTTTAATAAGACATTGAAATAGGAAAAAATTATATAATGATGCAATCATCTCAGCTAATTAAACTTCTTCCATCCCTGTTATCACCATTGAATGAATGCAAACCTTCTCCCAGTGTTTACGTTTGTCCACAAACGTAAGTTTGCTTCTATTAATTAAACGGAATTTGTGCAGCTTATGGCATTGAAGTAAATACGTTTGGGTATTTAGGAGAAAATAAAAAGTAGAAGCAGAACCTATAAATTGCTGCATGACTTCAGCTCTCACTTAAATTACTAAACAATCTGAAACTATTTTGTTCCTAGTGAAACATCCTTAAAAGTTCTCAGCACAGAAATACACAATCTTGCTGTATGCAGACAGCTGCGCTGTGGAAGTTTCTTGCAGCAGAACTGCACATAGTATATGCTGGGTTTGTGCAGACCTCCTTGTCATTTTGGAAACTTCAGCCCCGCAGTTAAACTGAGGAGAAAAAAAAAAAAAAAAGACGGGAGATATACTGTTAGTAGTGTAAGGGTCTTGGAATTTCCTTGAAAAATGCTTAAAACAACTACCTAACCTGGTGTCAGTTGCTAGGAAATCAGGCAACAAATAGAAAGCTCAGGAAATATATATTTGGTGTCTTTGCTTTCCTCTGGCTAAAATCTAAGTAGTTATTGAAGATTGTGCAAGGGATGATTTATCTTTCCATATTACTGCCTGTCTGGTTAGCAGATGGTGTTCATTACCAAAGAAGAATCCCTATTTTCATAAATAACTACAGCTGAATAGAGAAGTAGTAATCTGTGAAAACCTTTATTATTTGCAAGGGGTTTGGATTTATTCATTGATAGGTTTTAGCCACATGCGAGAAAAATTCCTTCCATAAAGTTTAAAGTGAACGGGCACTGTTCCTGTAAAATCAGGGAAATGAAAGGATTCAGAATTGTTCCATTTCTTGTGTTCATATTGAAATATTTCAGTAAACATTAACTGACTGTAGCTGCAAGGAATATATAGTATGTACATCTGCCTGTATGATACTAATACTTGGATTTGATTTTTAAGTCTTTGGCTGTCTTGCGTAGGTTTAGTTCATAGAGCAATGAAACAAGTGGGATAATTTTTCTCATTATGCAATAATCAGAAAAAAATTCTGATTCTGATCGTGCAAGAGAATGAAAATTTGAGTGGGAAATATTTTTCTTTTCTTTTTCTTTCTTATTTGTTAGTCACTTCTGTAGCTTCAATTATTACTGTTTTATCAGCTTCCTGAATTCTGGTATTTTCTTCAAGATGTCCCAATCTGCAATCAGGAAGAAGCATATTAAATAAAGATATACTACCGGGACCCAGAGACCTAATAGCCAATTTAGGTATTTAAACAGGAGCTGAATGATCCAAGATACAGAATGGTCACAGTACCCACATTACCTGCCATTGTTCAATGTTAAAATGTGCCATTTTCTCCCTCAGCTGAACAGTTCAGCAACAACATTAAAAAAAAAATAAAATTGGCCCTTATTTATAGAAATTATTTTGGGGAGTGAGGAGATGTCCAACTTGCTGAAGGAACAGAAATTAATTCATCCTTTGCTCTCAGCAATGTTTTAATAACCAGATTGCAATATAAAAATAAGCCAGCTCAGAACATGGTAGCACCCATGGCTCAAAACAGCTGCTCAGGACTTCCACAGATCAGACCATGTGCATCCTCAGACTTGGTGTTACAGAAAGACACTGAAAAGGAATAGTCATTTCTGAATGACTATTGCATGACAAACTGCATGAATGGCAGTTTGACAAAGGATGCAGAAGAAATCAACAAGAGAGCTATGATTCAGGCTTAGGAAATGTGGGCCTCAGCTCCCTCCTTGACCTGCAGTGCAGCTCTCTCTTCAGCAGTCCTAATGGATACTGGCAAATGTGTGCAATGAACGGCTTCTGCATTTCAATCTAATCTCTGTTTCTGCTATGCTTTCCTGAAGAACTAACAAACCATTTCACGTTTTACTTGACATATCTACTGAAAACCCCAGTCTCTAGATACGGTATTCCTTTTGATAGTTTTCATCTTCGGAAAATATAGAACCAGAGTAGGGAAAATGTCTCGTCTCATAAAGAGCCCCCAAGTGGGCTTTCTCCACACACTGTTCATCAGCCATAGCTTCTTAGGGAAATCCAACAGAAAGAAGATGATGGCAAAGGAGAAGAGCAAGCTACATAATTCTTTGGTCAGTAGTATGCTTTGCTTCTTTTTTAAAGTCAGAATTAATGTATCACATTAAAAAAACAGAATAACAAGCACAAATTTTTACTATGCCAAGAAGAACCAATTGAATTTATAAGTTCTACTGACAATTTAGGAGCCTAAAGACTAAGCTTCTAATGAAATGCAGATGTATATATAAAGCAGTCAGCTCCTACAAGTATACTGCTTAGTAAGGCAAGTGACGGGTCTAGGAAATAATGTGTCTTCTCAGATAGTGACGGCTACCACTGGTGTAATTGTGCACTGAGAGACCTTTGCCCTTTTGTCCTCCTGAATTTTTTTTTAAGTAAAGTGATTCGGTTGCCATACCATCCTCACAACAGCCAGACTGTTAACGAGAGTTTTGTACTTTCTCAAAGGGCCAATATATGCCCCAAAACATATTTGTATTAAGCTTCCTAATAAACAGCAGAAGTTGAATGAGCACCTTGCATATTCAAGCTTTCCTCTAGTGAGTAAGCCTCCTGAAGCTTTGGCTGCAGAGGAAAACATCAGTGATTTACCCATATCAATTCTAAATCCAGCTTCATCAATGAAAGCACCTTAGATGAACAGTGTTATTTCAGAACCAAAGCCACTTTTGAATCGAATTATTTGCATTACAGCTTTCCATCCAAGCTAAAATTATATAGGACACTTTTAAGCATAAATACAGCATTCTCCTAAGATCAGTTACTAATTCTGTCTTTGGGAAAGCCCAAAGACTGTGTTTCCTTCAGCAACTAAACTGAACAGCAGGGCCTCAGAACTGGGAAGATCATATGCACAATCACCTCAGAGCAATGAGGAAAGCTGCTGAACAGTGTCTGAAATTAACTGTATCAGGGTCACGGTGGCAAGCATAAATGCTGCTCTTTTACCACCAAAGCATGTGAATGTGCTTGCTATATATCTCATAGATGCCTCACAACTGCCAGTTAAATAGCACATGGACATCTTGAGAAATACTTCACTGCAGCTTGAACTCTAGAGCCCACATTTGTCACTTGACCAGAAGTAAAAGCTCTTCTTTCAGCAGTACATATAGCCTTGTTATGTTCCTGCCAGGTGAGATGTTACCAGATCCAGGTTCACATTCTCTTAGGTATTTGCCTTCAAAGAGGAGACCTGAATGCTAACTACAACTCAAACCTGCATCTCCTGATGAGTTAATCTAGTCTAAAGGACTTTCTCCACTGAGTTTTTTTGTGCATTTGGAAGATTTTCAGAAGGAAAAAAGGAAATACAGCACCCTGACCACAGGAACATATCTAATATTATCCAGTCACAGGCAATGGTATATACCCAGACAATGTAGTCACCAAGGGTAAGAGAAATATTTGTGCATTATATCAATCAAGAAAAAAAGGAAATGTCTGCAATGAACAAAAAGATGACTGTGGTGAGCTCTGGAGGAACTTGCAGTCGTATGTCGGGAGTTGCAGCTGTGATGTTTGAAACCAGCAATGACTTTCCTTAGGAGCCAGCCTTATCTGAACCCACAGTCCTGCTCTGCTGCTCAGACACAGCCCTACAGCAGCAGTCTGGGCCCTGTACAGTGTAAGGCTGCAGTTTAGCATCCGGGAATGATCAGAGGGGCAGTGCTGGCTGACGCTGAAGCAAACGTGTCAGTGCAAAAGAGGAGTGCAGGGGAATGGGAGAGGGCTGAAGAGTGGGGAAAACGCTTGCGGGGGGATGTGGAAGGAAAGTGCTAGAGTGCTTATGAGGCAGGCAGATACTGGAAAGCTTTTGAGAGCTTGAGAAAACCAAGTTAACCCAGCACCATGGCTACCGTGTGGAGCTGATGTCATCTGGCCATGCATAAAAGCCTCCACTTTTTCTTCTTTTGTGCAGTCCCAGAATGACATCACCTCGAAGCACAAGGACGTACCTTTGTGCTGCAGCACTTCCCTACTTCCCCCGCTGGCTCCTGCCACACATCTCACTCCTCCCACATATGTCCCTCCTTTGCCCAGAAATGCTCCTTGACCTCCACTGAATGCAAAAATCACCACTGTCTAGCCGACAAGAGCACTTTGGTTGCCTGCAAAAGCCGGCAGTCTGTGGTAGCGCAGAGCAGCTCCTATTCAAACAATGTATAGCATGCCATACACCTCAGCAACCCACAGTGGGGCCTCTGCCGCCGATTTCAGCTGCTGCACAATGCTGTCAAAGCTGAATGGTGTGAATGGATCAGACAGACAGGGCAACTGGGGCAATTTCATTATTTTCAAGGTTGGATCCTCTTTGAAGGGAAGTAACAACGGCACGCCATTTAATCTCGTTACAGTCCAATACTGCTGTTAAATAAGCAGAGTGAAAAAGTTGCATTTGTAGTCTCACTTATGAAGAAACTGCAAACATGGTTTGCAGTTGTGCAGTCGTTAACAGTTTTGTTTATAATTGATGCACATGCTTGCCTATTTAATGAAGCTTGTGACAGTCTTTGTGACATGAAAGAACAAGAGAAAAACCACTCAAAACACATCCTGACCAATGTTATTTCATGCCAAGAACGGGGGTGGGATGCACTTGGAAGTGAATGTGCTACCCAAGGAAACAAGCACCACTAAATAAACTGGAGAGAGGCCTGCATAGAAAACACAATGAGGAGGGAATGGGGCAAACTGAGTGCTGAGTGGTTCCCATTAGAAAGCTCAAATCACCCAAGATTCCCTGTAATAGCTTGTCTCCTGTCAGCATAGAAATTTTACAGATGCTCCCCAACCCTGTACCTGCTCCTGCAAGTGAAAGCTTATGTCATTAACAGCTCTCAGTCTCTGATCAGATGATCTTCAAAGGTGTGCACCTGGAGAAACGTCCACTGGGAAAGTATTTCAGGAATTATGAGGAAATGCAATGTATTTAGAGCCGTAACAGGTTATTTCTACCTAGCTGACATAGGGTAGCATAATCTTGGACTCTGTTAGACATAAAAGGAAGAAGGAAACATACCTTCCTGAGGAAAACCTGGTTAACTTACCATTAACATGCCACAGCATCTGGAATCCTTTTCTAGCATTCAGTCCATCCGAATAGAACACCACATGAAGGCTGGTTCCTGTAGTGCTCCCCGCCAGCGGAAGCGACCGTCCACAGAAAGTGCCTATCAGGTTGGATTGTGCATCGGGCCCATCATAGAGCTGAAATGAAACAAAAAATATTCCAATGAGTAAACAGCCGCTCCATAATTCTTCTATTGTGTTTTCTACAGGATGTTAAACAAAAAGCAGTGACTTGCACTGGACACCTTTGTGCAGCAATATGAGCTCTGGGGAGCATGGAAAGATTCAGATGAAATGATGAGCAGATATAACTGCAATATCTCTTTAAACCTGACTGCACATTATGTACAGTAGGAGGTTTGGCTGTTTCTGTTTTGGTGTGTATTGGGAGTTGCTGGGGAAGAAGATAAAGGGCAAATAGCAATGAACTCAAAAAGAAAGGGAAAGGGGATGCCACAGATCTGAAGTGACTGTGTATCTAACATGCTCAGTGCCTCCAAAACCCTTGGTGACAGCTCTGTCTATATCTTCATTTTCTTAAGACTGCACTCGGCTGATTTCAGAACTGACTGAGCTTGTGGTGGACAGAAACAAGCAGCCAGCTTCACCAGGGCTTCCCAGAACAATTAGGGTAAACTGAAAACCAAAAGCAAAGTAAATCCTCAAAAACCACAAGGCAAACTTCACATGCTTATTTATTGTTCTATTATGTACTAGTGTCCTGCTTTGAAGAAATGGACTGAGACATGCTTTTGGAACTTTTGAACTTAGAAACACTTCATGTTTGATTGACTAGTCATATTCTATGTGATGGTATTTTGATATTCAGTATGTTGGCAGATAGCCAACAATCTGTTTCAGGCAGATAGCCTGAAAATCTTTCTGTTCCCCAAACACAGATGAGAAAAACTCCATTCCACTTGTAAAATATCACCACTCTAAAAAATAAGTCAACACACCCCTTCCTCCCAAAAAAAACCCCACAAACCAACCAACAACAAATAAAGTGCTACGGAAATATTCCCATATTTAAATCTTGAAATCTGAAGTTGGTCATATGCTCACATTTAAATTAAAACACTTAATACATGATTTGATGGGCTGATAGTGGATGCTTAGGTCTTTTAAGCCTCTCTACATTAGAAGTTGCCAAACAGGTTTCAAAGGGTCTGTCAAATCCTAGTTTTGTGATTTTTTTTCAAATCCGGTGAATCACACTAAATATGCATCAGGCAGTATATACAATGCATTTCATGAATATCACTATGTTTATGAATATCACAATGCTGTTGTCATTTTTCAGGGATTAGGTGTATATTTTTTTTCAAAAATGGTTAAAATGAGACATTTTAACAAATTGTCTTTGACTTAGGATATCAGATTTCCAGTTATCAAGTTAGGAGTTGCTTTATTATTTCTACTTCTCTTACTATGAATCTTAGAAAACGTTTAGAAAAAACACAGCCCTTGTGCTTTTTAATCACTTTACCGCAGTTCATCTGATCACCTTGCTCACAGACCGTCTTCCTAACACAACCCAGAAAATCACTGGCACAGAAACCATGTCTGAACAATCTCATTGTGAATTTTTGGCAAGTTTCTTTCCAGAATTTCAAGAAAAAATTCTTTTCTCTGTTCTGAAGCCATCACCATAAAGTTCTCTCCATGCACAGAATCAATTCTATGATCTCCAGAAAGACAGCCAAGGTTTATTTATCTTTGCTGTCCATCCAAGTCTCTTTTGCAAATACCTCATTCCACTAAGAATTCTCCTACACTCGTCCCCCATACTATGGAAGTATGATATTGATTAAATTGATATTGAGTAAATATTGATTAACTATGCTAGCTACTATTTTTTTCGCACACGATTTCTAGCAGACTCTGACTCACATATGGGAATGAGTAATTAAACTCTTGGCTTTTCTGTTCAAGATGCTGGTCTTGCAGAACCTTCAGAAATCTCATTGATTTAAGATAGATGGGGACAAGAAATCTACTCAAATGGTTTCAAATACTCAAGCAAACACTTTAGGTTGAATGTCTTTTTTAAGTAAAAACTAGACTGGATGTAGTTCAGCTGGAAATTGCAACTAACTGAAGGAGTATTTCTGTTGTAATATTCCAAGGTTGGTGACCCTGAATCTTTTTGCCTTTCAATCTTCTAATGTCATGAAAGCCTCAGAGTATGGATATAGAAAACCTTGAGAACTGTCCCTAGGTTAAAATCAGGTAAACTAAAGTTTCTGATTGCAAATATGTTGCTGGTAGTTCTTGCAAAGCCTTGATCAGATGTGTTTGATAACAGATATGAAATCAGTATAAAGGTTAGATGTTAAAAGGTTGAACATCCATCTGTATCCTTTCCAAATGCGGTTTAAAAAACCGCCTGACAGACAGATCAGCTGTCCCATGCCCAGCATTACAGTTATGACCATCCTCCAAAGCAGGCTGAGAGGTTTTCACATTCTTTTATGGCTTAAGTTCAGCAAAATGAAATAGTCAGATCCAATTAGATGTTTTAATAGCACTACTTCCTTTGACAGCTTTTGGTATATACTACTCATATTTCTGTGGCTTCAAGCCATGGAAATGTTACACCAGAAAAATATGAATGATGAAGAATGCATCAGTGTGGAGATTATGAATCTGTGCTCTGAATAGAAGCAAAAACTGTGTAAAGGTACATATTCAACAGTCAACCATTAGCTTTAGTGATTAAAAATTAAAAACCATTCTCAAGAACTAAGGACTAAATTATACACAAAAAAATTCAAATCCAAACAAAAATCCTAGCCCAAAACTTTTACCCATCATGGGAATGTTGTGTTGATCTAAGACAGCAAATATCACATTTCCATGTAATTTTCGCAGAAAAGTCCGTCAGTTTTGAGAGACACAAAGAATGGTTACTATGGCAATCCCTTCATGCCGCACTGCCCCGTGGGTCTGGGTTCAGAGTGGAGTTTTGCAGGAAATTTGAGTGCCTGGCCAGCTGTAACTCATTGAGCGAGACAGAACCTCAACTTCTAGAATTACAGCGGGGTTTTTTCCAAGCTGCCTTTCACTTCTAAATGAAGGGAACAGCTGTGTGTTTTCACAGGGCATTTTGAACTTCTCAAGCCACATTTTGCTCTCACGCAAATACAGGCAAGTGAAACTGAAGCTGAACACGGATCTTATGAGCCACGGTTTCTCTTCTGATCTCCGAGATAGTGTTTCTTGTCTAAGGACCTGCTTTTTTAGCTGTGCTGTCCTAAACTGCTGCAAACCAAGGGTTCTTTCCCAGGCTCTGTGAGGCAAGGTCCTCCCTCAGACTGTGCAAGAGGACTGAATTTTGAGGCAGTTTAACAGCCACTCTGGTCCTGCCCAGCTCCTCATTGGGAAGAAAGTGCTTGCTTCCTTTCAATGTACATATTTGTTCCATAATTCATTTATTTGTTCAGACCTCTTAGCCTCCATCAGAAAATCCAAGGGCTTCGTAATGATTCTGGCAGACTATCCAACAGGCAAACCACGCAAACAGCTGCAGCACATGTTCAGACCCTTAGCCTCTCCTCTTTAACTGAAGCAATTGCAGCTCCCAGCACTCCTGCACCCGGGCACTCACTCCAGAAAGGAATAAGGTACATTTGGAGGAATTGGTAGGTATGACCCAAACAACTGTTTGGAGAAACTCCTTATCAGGCTGCCCAGGAGCAAGCGCAGAGGCTGAAACAAGAGTAAAAAGGGAAGGTAATAGCTCCCAAGGAGTGAGTCAGTGGGACTTCCCTGAAGCCGCCACTGAAAGCCATCTGCTGGACATTGGACTGGGACAGCAGGACTAGCCAAGGGTAGCTCTCCCAGGGGTGATAGAGTATTGCATTTTGGTTTTTCTTACTGTTCAGCCTCAAGATATGTTGCTAACACTACTAACGATGCTCTGGAGGCCACAGATGTTCACCTCTCTTTTGAGGAGCAAAGCAAAGCAAAACACTGTGACCTGTGTCACAGCAATACTCGTTGCCAGAACTGGAGCTAGGGCTCAAGGACTGAGCTGACTAGACAATGGAGTTTCTGCTTTGTGAAAAGAAATAAAGATCTCAAAGAAATGGAAGAAAAGAAACTCTGAATGCGTTCCATTTGGGCATGTTCAAAGCAGGGAGAATTTTCTAGCCAATAACCTTGTCAGCCTCATTCCTTCTTGAAAACTGACACTGGCAAGACCCTTCCAGGCAGGTAGTGGCACTCCTGGCAGAAAACTGATACTTTTATCAGGGTCATTTTCTTTTGGAGAACTTTATTTCTGTGAAAAGGTATGGTTTTTTTCAGCAGGAAAATCATTATAAAGGAAAACCCTCAGCCTCATCTGCTCTGGAAAAAAAGCTGCTTACATACACTAGTTAGGCACAACGCAGTCTCAAGGCAGAGATGATGGAGTTTACAAAGACAAACTTTCAGTTTCATTTGAGTGGAGAAGCCATCCCACGAGTACTGACAGCTCTCATTTTATTGTAAATAATCATTAGATGTCATTAATTTGTTATATAATTACGAGTAATTATATCAATAATTGTCTCAATTTGAATCTTGAAACAAACTATTTGCAGTACCAATGTCTTTTTACAGGGATCACAGTTAGGAAAGGAGATTGCGTCTCAGATCAGAGCAGCACCCATTGCCCGCACTTCTACAACACCTTTGAAGAGCTACACTGCTGCACACAAGTACCCCTTTCCTCTTAGAAGTGAGAAACCAGATGTGGGGCTGTTTTACTGGTCTGACTCATCTAAACACTAGAAACAGTGACTACAGATGTCTGAACAGCTCTTCCTGAATGGGTCATAGTTTTGGAAAGGAAATTCTGATGGCATCACAACAAACACGTTACCAAAAAACGCAATGAACTGAAACCCAATCACCATCCAAGCAACAGAACGCACTCCCGAGTGAGATCACCATTAATTGTTACATAGAGAATTAATACAAATAAAACCAATTCAATTCCAAGCAACATATTTCCTTCTAAAACAACTACAGCACAAGCTTAAGAACCTGAAGGTCTGTCAGACAGAGAGAAAAAATAACAGCTCAGGATGTGGCACACTGCACTAGCTCAGCATCACGGTGACAATAGTTTTCACAGAAACAACAGCAGGGTAAGACTTTGAGTGACTTACCATGCGGGGCCTTGTTATTTCTTCACAAACTGGAGAGCAAAATAAGGTTATGGTCATGCTTGCATGATAAGTGTTTGCAATTGCCACTAGGGAAAAAACCAAACAACTTTCCTTAAGGATTCATTCTAAATAAGGTTTTAACGTGATTATTTAAATAAACTCCTTGCTCTGACCACAATAGGTAACTTTCTTGTCTCTACTCAATGGCACACTTTCAGTAATTAACCATTTTATTCCACAGTACAATAGAGTTTGACATCGCGCATCACTGGAGAGGGACACTGGTTAATTTCTCTGGGATTTATCTAACATATGGAAATGTATGTCAGGTTTTTTAATAGCTATTGTGTCTGAGTCTATGTTTTGTCTCAAAACCTGAGCCTGAAATATTCAGAGCCCTTTGAAAGTTTCAAGCAAAGTTGAATTCCATATTGGACTGCAGTGATTTTATTTTTTTGCAAAGAATTTTTCATTTTTTATGTTATCACTTACTACCTCCTCAGTGAAAACCAGAATTTCTAACTACAGGTAAATCTGCTATTTTACACCATTCTGGGAAAGGTTTATTTCTGCAAACAAATTTGAAAACATTATTTTCTTTAGTAAGGCTCTAACTTATTATAAGAATGTAAGAAATGCAGAGTATATCTTTGGATGAAATTATATATTTTTCATTTATTTATTTATTTTATTTTTTTAGATCTAGGAGTAGGAAACAACTGATGCTTAAGTAAGGAATGCCCGTGACTGTGGCTATTTTGGTAGACTGTGCTCAGTGCCTCAGAAATTGAGATGGTTCCTCTGCAATGAGAATCCACTTGTGGTGGATAGCACAGGACTACTTTCGAGTTTGGGACAGAATTTCCAAAGTTACTATTCAGCAGAAAGCTGCTACTGTATGAAAAACTCTTTACAAAGACATGGGGCTGTGCCTAAGGACACAGCACTTGGGGGTTGCTCTGAAAAGCTATGAGGAGATTGCAGTGCTGCTGAGTCCTGTACAGGGGGACTGCTGCTCCTCATGTGCTTTGCCAGCCCAGACGTAATGAAGTGCCAGCACAAGCAACTTCAGAGCAACACCGTCAGAGTCTAGAGACAGCAGGATCCTCTCTGGGAATCCCCTCATTTGAGAAAATCTGCATCATGCATTACTACAGCAACTGAGGACAGCTGCAGATTGGTCTTGGCAAATGAAAATGGAAGAAAAGGGAAATATTGGTGTCTCTTAGGCTTTCAGGAAAGAAAAAAAAAGCCTGATCAAGGGAAAAACGGGGAGGGGAGTACAAAACCTTCCTCAAAATTTGATGGTGTTTTCTGTGAGTCATCTGGGGGCTTCCCTTTGGTGAGGGGAAGATTTGACCATTTCAGATGGGATTTCTTCAGCCACCATGTGATTTCATTCTGTGATACCAGTACTGAGTGGGATAAACCACTTCACTGCACAGTCTTAAAGATGCTGGACAGGCTTTCTGGCAAAATTTGGAATACAGAACAGAGAATAGAAGAATCCAGCTGCAACTAGATGAGTCCCAAATGCCCTTTTGCCAACAAGGGGAATGCCCACTACTATCATATGGTAGTATTTTATAGTCACTTCATTGTACAGTGCTTTTTCCTGAAGGTACAGGCAAAGTCACATTGCTCTGAGCTGGCAGGGTGTGGAAAATGCTGAGTACGTGAAGGTCTAACTCTTTCTGTGAGTCCAAGAGCAGAGTCTGTTCTGGCTTCACTCGTGCTTCTTGTCATCTGAGGTTTCTGTAGTCACCACGCAACCCTTTCATTGTGGACAAATTTAGCGGACTTGAAGGGTGGGGATCTCTGTGTGCATTTGTAAGTCTGCCTCTAAGTAACCTTTCAAACAGCAAAGCCAGCATGTACTCCGATTCCAGTAACGTGGGCAATCAGAAAAACAAAAAATCAGAGTCATGAGTCAGTCTTGCCTAGGGTGGGTGGCTTTTTGCTTGACACACTTTCTGAGTATCCACAACTCATTAAAAATCAGAGCAAGGGCTAAGATTTCCCTGTATACCAATGGTGAGGCCCAACACAGAAACCCAAGGAGAACTGTCACTTTTATCTTTACAGTCCTACAATGAAGGACTTCTTATGGAGGCCCATAAACCCCTGAAGGAATTCAGGGATGGGTTGGCGTGCTGCCAGCTTGCATGGTAATATATTAATGGATACCACAGCAGTCTGGCCAGCAGGCTGTAATTTGATGTCTGTGTGCAGAACCTGGATGGGTATATTTAATATATCATCTGCTTCCCCAGGGTGATGTACTGCTGGTGACATTTTGTAAATCAGTACATGGCCATAAGCAAAGCCATTCTCTTTGCTTGGAGAATTCCTGCAGGACTTTAAAAAGACACACTCATAAATAAAATGTAATAATGTTAATATCTTAATATAGTTTAAGCATATTTACTACTTACAAGTACAAAAGGGACTAAAACCAGAACAGGGTAAGCCTTTTTTTCCCATATGATAAGCTAATAAAAAAGAGGATGATCAGCTGAGTGCAAGTGGCAATTACCAAATGTAGTATTCCCAGATGAAGAAAAAGGATATTATGGCATATCCCTGGAATGCTACTGTGGTTTACATAAAAAAAAAAAGAAGAACATATCCTGTTGCCACCAGAAGGAAATGAAACAGTTCTCAGGAGAAGATGCCAAATTAATTACCATACTCACTTAATAATATTCCACATATAAGTGCAATGGTTTTTAACCACTCTGAGGCTAATGACTGAAAGAGTCTGGACTGCTTAATTATACTGATGGTAAGCAAGCAAGGAAGGTGCTTTATTCCAAAGAGGAACTCTGTCTTGCCCTACAGCAGTAGAAAGGCTACTTTTGTTATCAGGCAGTTGTTTGCCCCCACAAGACGATCTTTTGTATTAACCCAACGATAATTCTACCCTTGCTACTAGACAAGTGTGTTGTACAGACCAAAGGGGGGAGACTCAGAGAGCTCTGAAACATGACTTGCTGTATGACACAGTTTTACTATCTGCTCTTCATGATGGTGCCATCTTGCAAAAAGGCTGGGGGAGGTCTTCCCTCTAATGATTAAAAGCACATGCTAAACTGACTGGACTTCAAGGGACAATTCTACTTTCTGAGCAGAAGAACACAGAGGGGGATTGTCACTGAAGGACTGAAAGATTCGTTGTTTTCAAATGATATTTTTCTTGGATAAGGAAGGAATATATTTCAGTCCTATTGCAAGACTCTGACCTTCAGGGCAACACAGGACATTCTCCTTACTTGTAAAATAGCTTTGCCTTCATGGAGATTATGTTCTGTCATAGCACATAAGAAGGGAACTAATAATTAAAGTGAGGAGTTAAATATGAGCTTGTTCAGCTAGTAGCCTGGTGAATGTAGAGGAAGGAATGTCACATCTTTGTCATTACAGAATCATAGAATAGAATCATAGAATGATTAGAGTTGGAAGGGATTCCCAGAGGTCATCTAGTCCAACCTCCCTGCAAGAAGCAGGGACACCCCCAACTAGATCAGGTTGCTCAGGGCCTCATCCAACCTGGCCTTGAAGTGAGTGCGGCCATTCAGCCAGTTCCTTATCCACCGAGTGGTCCATCCGTCAAACCCATGCCTCTCTAGTTTAGAGAGAAGAATGTCATGCGGGACAGTGTCAAGGGCTTTGCACAAGTCCAGGTAGATGACATCCATTGGTTGTCCCTTATCCGCCGATGCTGTCACTCCATCATAAAAGGCCACCAGGTTGGTCAGGCACGATCTGCCCTTGGTGAAGCCATGTTGGCTGTCACCAACCACCTCCTTGTCCTCCATGTACCTTAGCATGGTCCCCAGGAGAATCTGCTACATGACCTTGCCGGGCACAGAGGTGAGGCTGACCGACCTGTAGCTGCCTGGGTCCTCCTTGTTCCCCTTTTTAAAAATGGGGGTTATGTTCCCTTTCTTCCAGTCATCAGGGACCTCACCAGATCGCCACGACTTTTCAAATACAATGTCCAGTGGCTTGGCAACTACATCCGCCAGTTCCCTCAGGACCCGCATGTGGATTTCATCAGGTCCCATGGACTTGTGCACCTTCAAGTTCCTCAGATGTTCTCTAATCTGTTCTTCAAGTACAGTGGGTGGTGGTTCATCCTCACAGTCCCTGCTCGTTCCTTCCACAACTTGGGTGGCGAGACAAGAGGCTTTTTTGGTGAAGACTGAGGCAAAAAAATTATTGAATACCTCAGCCTATTATCTGCAGTATCTCATTGGCTACAGCCTGATGACTCCTCTAGAAAGACTAATTTTAAGTTATTAAGCCAAGCCACAGCACACAGTGTAATTTAAAGACTACTCAATCTAATTACAGTTAGTGCAGCATCACTAGAAAACAGTCTGCTATTTGGTCTGCCTTGTATCATATCATTGCCACTTCTGTACATATCTTTACCACAAGCAATTTATCTCATGTTCTTGAAACTTTGCTGTAAAATTCCTTCCAAAATGTCACACATCCTGTGAGCATTACTGGGAATGAGCCAACATCCTCATGACAGGCCATGAAACACTGCCAGCTGCTCATTTATTGAGAAAGTGGTCGTATGAGAGTCATGCTAGACACTGACATAATAAAAAACCTGCAGTGCTGCCTCCCTCCCACACTGCTCCTTCTCAATTTCTGGCACCTACACACACAGGGCACAAAAATGCCACCTAGTCAAAAGAACAGGGCTTATCCTTTCCTACTTGACACCAGTATAAATAGTTGTACATGCTGAAGCAGTGGAGATGCAGGTCCTGCCCTGGCCAGACCGACTCAGAGTCACTCAAGACTTCCTGTGGAGAGCAAATGCTGCTCACCATGAGTAACACCAGCCAGCTGCTGCAAATGGCAGTCTGGGTCAGAAGAAGCATCCCATGATCAAAGGAAATAGGTAATGTAACACATGACTGACTTCTCAGTGTCCAGCTGTGACTACATTTCAGTCTGGGACAGCTGTGTGCTGTACTTGCACTTACTTGTACTCTTTGAACATCTGACCATCTTTTTCCTTGTCCTGCGTTTGAAAGCTATTTGGTGCAAGTTTATGATGATATCTTTGGTAACTGAGAACTGCTAGGAATACCTGTGTGTAGAAACTTTAGGTTTTGGCTGGTTGAGCCAGATCCAGCAGTACACAGGAACAGTCTGACCAGTCTAGCTGTCCATAGCCCACAGAGCACCATGTTTTTCTCCTTAAGAATTTGGAAAGATTTATAAAAACTCAGAGATCTAGTTTTATATATTCCAGTGTCATAAAAATACCCCTATGTGCATTAAATGTTTCTTCCACTGACTTTTAAAAGTGTCTCTGCTATTGATGTGCTGTTTTGGATTTTTTTTGTTGTTGCTGTTTTTGCTTTTAGGGTTTGTTTTTTTGTTGGCTGTTTTTGGGGTTTTTTTTTGCAACTACCATTGCTTGATTTTACGCTAAAAATTATTTTACTTTATTTTACTTTCTCAACCAGGCCAAGTGCAAGGTCCTGCATCTGGGTCAGGGCAATGCCAGGCACAACTACAGACTGGGCGGAGAGTGGCTCCAGAGCAGCCCTGAGGAGAAGGACTTGGGAGTGCTGGTGGGTGAGAGACTCAACATGAGCCGACAATGTGCTCTTGAGGCCCAGAAGGCCAACCGCAACCTTGGCTGCATCAAGAGGAGCGTGGACAGCAGGTTGAAGGAGGTGATTCTCCCCCTCTACTCTGCCCTCGTGAGACCTCACCTGGAGTACTGTGTCCAGTTCTGGAACCCCCAACATAAGAAGGACATGGACCAGTTGGAGAGGGTCCAGAGGAGAGCCACAAAGATGATAAAGGGGCTGGAGCACCTTTCCTATGAGGACAGACTGAGAGAGTTGGGGCTGTTCAGCCTGGAGAAGAGGAGGCTCCGGGGAGACCTTATAGCGGTCTTCCAGTACCTCAAGGGGGCCTACAAGAAAGATGGGGAGAGGCTGTTCAGAAGGGTCTGTTGTGATAGGACAAGGGGTAATGGTTTTAAAATAGAGGGAGGTAGATTTAGATTGGATATTAGAAAAAAGTTCTTTACTGTGAGAGTTGTGGAGCACTGGAACAGGTTGCCCAGGGAGGTGGTGGATGCCCCATCCCTGGAGACGTTCAAGGCCAGGCTGGATGAGGCCCTGAGCAACCTGGTCTAGTTGGGGGTGTCCCTGCTTCTTGCAGGGAGGTTGGACTAGATGACCTCTGGGAGTCCCTTCCAACTCTAGCCATTCTATGCTTCTATGATTTACTCAGACAGGTCAGATCTCTGTCCTAACACCTCTGTAGCATTTAATTTTGTCCTTCTCCATCACATATCATTTTATCTTTCTTTCTCTATTGCCACAGGAGTGATCTCCACACAATCCAACCTAACAGCTAACTCCTGTCCTTCCCACGCCAGCCTCTCAGCAAGTAGCAGCAAATATTGTCAGTAAGTCTGTCTCCTGCTAGCTGCCACAGAGCACCCAGACTGTTACTGTCAGAGCTAAGAAGATAAGTAGGATACTGTTGCCTGCTGCAAGGGGCTGAAGTGAGAGGCCTGCTGCCTAGAAACCCAAAAGGAGAAGGGAACAGGGGAATCTAAAAAGTTCCTGTGGAAAAGAGACACCTGATGAGAACCAGTGGCCATTCCATTTTGTGCGTGCAGCTACACGGAAACTGAATAGCAGCTTCCTGTTTCCTCCAAGAAAATGGCGAAGGGCTCTGACACATGGTCAATGCACAGCACACTTGGACTACAGTGAATGGGATTATACCTGTAATTTCCCAGTGTTATACCCAGGCGGGGCATCAGAGTTTTCCCCTTTCAGGCCTCTTTGCAATGAAAGAATCTCAAAACCAGCATGTGGAAGAAAAAGAATTTATCTTAGCTGAACAGCTATGAGGTGTTGGGTTTTTTAAGTAACCTTTTCTCCAATTTGCAATTCTCCGATCAGACTCTGCATCAATTTCAGACAGAAAAATCCCCAAATCTCTTCATTCTACTTAGAAAGTGAACTGCACACTTGTTCAAGATGATTCCCCCTTTCCCCTACACCCCAGAGCACTCACAGCTTGCCAACATGCTCCCCTTTCGCAAGAGGCAGCAAACACTATTTAGTTCCCTGGCTGGTTAAACCTTGTTCTCCTTTTTACACTATGACACATATTTGTGCAGAGTGCAAGAATCAAATAAGCACATCTTTTCCAAGTGCTATTTCTTAACGGCACTTGGAGAAAGATTTGTAAGTAATGCCACATGAATTGCAAGTGAAAGCCTCTTTAACACACTTCCATACCACCATTTTTCCCTTGCATTTGCCTCTTTTTACCTCTTTCAGTCTGTATTTTCTTGGATTGAAAGCACTGAAAAATTGTTAAAGAGTACAAGTACTTTTTTGCTCCTTGTCTCATCACTCTCTCCAATATGTTTTATTTCTGCTCTTTTAAGTGCTTTGGATCAGATCCTTGTCTCTGGCACTAATCCTCCAGCCTTGACTTATGTCTAGAATTGTGTCTTCTGGCAAGTTTCTTGCTGTTCACTGGATGGCTTCTGCATGCAGGGCTCCTGCTCTTCATGGATCTAGGGCTTAGGCATCCTGAGACTAGCAGTGGCCTCCCCACTTGGCTCCAATGTTTCCTTTTCAGCCTCTTCACAAAAACGAACCAGGATTTAACAGTTAGTTCTCAATACAGTGCTCCCTTGTTTATTTCTTTCACATGTCTATTCTTTCTTTCCATTCCTGATCACAAAGAGAAGAAAGCTGGAAGAACACCACTTTTGCTAGTTTATTACCAATTTTGAGCTGTGAAAGCTGGAATAGTAATGAGGTAGAGGGAGCAAGGGAGGACATCTAGAGGGAACAGAATTGCCCAACACCAGTCCTGTTGCTGGGCTTTCTGAAAGACCCCAGCATAAGTAATTATCCTGAGAAATGTGAGCAGTGTTACTTAACCCTCTCCTTGGCTGTAAGTGGTCTTCTCTAACACTTTGCTAAATTTCAATTCCTCTTGTGCAGAACTTAAGTAGAGCACAGGGACCATGTGCTCGCAGCCCATACAAGAGTGACATCTGCAAGATGGATCAGTCCAGCAAAACACTGAAATTGCAGGCAGGCGATTGTAATCCTTAGTATAGCACTGATCATGACTACACTCTGTTTCACACAGTACGAAGGCTGGGAGAAAATATCTTTTCAGCTGTTCTAGGAATAAAAATTTTAAGGAAATTAAAATAAGGGCTACCTGGTTTTACATTGACTGGATGGCTTTATTCGGCTAAAAGTGTCTCGTTTTATTCGTGGGTAAATTCAGTTTAAGTCCCTTTAAAGAAGTAGAATAATTATGAAAAGGAAAATATAAACAAGAGGCACAGGTACTCTCCCTTTAAAAATGTAGAAATAACTTGTTTTAAAGGTTTTGAGCATTCTCCACTTCTTAAATAAAACCACAATGAAAATAGTCGGGCTTGTTACCTTTTTGCAATCAATTTACTAATCTCAGGATTTGTTCTTGTTTACATGAAGCTCATCTTTACATGACCTCTCACTTCACACACAAAAAAGCACCAGTTCATCTACTCTAAGGTGGTAGCTAGTCTTTGGAGCAAATGTAAGCACCTGCAAAGTAATACATCCTTCCTATTTCACACACCTGCACCCAGGTGTGATGAAGTGCACTCTGGTAATGCTTCACTCCCTCCTGATCTCAGAGGAAGTAGGACAGTGTCTCTCGACTTAACACTTCTGCTCTAATGGCTAAATTTATGTAAGATACATTTCCCCTTGTACTTTTGCATCCTGTTGCTTTTCTTTACTTGAGAAGACCTGAAGTTTTTTCTCAGTTTTAGAATCTAGGTACATACCTTCAAGAAGTCACGGTCACAATTGAATCCATCTTCTAAATCAAAGGCTGTGAAGCTGTAATTGAGAGTGTTCCCCCTTGTAGTTTGGATAGTCCAGTTGCAATGCTCATTTAATGGGTAATTATTTGGAAAATTTAAACTTTCCAATATGCCATGGCTACGATTAACAGTCAGTACTTCTTGGCAAACTGGAAAAAAAAGCATTAATAAATTATATTTTTGCAATGCTTATTAACCCAGTATCTCAAAAATTACTAATTGAAGTTAATGATAACCTTACAAGGTCAGAAATGTGTTTATATACAGATTAGAGAAATTGTGCAGAAAAAGAACTGTGAACTATTGAAGAACATATTGCATATGTCACAAACAAAATCCAGACATTCCAACTTGAATCCTTCAGATCTACTATGTCCTTCCTTTTTGACATTTGCAGAATAATTAGTTTATGTGGTACATATATTTTTGGCAGTTTTTTTCAATTCTAAATACATGGAAAAATGTGTTTTCTTCTATGTACTTTTTTAGCTGATAACAGAAATTTGCCCCGTTATTTGAAAAAATTGGGCAAGGTGCTCAATAAAGATTGACTATTGGATTAAAAAGTCGTTTATTTCAGCAAACTGGAAAAAAAAGTTAATTCCTTGCTAAAAAAATAAACATAAAGTACAGTACTTGTATTGGACTTTCTAGCTCCAGGAATTGGAAACGATCATGAAATGCTTTAAAAGGGAGCCATGATTTTAGTTGTGAGCCATCCGATAACATTCTAGCATAAAAACTGGACACTCACCTGTAATAATGAGAATAACAATGTGGGCAAACCCTCATTTACAGACATCAATACAATGTGTATCGGGAGCAGACTAGTGTGATGCAGAGGGAAGAAATGGGGAGGAGGCAGGGAGCTGGACAGGCTGTTGGCTTCATACATACAGCAAACCTGCAGTGTTTGAACAGCTGAAATTGCTGAAATTCACTTGCAAAACTCTTCTATTGTCTGCCAGTAGGGATAGTACACCTACCTCCTGAAAACTTTTTTGATTCTTTTCAAATTATTTACAGAGAAGCAAGATCTGGTTTTTTAGGACTTCAGAATGCTCAGGGCACAGCTGAAGGTCAGGGTCAGGTAGAGCGCTGCTTGTCTGCAGAGCTACACTGAAGCATACAAGTATTTCAAAGGACAAGATGAAGAGAACAAAATGAATTTTGAAGAATGCAAGATGGATAAAAGCTGCTACCCCCTGCCATCAGGATTTTATTAGAAACATGTCAGACACAAAGGTGTCTTTGAATGTTAACTTGATACTGTGCTTCCTTTGCAATGTTTTCTAATTCATCATACATTTCTTTCATGTATACATAAATGTATCTGGTAGCCTTATATTATACCACTACTTTCCGTGTTATTTTAGCTTTTGGGCAAGCTACTGAAAGCTTTCTCTAATACATCTTCAGGAATTAAATATGAATGTAAAGTGTAGATCACATCATCTGATAGCTCAGGTTTACATCTGAGTGCTTTGAAAGTACTTTGCTTAATTAACAAAAGAGGGGAAAGCCTTTTCTAATATATCATCTTGACTCTGCAGTCTGAAATATATATGGTAGATGAGTCTTTGATATCTTTAAGGAATGAGAGAGCTGAAGCTCCTTCACTCTCCTAATTACCGTATGTTCCATGCACAGATGAATAGCTTTAGGGTTTTTTTCGCAATCCATTTACTATTGTCCAATCCTAGGACAACTTAATGTCTATAAACCTACATCAATCACTATCATTTCAGTGTGTCATATTTAGAGTACACAAAGATGTCATAAATCCTTTTATATGCAATGAAAGTCTCTACCTTCCGATGTGCATTGAACCATGTATACTAGAGTGGATAAGGAGAGAAGTAAACAGTAGGAAATATAGATTCAAGGTTAAGACTGGGAGCAAGATAACTTAAACTCATCATGTATCTTCTTGCATTGTTCTCCAAATGTTATTATTCTGATATTTCTGGAATAGAATTATTTCAAAAAAAATTTTGCAAGAAAAATATGATCCCTACCATAAGATACCAAAAAATGAAACTTTTTAAAATGTTCCAGGCAAACACCCGCAATGATTCAAGATGGATGAGGGTAACTCACTTATCCCCTGCCATATTCCCCTCACAAGCAGTGAGAAGAATAGAGGGACTTGTTTTATTTGCCCTCTCTGTTAAAAACTGAGGAGATTGGATGAGCAGAAGACTAAGAATACTCCAATCTATCCTGTTACGGACTTCCACTGCTTGCTATTCTGAGCAAATGCGGAGTGGTAACTGACACTGATGCAGATAATAGAAGCAGATCCACCTCACCAGCTTTCTTCTTGGGAGGAGATAATCATCATGGGTAGATGGGCAGATGATTTTTAACTCTATTTTTTGTGTGCAGCCAACTAGAGAACCTGGATAAATACTATGCTCATTGTTCTCTGCTCATGAATAGGTAAGATCATGGGCTGCAAGGAACACATTCAGGAACAAGCTGAACTGTAGAAACATGTTCTTCACATTTTCTTTTACTTACCCTGTTTGTATTTAGCTAAAAAACCTCCACCTCGCAGACTGGTATCTGTCCTTAGTTTTACATACATGCTGTCTCCGCTGGAATGGATGAGCTGTGGTACCTCATTCCCACAAAATTTACCTAGCTGTTTAGCATTACTGCTGTTACCATCATATACCTTCCAAAAAAAACCAAAAAAAAAAAAAAAGAAAAAAGATTTTAATCAAGCTAATGGCATTACAAATCCGAGTTATTTTCCCCTGATGTCTGCTTAGGGAATTGTTACTAGGTATATAAGAGGTTAAAATCTATTTCTGTTCAGAGGAAGTCTGACAGGCATTTCAGAAACAAGCAAATCAGTGGAAAAACAGGAAGGCAGTAACTGAATACTGGTGAGTTTTGAGGGGCTTACTCACCAAGAGGGGGAAACTGCATTTCACTCCATTTCAAGTCCACTAAAAACACTCAATTTATGCAACAATTAAAATATGAAATTTGGGATTAACAATAGGGCTATTGACACTGCCATGCCTTTTTCCTGGTAATTTACTGAGACTATACTAATGTCTTGATCCAAAACCCAGCAAATTTAAAAGATATGGACAGACTCTTCTTTCATGTTTATGTCTGGCCTTTACAATCCAGACATAAATGGTTTTCTTCCCAGCAGCCAGACAGACACCACTGCCTTACATCTATCTCACTGCTCTCTGATATAGAGTACCTAGTAAGGATGGAGCTATCCAAGTCTGTTCATGTATAAATATTTGAAGACCAGGGCCTTGTGTTTTTCCTTACCTGTGCCTTTATCATACTCAGCTGCCTCGTATGGATCAAAGTGTCACAAGGTACATACCGCAAGGTAATCGAAGTTACACTTTGGGTGATACTCTAGATGGAACTGCTCAAATTGAATTTCAAATGGGGTTCCTCGGCTTCCTCTGAGCAACCAGTAGCACTCTGAATTGTGGTAATATGGCATAGGGTAGTTGGGAGACATGAAGATACCAGAAGAAGTTGTCAAAGTCCCACCACAACCTGAAAACGGCAAAGAAACAAAACCAACATTTAGCAACCAGAAGAGTAGAGAATTAGACAGGATGTGAGATTCACACCACTGACCTCCTTCACATGCCCTGAACATCTTTATCAGTGCTTCAAAAATCTGCATGTAACCAACAGAGAGCCCACAGCACCTGGAAATACTGACTACCTAATTTGAAGACTGTTTCTGATCTACTGTTAATCTTCAAATAGAAACTTCTCCATTGAATTCTTAGTTACTGCTTTCCTAAGCATACAAGAAAGTTAATGCTACGTTATATCTAGGGAATAGAATATCCTTCCCTATGGAGAAAATGAAAGTTCAAGGATCAAGAAAAAATGTTGCATCCTAAATCTTAACAACATGAATATATGTTGCTGTATAGTTAGCAGTCAGTTTTTTTGAAAATGGGAAGCAGAAAAGATTGGAGGGAAGTTGTGAGAAATTAAATATAAATTAATGAGATGTGCAGAATGTTTTTTTCCATGATGCAGTCATTTTACCTGATGATGTACCATCCCACTCTGCTGAAAATCCCTTTCTTGTGCCAAATATGTCACTTACAAACTTTATCCACAGCTTGTTACCATGAGAGATTATAATAGGAGGCAGGTCTGTGCCACAGTATTTTCCAAGAGGAGGAGAAGTTTCATAACCTCCATCTCTAGAATGACAGAGAAGAAAAAAAAAAACAACAAAACCATGGGTCAAAGAGGGAAGCCATGAGAAATGCTAAAAAAATCTGGGGACTCATTAAAGCCTGGGAAAGACTTCATCTTTCACAGCAGTACAGCTGCCAATACTGGAGGAGTCCTGCTACTTGCAGTAAGAAGTCCTATGACAAGCACACATTTGCTGAGTATGTCCTGTCTTGCATTTCAGGAGTCTGTCAAGGATATGTCAATACAATGACAGATTCAAGAAGTATCTCAAGTAGACTTGATATTGCAGAGACAGGAACTCTGTATTCTACAGGGCAGCAGTCATTAATGAAACCAAAGGTAATCTTCTAATCTGAAGAAATAGCAGTTCACTCACTTCTCACTGTTTAGCCTGACACAAAGCCAGAGGAGCTCATCTATTAAAAACCATATTTATTTGCCACCACACAAATGGGAACATATTTCTCAGAAATTATATGATACTTGTTTAAAATATTTTTCTTATCCTCCAGAATTGTCTCAATTATTTCCCACGTTTTAACTAAATAGCATTTCCTGTAGTATTTTCTAATATTGTAACAGGGATACACATCTAATGTTCTGTTTTTCTACATGCATGTGTATCATGGGAATAGAAAAGAGTGACAACCTACTTATCAGTTGCTTTCTAGTCTTATTTTTAAGCACTTCCATATTACAAATACCCAACAGGTCATAAGGACATTAATAAATACATTTATGTCTATGTATGGGTTTGATCTTGATATAATGATTTTTAAGTTGACAGTAATGCTTTCAATTACATTTTCAAAGGTTTATATCTTCTTTTGAAGGAAATTTCTACTTAGACCTTGTCACTGTTTTCTTGATATCCCCCAACTTAAGCTGCTTGTTGCTGTCTCAAGTTACTGGCAGTTGAAGAACTGTGCCAGAATGTCCCCTAACTTGGGGGCCCATAGCTTGGCCTCTGCAGCTGTGGTTAGATGAATAGTATTCTTAGTTAACTGAATGAAATTTATCAGAGGGCACCTTAGGACAAGAAACCAGAGTGGCACCTCACCCTCAAGACTTAGCTACCTCAAGACCTAGCTACCCCACTTAACAGCATCAGGTTTGATAAGGCATCCTGGAAATGCCGGTATGGCAGCAGCAGTGTGCCAAGCTGCACCTAGCTGTTCTCTCCATATGTTAAAACCTGCTTAATGCTACTGACCTCTTCACAGTGACAACTGAGTCAGATTCGTGCAATAAGTGGTTTCAGTTCTTGAGATGAAAAAAAGAAAAAAAAAATCCAAAAACAAACCCAAACTGTTATAATTCAAATCTAACCCAAATTAAGGCTAAGCTTAATTTTAGCTTAATGTTAGCTGTTAAAATAAAGATATTTTAAATTTAATCTCAGACTGTCATTTTATAATGAAAATATCAAATACTTTACTTAGAAAATATTGGAAAAAAACCTTTCCTTTTTTCCTAACTTTCTCCAGTTTGTATGTACACCTGAAATCAACCAGCTAATTCAGCAAGAATTCAGAATCTCAATATGGCAACCTCAATAAGCAGCTTTTTGTTTGGTTCTAAAAAATAAGGCACCACTTGCAGAAGAATCACCCATACAGAACACCTGTTATGCCAGTATAGACAAGTATCACAGATGATGTACATGTTCCTAATGCTGCATCATATTATAGTTGCTGTTTAAAGACAATAAGAATAAAAGAATATCACAGATTCACAGAACCACAGAATGGTAGGGGTTGAAAGGGACCTCTGAGATCATCTAGTCCAACCACCTGCCTGAGCAAGATCACCTACAGTAGGTCACACAGGAACATGTCCAGGTGGGTTTTGAATGTCTCCAGAGAAGGAGACTCCACAACCTCTCTGGGCAGCTTGTTCCAGTGCTCTGTCGCCCTCACGGTGAAAAGGTTTTTCCTTATGTTTGCATGGAACCTCCTATGTTCCAGCTTACACCCATTGCCCCTTGTCCAATCAGTGGCCATCATTGAGAGGAGCCTGGATCCATCCTCCTGACACTTACCTTTTACATATTTATAAACATTAATGAGGTCACCCCTCAGACTCCATTTCTCCAAGCTAAAGAGACCCAGCACCCTCAACAGAACAGAGTCCACATACTCCACTTGCACTGAAATTGGAATTTACAGTTCTCCAACAAGTCCTTTTCCTACAGCGAATGCACAGGTCTATAGTTAAAACTGTAGCTTCTGAACATGCCATCATTAATTTGGACAACTTCCATGGTTATCAGTAATAAGGTCAAGAGGAATAATTAGACTTGCCTGATTTCTACATAATCCTCCGTACAGCGCTTATTCCCTTCCAAGGTGAAGTTGGTGAAGTGCAGCACAATTTGTCTGTTTATTCCCAGTGTGATGGTGTATATGCACTCCGTCCAGACAGGGTAGTTATTGGGGTAGTTTGGAGATGTTAGCACACCTGTTTCACTACTGTAGGCGTGTGAGCACACTTTAAAAAGAAAAGAAACAAGTGTGAATGTGTTTAATATATATGCAAAATTAAAATCTCTACTTCCTAAACAAGGAGAGGAGCAAACACACCCTGTGCACCTGTCCATTCTAACTCATCCCAGGCATATCTTACTGCTGAATGCCATCACTACAAATTAAAACCTTTTACCAGAACACTGTGTCTATAATAAGTAGGCAACATCAAGGTAGCTCCAGCTGCCTAAAACTCAGATAAGCACAGAAAAGGAGATTGAAAAGGATTTCTCAGTAAACACAAAGGATTCCTGAATTTCTCAAAATTGGTGGTGGTAGAAACTGAATTCAGTCTTTAGGTACAAGGAGACGTTATATTTTTATCAGGCATTCCCCATGATCAGATCCCAGAGATGGGGATTTTAGATCTAAATTTCTTTCCCCTTTTTCAGGGCCATAAGTGAAAATCAGTTGGAAAAACAGTATAATCCTTAGATTGTGAGGACAAAGCTGTTCTACTTAAAGTCTTATCCTATAGATATCAACTACATCATTTCTCCTGCAAGCACTGGAGAAGCATCTTGGTGTTATGACCTCAGAATAAGAAAATAGAATGGATTAATACTAAGCCATAACCTGAGGAATAATTAAAAAATACTCTCAAAAGCAGAGCCATAAAGACTAGGAATAAAAATATTTGCTATAGAATGTTACATGAGACATTTTGGAGAGAACCATTGCTGTGTTTTAGTTGATCACTGGCTGCAAAAAGATCAAGAAGCAATGTGACCTGTGTGTTTTCAGTTGAAGCAGGGAATACTGATGCCACTGCACAAGGTAATACTGACATATGACCAGAAAAATGGGGATAACTGTGTTCACCGATGTTTTGGAAACCAAATGAGAACAAGACAGGACTAGGGAGAAAGTCAGAAATTGGTAGATTAATGGGTAACAGACACTATAAGAGCTTAACTTTAGTTTAGCAAATGCATGAGAAAAAGACAGATAAACATCAAGGAGTATGAAGAAAAGAAAAATAGAACACACAGCAACAGTACAAGCTCCAAAGTTAAAAACTGAACATGAATATATATACAGAGAAATTAGGGGAAAGTTTGTGCCAGGAAACTTTCCAACAAAGTGAGTTTCTAGCGCAATAATCCAAACAACATAACAAACAGGAACAAGTCTACTGATTTTTGAGATACAGTATGATTAATTAGGTTAAGAAGAGGATCACATTATGTAGCTCTTGGCATAAAAAACCACAAAGGGAGGTGAGACACATAATTGTGGGCTAGATGATGACCCTGGAGGCTCTTCCTGGTCTTCCATTCCCCTGTTTGAGCTCCTACAGGTTGCAAATAAAAGAAATTAAACTGAATTTCTTAAAGATTTTCTGCCAAATAGGCACAGTTAGACTAAGTATATAGCACAACTGAAAGAATAATTAAATATTACAATTAACTTTACTCATTGCAGCTGTTTGCCACAAATCCCTTAAACCTGTTTTCTAACACAGCACAGCTGAATTGCAATAATACTTGCGCTTAACAATTCAATATGCATAATAACTTAGGGGAAAGGGATGAAATTACAGTTCAAGATCTCCATGTCTAAGGTTGGTCATTTCCATGTCTGTTGTCTATCCATTCTAACTACTAAAACGCTTTTGCTGTGAATGGTGTCTTTTTTAATAGTGGGGTTGGTTCTTTTTTATTTGCATTCTTGGTCACCTGGAAGGCTTCCGCTGAAAATGTTTTCTCTGGGATAAATACCCCCAAAGCCAGATACCAGTCTCATGCTCCTCATTCATCAAAAGAACAAAAAGTTGACACAGAAACGAGCTGATAATTAACTGTCATTAGGTTGTAGTTTGGTATTGAGAAGTCAAAAGTTTTGTGCACTAATTTACCTAAAATCATGCTCTGTTAAAGCCTTTATCTAGAATTTTAGTCATTTGTGTGTTCCATCACATAAATAGATATATAGTCAGATAGATAGATAGATAGATAGATAGATAGATAAATAGATAGATAGGATAGATAGGATAGATAGATTAGATGGTCTAATGCATGCATATTACAACCCGGTTAGTCTTGGTCACCTTAAAAACCTTGTGTTGAGGTATAAGTTCTTCTAATGCCCTTGCTGTGTTGCCAGCTCCCAATGGTGTTTCATTATATTTATTATCAAACCTCAGAACCTTAAGTCATATGATTTGTTGAGAACCCTGCCTCCAAGGTTAGAAATCTGTCTTATAAAGGTGACCCAGGTTTTTCTAATGGCTAATTACACAAAAACTAATAAAAATTGAAATTAAAATGGAAGTATATTTATTAGCTTATTTATTTTAACTAACAATTTCCTCTGATTTTTGAAGGGCAGGGACCTGACTCATGTACATTTAATGGTTAGAGTAATTGCAATACTGCCTTTCATTATTCCCTCAGAGTCTAAGACCATAGGCCTTCAGCCTGGAGAATATTAAAACTGATATAGAAGATAAGGACTCTTAGGGTAAAATTAGTAACACAGAAGCCAAAATATTTTTATCAGCCCTTTTATGAACAATTTCCAGAGAAGTTTCCAGGTTTCTTCCCTCACCAAATTTACTTTCTTGAGAGTAATCCATACAAAATCTCAGATTTCACATAACAATTTTATTTACGAGCTAAGGAAGGATAAATAGAGTGGAAGAGCGACTGCCTTAGAAATGTCAAGGTTCTGGCTACAGTGAAATAAGCCCAAGTGTAGACTGAGTACACAACACTGTGACCTCATGTTTTATGTCAGCCAACTCCCTTCTGGTAACTGGATTCATTCATTGTGCTCTACTTTCGGCAGTAGAGCTGGCACTTCTCTTTTGCACTCACCTCACTATCACAGTCTTTGGGTGTGTGCCTGGGCAGTAATAGTTCCTTCAGTGAAAACTGTTAGCAAAGTTGGTAGGAAAAAAGTACTTTGCCTCCTTTGCCAAAGTTCAGGATTCACTCTTAACTCCATAAAGTGATTATTATATGCCTGGAAAAATTAGCTATTCAGTGTTGTTTGAAGCTACTTACTGTAGCTCATGAAAAAGAAATGGTGGTGGCAATTGTCGAGGCCAATCACACATCTTGCTTTGCCAGTACGTGAGGTTTTGAAAGTTATTCAATCTGCTTTCTGATTTTTGTACTGAATGTGTTTACTCTTCTGAAAAGAATACCATAAATGGCACTAACCCACTCTAATAGTCAACAGTGGGGATAAAAATACCAACTTTTGTACCACTAACTCATGCAATCATGCATACAGCAGAAAATTACATCCATATTTTTCCCATAAAGAGATATTCATCAGTTGCCATAATTCTAATAATCAAAAAATAAAATTACAGTGTCATATGTAATTTTATTTCAATCTCACTCTGCCAAAGGAAAAATGAGATCCCCAACAAATAGATCTTTATGTAATGATGGACATTTAGGGAAAAAAAAACCCCACCCTATCACATGAATCCTCTCCACAGGCAATGGAAAAAAGCACATCTGCACTTCAGAGCCTTCTGTTACAGATGCTGGCAGATGCTAACAGGCTTAATTTTTAACAAGAAGGCAACAAAGGTCCTTTGTAGTATTTCAGACCCAAACTCCTTAGAACCTTAGTACCTTAGTGGGTACAGCTGTTCTAGAAGAATCTTTGAGTATCTTCCGATGATTTAAGCAGAAGCACACATACTACAGAGATGTAAAAAGATATAGTTTGGCATACAGAAGCAGACTAATACCCTGGTGAAACATAATCAAGTTACTGTGGCCTAACAAGTTGCCAGTTGCCAGCTGATTTAGCCTTTTTCCTGAGACTGAGGATGGACTGGCCAGATGTGCAAGAAGTATGCAGGATTTCAGCGTAGCCCTGTTCATCTATGCTCTGTATCTGTACACACAGTATTTGCTAGACATTACTTTCTGTTCTTGTCTTTGCTCTTTCAGCTGAAGAGAAAAGCCAGGCAACTTCCTTCTAATAATTCCTGACAATAATTATGGGAACTGAGATCTCAACTTATACTCAGCTATCAATAAAGACACAGAAATCTATACGTCACTTTCAAGTGCACTTTTCAGTCCATGGGTTCACAAATTCTTTCCCTTTCCATCTGTCTTTCTTGTCTGTCTTTCTGTCTTTTTTTTTTTTTCTATGGCTGTTGTGATATTTGTCTACCTGGACTTTGAGTCCTGGACCGTAGGAAATAAATCCAAATATTACCTTGCTCTCCATGGGACTTTCCCCTTTAAAAGACAGAAAGATGGCTAACAACTAAGCATCCAAGGTCCAGAGAGTTTAAGTGGACAATACACAATTTACACAACTGACTATCATGTTGGCATGCCTGACTGAAGGACTGTCATTTGTATTCCTGCCATATAACCTATTCACAGCTACTAGCTGGCAGACTGCTGAAAGAATTATTTGCACTTTATGGCCCATGGCCTTGGCTGCACCTCGTGACATTAAAATTTTTTGCCAGGAAGTGTATCTCTGCCATTATTTTCAGGCTATTTTTCAAATAATTAGTATATCACAGATAAACCATTCTAACAAAACATTTGTTTGCTAAGGTGCATGGAAAAGAAAGTAAGCTTTGTTTTACACAAAAATGGTGGGTTTCCCTCCTACTTTTTTTTTTTTTTTTTTACTCCACTTATTCTTTTCTTTGGTACAATCTTGCCCATCTTTTCAATAGCTCATTATCCATAAAATAACTCCAGGCAAAAATCTATTGAAATGTCTAATATAAAACAGAACAGCTTTGTCCAGTTCTGTTACTGGTTACACTGGTTACTGGCTAAGAAAACATAGCTCAAAAATATGAAGGATTCTTACTGCACAAGAAACATTATTAGAAGCATACTCTCCTTAGCAGAAAAATGAATATAGGCAGCAGATGTAAAGAAATAAAAGTCAACATCTTTGGTAAATATCTCAGATATTATTGTATTCAGGAGTGCGCTACTACATGTGAAAACTAAACTTGATATGATTTCAGGAAAGTAGGGAGTTGCTTCTCACAGGAAAGTCCACATACACACGTTTGCCTCCACTCAGAGCACAGCAGCTCCAAAATGCTTTATTCTTAATAAAAAGTGAAAGTTAGCAGTCTTGTATTTATGACAACTTTATAGTACTGCCATGCTTGTGCTGAGACCAAAATAAACAAACCTCTATAAAGGAAACAAAATGTAGTTTCAACTTCTCTATAAGCTTATTACTCTCAGTAGTTATCTGCTATTTCACCCTACTTATACAAACTACAGTGTTTGAAATGAAAAGCATTTATTCTAGAGATCATAGTTCTAGGTCCCAGTGAGAATAAATTGAGAGTTAGCTCAGTTTGGCTGAAGAGTAGTAAAGATACCTATTTTAATTATGGGTAAAGAAACTCATACTTGCCGTTATGATTTGAATGAAGATACATAGTTCTAATTTCATATAAATATTGTATATGGTTTTGAGTTCTTAATAGTATTGAAAAGAAAATGGATTTACATGTTTAAGGGACAGTTTGAACCATTCCAGAGACAGAGTTGATGCTGTTGGAACCTTACATGATGCATATAGCAGTGCTTTGGATGAAATATCAGAAAATCTAATCACTGTGGTGGTAGTGGTAAAAGAGGGGACTTAAGGAAGAGAGGAGGCAGAGTAGTGAAGCGGGACAGCACTGAGACAACAAAAACAGAAACAGATCGGGTTACACAGAGACAGAAATATAGACTAACATTGGGTAAATAATATTTTGCTCCTGATGAACCGTGAGAAGAGCTGCTGTAAGAACAGTGTAGAAAGGAATCAAATATACCCATGAAATATTAATCTGAGATAAATTAAAAGAAAAATATCACATGTAACAACTATTTACAGACGTAGTTTGCAGCTGCAAAAACAGGTTCATAAAAGACATTCTTTATAAGGCTAATAATTTCATGATTTCTCACTATTAAGAACTTAGTTTTCAATCTACAGAGTCTTTCTTGGAAAGATTTTTTTAAAAATTGGAATTTGGCCTATTGATTTCTATCAAATAGAAATTTCCTCTTTGGAACAGTTCCCATTAAAACTTAATTGTTTCTACTGGCTTCTGCTTTCCATGCCAGATAACTCAAGTACGAATGAAGGCAGCTGAGAAAACGGATTATTCAAATCTATATGTTCTCTGATGGTGAGTAAAAGCACAGTGGCAAAATCTGTACTGGTCTCACCTAGACACATGCTTGAGAGATGAAATAATAGCCAAATTTTCCAAGTTGTCATCAGGAAAGCAGTTATTTTTCACAAGGTAGAAATTGGAAATTTTCCTGGTTTAAAGAAGGTTGGAGAAACTCAGAAAGTAAGAAAGATAAAATTATTTAAGAAACTAAGAGGAAACAATGAGCAGCCATCAGTAGCTATGGGCTACATAGATGAGTACTATGCATTTCCAGTATTCATCTAATAAATCACTCGTAGGCTGCACTCACACACACAAGGCACCTAGAAACGGGCTAAGGATGGGTACACAAATAATCCAGCTACAAATGCATCCTTATTTTTACTTTCTTAATTGTTTCACTCTACCTTTTCTGTGGTTTAATTCTACTAGGCACAATTTGTCCCTTTATCCACATCAATCCTATTCTAGTACCGATCTGTATTTAGCTGCGCAGGGAGCAAGAGCAGACTTGTGTCTACCAGATCATACTTCATTCTCTGCACATCATCACCATTGCACCTTAATAGGGACTAAATTAATTTTTAAGGCACCTCAGAGTCCATGATTGCTATAAGCTTCCTAGATCACACATGCTCAGCTCAGAATGGACAAAGCAAATGCAGAAAATACTCTTCCTAAATAATTCATGCAGTTCTGTCATGTCAGTTCTTACTGGCTTTTTAAAAACAGCAGTGATGCTTACAGAAATTGCTTTCTGCTTTCCTAGGGAGAAAGAAGCTTGTGAAGCAAGCAGGATAAATGTGAAGGAGTAGAAGAGGCACCAGACAGTCTTCTGTTAAGGCAGAAAACAATATTTGTTTCTTGTAGTGGTTATTTACAGTGACAGATGAAAACATTTAATTTGCATAACGAGCAGACTGACATATTACCTTTTGATGCATTCAGGGAGATAAAATTAGCTGAGAAGCCCTCAGTTGCAATGCTGTGGTCAGTCACAAAGTATAACATCATCATGTTGCCACCACTAGTGAGAGATGGTGGAACTGATCTTCCACAGTACCTGTAGCAAAAATATGTCCCAAATTGAGAGGCAGTACTTTATCAAGCTTATGTATTTCTGGAAGAGGACTGAGCTTTCCTGAGAAGTTTGAATTGTGACACATTCACATAAATCTCCTTTGGATGACAGAACCCAGCCATATAGTCTGGGAACTTAATAGAATGCTGTGTGCGAAGGAAAAATCTAACTTGCATGAATCAGAGGAGAAACTTTTCATTGAGTTGGCAGATTCTTACTAAAATTTGTCTATGCTATACCTACAAAATATTCTGTTCTTTTGTAGGAGTCAAAGTTGCTGGCCAAAGACGAAGGTTGCAAAACACTCTCCATTTTAATATGAGAGTCATTTGCTCCATATTTTCCAAAATGCTGACATGTCAGGCAACTGCTTTACAGCTTGTACTGCAGCTGGATACTGTTCCTATGAAGTTCAGAGGGTCTTGAATTCTAGGACAGGAAGGGGGGAAAGAAAATATTTTCCCTAAGGTACATTAACATATCGGGAGAAAGTAGAAACAAAATCCTATAAAATGCAGATTTTGGTTCAGTTTTTTGCTGAGATCCAAATGCAAAAATTTTAAGCAATCTTTCTTTCACTTTGACAAGTGTTTCAAAGCATGTTTTTTATTTGGCACAGATATAACCTTTGAACTTATTTCTAATAAATCAAAATGTTAGTGGAGCTGGACAATGCCAGCTATTGAAACCTGCCCTTAAAAAAGCTATCCTCTTAACACAAGCTAGTTTCTCCCAGTACGCTCTTTATTAAATGTAGTTCTCATTCCATGGTCCAAAAAAGCAAGCTGCCTTTACTATGCTAGGCAGAGAAATTTCTGCAAAGCAGAGAAATTAATCTATAAACAAAATTCAAAGAATTTACATAAAATTGGATGTTGAGATCTCTAAAGGAGTGACCTCTCTGCAGTAATTCATCTCTGTAGGCTAATGGACATACCTTCCCAATTTTTGCACAGTGCTGTTGTCATAGATTTCAAGATAATCGTTTCTGCAACTATAATCAAATGCCAAGTTAAACGAAGTGAACGTTAGGTGGATAAGGTAGCCAGGTTGAATGCTGATAATCCAGGTACAGTTAATACCATGTGGGTAGACATCTGGATAGCCGGGGCTTGTAATGGTTCCTTCTGATCCAGTGAGAGTCTCTCCACATACTGTAGAGATTTAAAACATCAGGTTAAATGATCTATTTATTTTTTAAAATCAGGAAATTTTCCTTCTGAAATTTCACAGTATTTTTCCCTCGATCCATACTACACTAATCAATTTAGAATTTATTTCCCATAAAACTCAAGGACAAAACTTTTCAGTTTACAGGAAAACTTGGAAAGTGTTGGAAGTCTACATAGAAAGCCACAATAAAAGTTCTTACCTGCATCTATTGGCCAGTACTCAGCTCTGAAGCCAAGGTTGGTAAGAGAGGAAGCTCTGAATTTGATATAGAGATTGTTCCGTGTAGATTGCACTCTAGATGGTACAGCTGTACCACAGAATTTCTCCAAAATAGGAGAGTCTCTGTTATTGCCATCTCTGACCTGAAGAACAGTGTATTCAAAAAGACTCATACAACATCATTAAGTCAAAACCTACCCTTTCTTCAGCATGGTTTCTATTACTGGCACATACAATGCAACCTTAAAACTGACAGAGAATCACTGTCCCACCCAAAGCATGTCAGACAGAGAGAATCTGAGATCTTACACTCTCAACAGTAAACGGCACATAAATCTCTCGAACCATGTCTGTCTCTTTAAAGACAACTGGTGCTCATGTCTGATTATCAAAATGGTCATACCATCTGTCAATAACTGAGAAAAGATTTGGGACCCCATTATGAACCTGGAAAAGCTTTTATAAATGCTGTAAAAAGTGCTTGTCTGTCAGGTTCTACATCGTGGAGATGAGTATGACAAGGAACATACAGATAGGAATCTAGCTACTATTCATAGTATGTGTATTATTCTTTACCTCAACATAGTCTGAGTCACAAGTGCTTGCATTTCGAATGTCAAAGTCGATGAAGTTAAGAATCACCACTTTGCTAGCTGGCTGGGAGATTATCCACTCGCAGGTCTTTGGGTGAGGGGACATCCTGGGGTAGTAAGGCGAATGGATAGTGCCTTCTCCAGACAAGGAGCCTCCACAGGCTGCCAAGACATGCCAATAATAGGTACTTGTGATGAGTGGTTTCAAGGAATATACTATAATATGATGTCTACCAAGTATCACTGTGAAATTAGAAGAAAACCAGCCCTAAAGCCCTATCTTCTTAAAGCACATCTTCTTATAGCATGTCTTCCTACAGCATGGACTGCAGATCATTCAAGTAGTATTAAGAATTTAAAAGAACATGTTACTGTAAGTACAGCATAAACATGAATATACAGAAGACCAATCAATCTGTGACCATGAAAACTAATGGATTTGACTCATTTGTTTCACAAACACAGATAGATTTATTGGTGATTAAGAACTAGAAGATAGAAAATAATTAAAGTTAAAATACTTAGGCAGAATTGTAGCAATATCTTTGGTATGTTAGCAGAAAATGCATTATCATATAGAAGCAATGAGGGGTAAATTTCCAAGCATGCTAGGAGTGCCTACAACAGACGTACTGAAGACACCATCTTAGCATTTCTAAAAGTAGCAATAAATAAATAAATTGACCCTATTTTCTTCTTTTCTTTCTTCTGAAGTTTGTTTTAAACCCATTATGTGGATAATAAAGCACGGAAATGACTGAAAGTGTCCAAACTACAGATCAGGTTACTGTGTAAGTCACCAGTTCCTCTTACCAACTTGATAAATGGCCCTGAAGCTGGCCCTTTGCACAGAAGTATCAGACTTGAACTTGATCCAGAGACTGTGGCTGGCTGAAGTGATTGGAGACATTACTGTACTATGACAGAATTTACTAATAAGGGAAGACTCCTCACTGTCACCATCTCGGACCTAGTCATTAAAAAAAAAAAAAAAAAAAAGTCAGATCATAAAGGCATTGGGATATAATATGTGGATAAAATTATATTCTCACAGACATGAGAAATAACAAAAGTACTTTAATTATGAACTCACAGTCCATCAGTAAGATTAGGTGCATTCAGGGGATCAGGTACAGAGCACTGGTATAGCCAAAGCACTCCAAACACACCCTGAGGTGCCCATCTCATTCCAAAAGGGCTGCCAACAAGCTGAGATTCAAAAAACAGGTCTCCTGCTTGTCTGCACAGGCAAAAAATGCAACTTTTCTCACAGAGATTCTCCTGAAACAAACCAGATCTTTTCTGATAGTAAAAGGTACCACTTCTAAAAATGGTAGATCATGTAGTTGGAGCTGCTTTTAAATGCACATATATGCTGTCAACCCAAAAAAATAATTCCAGTGAAATCACTGGCAAAGATTTAAAGTCCCTTCATCAGCTCTTCTTTCCCCCTCAGCTATATTCCTCCCAGGCAGGGAACCCTTGTCGGTACTCCAGTGGGCAGGCAGCAGCTGGCCTGCTTGCCTAGCTTTGGCAATCTCTATTTGGTGAGATGGAGTTTTGACTAACAGATATGGTTCATTTCCCTAAAACTTGAATTAAGGTGACAGTCTTTTGTATTTACAGCAGAGCAAGTCAGATCAGAATTTGTGTGAGAATTTTTTAGAAAATCTTTGTACAGCAATGAACGTTTCCAGAACTATAATTCATAGGAGGTTACATTTTTCTTGAGGTGACTTCCTTATACTTTTTGTTTATAAAGCCCAGTGAATAGTGGTAAAAAAATCCCCAAACAGGTTCTCTAAGTTTTACTGTCTCTAGTTTTTTATTGCAGACCGCTGGTCCCAGGCTGTTCCTTCCTTAGCAAGAGACTAAACAACCCTTCCTGCACAAGTGCCCGTGAGCTGTGTCTAGTCCCCTGTGGAAACTCTGCAGGTTTCCTGGTAATCACTAGGGATGGGAATAATCTGCACCTTTTCAAACTGACAACACAGTTGTAGGAGAGTGACTTTTGAAGTAACTTAAACACCCAAAGCTATCTCCCTAGCTGAACTTCATTATGAAACTCAGACAGTTTTTTAGAAAAACATATCTGGAAAATCAGGCCTCAATAAAAGAACACAGTGTTTTAGTTGTACTGACTGTCCTGGTCAGAAAATGTCCATCCTGTTGCTCTGCTTTGGGCTGAGCCACCAAGCAAGGAGGTAGGAAGAAGAAGAGGACAGAAACACAAGGAAACTGAATGGCAAATAGTGAGGTAAATGCCTTGCTGAATTAATACAAACTGATTGCTTACAACAGAAATGGTTTTGTTTCTCTGGCTGCTGTGAATTTAGCTGCTGTTCTGCCAGCAATTAGGCAAGAGGAGTACCAGGCCAAACAAACAAAAGCTGTCTGTTTTCATTAAACACACTTCCCCTCTCATTTCAGAAATTAATTACACTTCATTCCAACCAAAGTCTCTGAACTAGAGGAGGAGGGATGTCAGCACAATAACACCTTTTAAAAACGGATTAACTGCATGGAGCTCTCAGAGGTCTATTCCTTGCTTGGTTAAGAAGAGATTAAGCACAAACTCAAGCATGCCCTACCACGTAACCAGACAGCTGTTAGTGCAGGACCCAGCTCTACACTGGGGCTGCAGGGTTTCATCCTACCTGCTTCAGCTCTGGCAATACCATCACTAAACAACTGGGTGTCTGTGTCCTGTTTGTTTTGCATCTTTTTACTTCTGTGTGGTACAGACAGCATTATACAGAGAGCAGTACCCAGCACCTATTCCATGTAGGTTATTTATGACCGTAACATGATGACACAGTGTGTAGAAATACAGGCTTGGTATAACAGCAAATGCCTTGAGACTTGGTGACATGGGGTGTGCCACAGAGGAGCGCAGGGACAGGGTGACAGGAGAAGGGGAACATGCCACTGACATATAGACTTTGTCAGACTCCAAGGGCACCACTGGGACTCACTAGCCCAACCTGGCCAAGCTAGGACCCTTCCACCCTGCCCATGGCTCAGGTCCCCAGTTCAGCCCCCCAGGGCCATCAGTCCCTGTCCAAACTAGACTGCAGCTCAGACATGGGCACTGCTGCATGGAGCCCGCCCACAAAGCCATGTCCAGCCTGACCTTGACTCAGCCCTGTTCGAAGGGAGATGTGCAGTGCCTGGGGCTGCCTTGCTGCCTTGCTAGGGCAGTGTGATGGGCCCCAGCTGTGAGACCCTGCTCTGTCACCAGAAGCAGCCCAGCCTTGGGCCCCTGGCCTGCACAGGGCCATGCCAAACCTCACCCGAGAGCTGTTAAGGAAATGCAGACCTGGAGCTGAATAAAACTGGGTTTAGAGCTAACAACACAATGAAGAAATGGTATCTAGTGTACTGAAATGAGACTCCCTAGCAATAAATTCAGATGGAACACAAAGCTGCAGACCAACAAAGAGAGTAGCTATAAATGCAAATGTGCAAACCACCTCAAGTGGATCCCAGTTAGTATCAAATTTTCTATCGTAAGTGTAAATTATTACATTTCCCACATAGAAACATTCTAACTGTACTAGCACTTTTTTTCTGTAATAATTAGATTTAGACTAATAACAATTATTGAATTAGACTTGTAAGATTTCAGTTATGGTACCAATAAACTTCTGGCTTTACATATGTATAGATGTTCATATGCATGTAAATGTAAATATAAATATATAGAGATAGTGTACTTCCTTTTTATGCCAGAACAAGATTTTCTATAGAATACCATAACTCCAGAAAATGCTGGGTAGTGGCTATGTCATTATTTCTATTTTTGCTGCATTTGGCATGCATTTACCAAAGGTCCAAATTCCACCTTAATCATGCACAGCTGATTAAGAATTAGTGTTAAGCTAGTCAGATTTTCTTGTTCTCTTATCTTTGCTTCATTCCTTATGTACATTCCTCTGCTCCTTTAGCCCCTGTGACTTTTGGACCCTAGTAAATTAGTATACTTAGCCCTTTGATTAACACCTATTTCTGCAGTGGCCCTTAGGGCAGAAATTATGTGGCATGGTTTTGTACACATATATAATCAACATTTCATATCAACTGGTTAAAAGAAGTCACCTCAATATAATTCGATGAACAACCAGTCTGACTCTCCAGCTCCATATGGGTGAAGTTGAGGTATATTTTTTCATCCCCTGGCTGTCTGATAATGTAGATACACTGTCGGTTGTTGATATAAGGGTTAGGCCAGAAAGGGGATGTGATAACCCCTTCGCTATCTGTGTAATTTCCTCCACAACTTGGATCTGCTATATTAAGGAAAAAATATATCAAATGAGATGTTCACAAGTATGGTGACTCACTTTAGGCTGCTTTTGTACAATGGCTGCAAATCAGAAAGGATATCTGTATTAATAAATAGCAAGTGCTAATTACATCCATCTGCATGCTTGGCTGACCAACCTCTAATGCTGAATTTCACTTACCAGGAGATGTTGTATAGACAATATGGAAGCCCTTATCAGTAACTAAGTCATCAGAGTGAAAATGAATCCATGCATACGGACCAGTGGTTTGGAGTGGGGGTGGAGATCCAGTGCTACAGTATTTACCAAGGAAAGGGTCTTGTGGAAGAAGACCATCTCGAATCTAGACAGAGTGAAAGATTTAGGTTCATTAGGAAAGCATTTAGGGTCACTAGATGTGTTCCAACTCTGAACAATAACAACATTATTAAAGAGATCTCTGGTGCCTCAGGAGATACTGTAGATGGTGAGTGGAGGATAGCTCATAGGAAGTTTCCTCCAAACAGACAAGAATATCTGGAGATATTAAAAACCCACATGGACATGACCCTGTGGAACCTGCTCTAGGTTCCTTTAGCAGGATGGTTGGACTAGATGATCTCCATATGTCCCTTCCAGTCACTTACTGTCCTGTTATTTTACTATTCTGTGATTCTGAGAAACACACCCACCAGCATAGCTATGCTGGTGCTCCTAGGAGACTCAGGGTTTTCCGAAAGGGAAAGTATCTGGATGCCTACTGTAGATCTGTTTTCCTGAAATCATGCTCTGCATTACACAGTTTTGGAGAACATGCTGTTCTAAGACAGCTTCTCATTTCCATGACTGCGTATTGGTGAATTCTGTAACCACTAGGCTTGATGATTGTTATCAGTCCCTTCCAACTCAGTATATTCCATGACTACTTTGCACCTGAGGAAAAGTCCTAAGCTCACACACCAAGTCACTGACTGCACAATAATATGAATCTATTAATCTTAGAACCCTTTCCCTAATATTTTACATTAGGCTGATTAATTCTTTGAAGGTTGATATTTATAAAAGGAGTTTGGAGACTGAACTTTGTAATGAAGTGAAAGCTTCCCACTTGAATCCCATCCCCTTTAGTCACAAGGCTTCCACAGATCACAGTGGATCAAGATCTCATCCCCTTTCTGTTATGCTGCCTGTACCTGACTGTGCATTGGTGGCTGGAAAAAGTACATTTCAATCTAGGCTTTAATTTTCAGATAGTCCCCTTCTCTATATACAAAAAGTTTTGAAATCTCTTGTTTTGCAATAACATAGTGATGAAATTTTGTCATACTCCACAATTAAACTTTACCTCTAAATGGTCATAACTGCAGTTTTCATGGTGTTCTAGGCTTAGTGTGCCAAAAGCAAATGTGATGAGGAGTCCAGGGCTGGTTGAGATGGTCCAGAAACAGTCCCTGTTTACAGGATAGTTACCAGGGTATCCTGGAGAGCTTATCGAGCCGTAAATACCCGTCAGCACGCCACCACATTCTAAAAGCAAAGAAATATGGAAGAACAGAGTCTTTAACACCACATGTCAGGTCATAAGATGAATTTTCTTGCACTTTCAAAACTAGATACCACATTGGGATCCAGAATAAATTAAAAAACAAAGATCAAGCCAAACAAACCAAGTTACTTCTTTCTTTAAATTTTACAGTGAATTCTGTAACTCAGTTATAAAAACACAACTTCAAATATTTCCCAATTTGCACAGTAAAGATAACTTTTTTTCCTATTTATGGTGGAAATATCATTAGGAGAATGGTTAAATGCACTTTGTTTTGGATTGAATTTACAAAATTAATCTTTTCTATAATTAATTTCTATACTTTGCAAATAGTTTCCATGCCTTTTCCTAGAACAGGACTGTTTTAATTTAACAAAAAAAACAACAAGAGGGTAAATACAGGGGAGGCTGGTTTCTATATCTGTAATAAAAAACATCCCTCTCAGTCTAGCAGTCGAGAATGGTAGGATTAACTTGTGTGCAAAACCTAAAGAATCGCTAGTTTAGTCACATCTATACCTGCTCCTTTTTGGTGTTTTTTTTTTTTTTTTCTAGACAAAAGATCTGTTTTCACTTTTCAGTATCCGTATATGTCGATTAGTAACTCTCTAATAATGTCAATTGAAAGAAAAAAAACCAAACCACCACACTATCAAAAAATCACATTAAAAGCATTTCAATATTTCTGGAAATAAGTAAACCATTTCCACCCTGAGTTTTCTACACCTTGGGCTTTTTTTTTACTACAGTTCTTTCAAAACACAACCTAATGCATAATTTTGTTTCCAGACAATACACAGGACACTGATGAGAGCTTGATGTTGCACAAGATGATGTGGAGTTTATCTCTACTAATGCATTGCCAGACTTCCTGGAAGAATCATACAAGTGGCATTACCAAGAATTAAAGCAGACACATACAGCAAAACATACCAAAATGCTCACAGATAATTTAAAATTAAATTCCCAACAAACTATTATGTTTGGAAAGCATGGTTCAGCTCTTTAGCCCCTCATAAACTGTCAATGGCAAAAAAAAAGGTAATTGCCTGCTCAAAATACTAGATACTTCTGTGAGAAAGAGGACTAATCAGAAGGGCATCTCCAGAACATGTGCTCCTTGGAAGATTCCTCACAGGACTTATATAGCAGCCTCATGCACAGGCATAGAGTTAGAGTTTTAATATTTTAAGTTACATATATGTCTACATTTTAGCCTCACTCCCTAGTAAAATAAAGCCCTACTGTTCATAGTATTTCCTAATCAATGGAAATGTTGTTCATTTTGCTCCAAAGCCATGACAGTGCTAAATTCCATGATGTTTCATCAAACTTACCAGGATCCTGAGATTCCCACTGAACAGTAAAACCTCCATCTGTAATGATGTGGTTTGAGTAGAACCAAAAATACAGGGAGTTGTGAGAACTGAAAACCCTTGCAGGAGGTGAGGAGCCACAGTATTTTCCCAGCATGTGCGCTGATGCTGAAGGTCCATCATGGATTTGAAGGAAGTCAGAGCTACACTCATTACTTGTCTCCAGTTGGAAGAATGGGAAACTAATATGCAGGATCTAACAGGAAGTAACAAAACAAATCTCATTTTTTTTTCAACTGTTGAGATACTGTTTATGTAGTAACTTTGCCTAGAGCAGATGTATTTGTTTGTGCAACTGTGACCATCTATGAGCTTTGGAACCATTATGTCATTTCCTGAAAAGATCCAGGACAGAAGAAGATATTGTAGAATCTTAAGGTTCAAAAGAAGAGAGAAGTTAGAGAAGAATTTGGAAAGTGGAGTTGTCCAAGTCTCATAAGGCCACTCTAGACACTTAGTGACAAGTGCAACTTTATGTTCAGAATTCTCACTGATGTGCTTTAATATAACCCTGCTGAACACAGTAGTGGCTCTCAGGCTTAAAACTGAAGATGTGACAGACACACTCATATATAATGCTGTATAAAACACCAGCAACCACCGGCTTACAAAACTACTTAATTAACTCTGTGAAATGTCAAAAAGAGATCAAATACTTAGATCCCAAGTAGGAAGACTCACGCTAACGTGTGAAGTAACATATTTTGTAGTTATTTATAACACAAGTGAAACTGTTAGATGCAGATCAGAATCAGAATATACATTTGTGTGAAACATTAAAAAATCCTTTAAAAATTCAAATGCTGTTATTACACAAAGCCATTGACCATATTAATTCAGAATTCCACATTTCTGGTACTCAGAAATCAGAAACATGAAATTGTTCTGGGGTCACTTAGATCACAAACCCATCAGAGCAGAGCAGTTCTCTTGCAGCTATTCACAGGTCCCATTCTAAAGAGATGCAAAACAGACACCTTCTCTAGGTGGTGGCAGGTGAATAAATCCTAACCCTCTGATGCACAGGGAAAACCTTAGAAATTTAACTCAAGCGAAGTCTTAGGCCAAGGACACTGAAGGCTTGTAAGGATGCAAAACTTACTCTTTTTGAAAAACTATTTATTTTGAGAGGGTTGGGTCACAGTGTTGCAATATGTGATAAGAAGGTGGTCTGTTTGCTCTGATGGGTGGAGGACTCCTGCAAAGTGAGGGTTTCTTTAACCTGAACTCTATTTTACCTTGTTGGGATAAGTTTGGATAACCCAAGCGCAGCTGACCCCATTGTTGTACTGCTGGCTGTTTGGGTTGTTAGGGTAACTGAAAGTCCCCCTGGAGCCTGAGAGATATCCTCCACAAACTGCGGAAAGAGAGAGAAAATTAAACAATTTGTGCTATCACTATAGAGACTTAAACAAAATCTAACTTTCTAAGCATAGCTTTGTCTTCCTAAACATTTAAAACCAGGGTGAAAGATAATTCTATAAAAGACTCTTCATGATTTTTCATCTATCATGGAATGACATCACAAAAATGAGAATTACTCGCTGAGAAAAAAAAAGTGGTTCCTGGGAAAAGAATATAGATTTGAAATTGAACATAAATTTGTTTCCTGAAGGTTAGCTGCACATTGAATTTCTAAATTTTTCACCTGAAATAACATTTTGAAGCTATCATGATATAAAATTACCTTTCTTCATAGTTACCGTCATAGAAGTTACCGTCCACAAGTTCCCATTTATTAATTTTTGGTCATACCTCTGAGCAAAATATACTTCTCAATGTACCCTGGACTCCTCTCAGAGCCATTCAGTGAATATGAGCAGTGAAGCGAGGACAGCTACAAAAAACTGTCCCTACAGCACCCAGAATACAGTGCACATATAATTACAGTGTACAGCTGGCAGATGTAGTTTACCATTCATCTGATGCCAACTGAAATGAAGTATTTGTTTCAATAAATGGAAAAAAAACCCCATTTAAATAGTTTGAAGTTCCCATCTAAAGTATCTCATAATTTCTCAAAGAGATTCAAAATTACCATGTCATAAAATGAATTTTTTCCCTTGATCAGGAACTAGAACTAAAATGGCTACATTACAAATTCTCACTAGATAAAACCTAATTTTCTGTCCTTTCTATTATGAATGGTTAAAAATATTTTTTCCACATATGCTCAACAATTCAACATTGCTGGTTAGATATTTAAGGAAAATATTAAAGAACCTGAAATAGCTCTAAAATAGAGCAGATTTCACAGTGGCTCACTGAAAGTTTTACATTGTGCATTCTGTGAAAAGTGAATTCTTCACAGCAACCTGCAATACATATGAGCTGACAGATGGTTGCCACAGGGACAGTCACAAGAATGCCATCCTGACCTTGTTTAATCAAAATTCATGTAGAAAAAAAATCCTAAGCATACAGAAAAAGAGGTATGAAGAAGAAATGTTAGACAGGACTTTGCCATCCCTGTAAAACTCAGAGTTCCCCATTTTCATGGATAACATTTCTTTCACTAAATTTCTGTTTGAAAATCTTTTCACCTTGACTAAAAATTTCAGTACCATTCAGCTTCACAACAAATGAATAAAAATGCAGAAAAAAAAGAAACGTTAATACATTATCATGTAAATCTGTTCTCCTTATTTCAGATCCTCTGTCCCAATAGGCTGAGTGGGCCAGGTCTCAGGAAGAGAAACCAGATTTTAGGATGTCTGGTCTCTAATCAAGGCCAGTGGACCTGCAGATCTTCATTGTTACATTCCTACTGCTAAGCAAAGCAGCTCTAAGCGAATCTCAGAGAAAACCCTGACTCCAAGGCTGTAATCCACCAAGACAGTGGGGGAAGATGGGTGTTTCCCATCACAACTTGGTTCTTTTTCATACATCAATCACATACACCAAACAACTTCTTGCTGAAGCCTGGTAGCCCATTTCACCTGCGGAGCAGGTCCCGACCATACCTTGCTGGGCAGTCTGGCACTGTGGTCCAGTCCAGTCACTGGTACACTCACAGGAGTAGCTGTTGACCCCATCGGTGCAGCTCCCCCCATTCTGGCATGGGTTGCTAATGCATTCATCAATGTTTTCTGTACAATTAGGGCCGGTCCACCCTGCATTACACAGGCAGAAATATCCAGACATCATTGCCTACAGGTGTAAGAAAATGCAATAAACTTAATGAGCCTGGATCACCTAAAGGAATCAATAGAGTTGGCAGAAAGACTGATATTTATGCTTATTGTATGTGGAGATAGTCAAGCAAAGAAATAAAACTTTTGGAACCTTGATGGTCACTGATGAATGCCTAAATAAATCCAAAACTGTTTGCTTGGCTTTGAAATGATCACCACAGAAACAAGTCAGTCATATTATCTAAATCTTATAAATAGCAAGTCAAGATAACGGTGGTTTATAAATCGCTTCTTTCAAGCCTGTTCTCTGGGAAGACTGCACTGCAGTTACGTGGGTTGTTAACTGTCATTTTCACCCGGAGGGTGAAATGAGAATAATTTTATTGCCTTCTCTGCTTTGTTCCTTATCCTGTATGTCCCTTTTCCATTTCTTTTGTCTCAGCCTTTACTACTTCTTATAATTTAGTCTTTCCATATCCGTAAGTGTTTTAATTTCATATGTCCTCTTATATTTCTTGGTTTATGGACACACATTTTACAGGTAAAAAAGAACATGGTATTCCAAGGTACATGCTAACAATCCCATCTTTGATGACATACATAAATGTGCTCTATTTCCTTTTGCCTTCTCTGTGTCCTGAAAAGAGAGTTTCAATATAATAGAAGATAATTTTGATGTATATTTAGGTCTCCAAATGTTGTTTTAGAAGATGAAAAGGTGTTTTCTGACCTGCATTGTCTGATATTTAAATAACATTACATTTCATCTGTCATTATGCTGACCAAATTAATCTCTGCTGTTCCCCTGTTTTGGTAGATGCTTCTGTAGCACCATTACAGAAGCACCTGACTACTATTATAAGTAGCAGTTTGTAGCCATGCTTGTCTATGGGTGTATGTCAGGATATGTTTACAGGAAGACTTAATATCTTTTAATTGACTAAAATAGTTTCTAAATAGTCAGAAAAAGTAGATGAGACCTGAGCACAGAAGGCACTTCAAATATCACAGTGAAAAGACAATAGGTCCCTACAGAAGAGAGAGAGGAAGAAATGCTAGTAAGGGGTGGAGTGAAGGTGAAGGGATCATCTGCTTTCATACAGAAAATGGGCAAAGGGAAAAGTAATATGTCATAGAATCACAGAAACATTTAGGTTGGAAAAGACCCATAAGATCATCGAATCCAACTGTTAACACTATCAAGTCCATATTATATGTCCCATTTTCCTCCCTGCCTCCTTTGATCATTCCCCCAGGACCAGTGGGGACAAATAAGATCAGACTACAGGAACAAAAAATTTACCATTTGTGAACATTTCTCCAAAACCATAATTGTAAATAATCTTCACAACAGAATTATCAAAATCCACAGGTTTGCAATGTTAACTTTCCTGATCACATCACACCTCACTGAGGAAGCCAAAAGGCCATCACAGGGTCCATCTGGACAAATTAAACAATGACTGTGCTGTGCATGACTGCCACTAACTGCGAGGAGTCCAGCACTTACCAGGCACTGCCCATTTGCACAAGGGTTTTGCAGCTCACAGATGTCACTGAGAGGAGAACACCCATTTGGCCCATATCCACTTCCAGTGTACCCAGATGTGCAGGAACAAAATGGCATTGGCCCTTGGGAGATGGGACAAGAAAGTAACTTGCTACTTCTTGCAATGAAAATACCAGTGACAGTAAAGGTCTTTGACATTTTGAAGCAAAACCTTATATGTCTAACTTATTTCACCTTTTGATACCTTCCTTTGTCAGAGTTCAGTGTGACCATGGAAAGGCTTCTAGTGTTGCTTTGCTCTGGGTATCTGAGAGTCCCAGGTCACCTCTGTGGGAAGTGTTGGGAGTAGTCAAAGGGTATTAACAAAAAAAGAGAATAACAAAAGCAGCTGAAATAGGAAAACTATGTCAAAGTTCTCTTGATGAAGACATCCACATTTTTATTATAACCTGCTCTTTGGTTTGTCATATTTCTGTTTGTGGAAACCTGCTGGCTTTAGGTAATCTACCTGCAAACTCCTTTGGGTGATGTAAAACTGACTGTGGAGAAGGGGCTGCAATCTTACATTGCTACGGAGTGGGCTCAGCCTAACCAAAACCTCTCTGAGATTCACACTGATATTAACTGCAGTCCATAAGAGAGCATCATACCTGGAGCTGAGGTACAAATAGCCATAGGATGGCATCCTCCATTATTTAGTGAGCAGATATCAACCTGGGTACATGTTTTTCCATCTCCCTCATAACCTGTTCAGAAGTAAATCTCTGTTAGCCTGTAACAAACTATATTCTCTGAGAACTGACAGAAAAAAAAATTATCTGATGAGGAAAAAATGCAAAACTGAGTAAAAAAACCATATCTGTCTGCAGATGAAAAGATGGAGTTGAGATCAGTGCTGGAGTAAAGCCTGGCAGATATACTGTAGTTCCTACAATGCAGGGATGAATTTCAATCTTAACTAATTACCCCCATGACTTTGTGAAAAAAGGTATATATTACTGAAGTACAAGTGATGTCAGAGAGATGTCAATGAGTCACCATAAAATTCCCTCCCTACGCATCTGCACCCAGCCGGCCCTGACCACCTCTGGGCTTCCTGCTGCATGACAGAGCTGCCCTTGGGTCTCAGTCACAGCATCGAGCTCCTCTCAGGCGGCTCAGCATGACCAAAGAGCTGCAGTAAGACCCTGCAGAGCCAGAGCAAATCGCAACTTGCCTGAGGCCACGTTTCCAGCATTGCGATAGCCCTTCAGCTCTATGTAGCTGAGAGCCTTCACTACCTGCAGTCTGTTGCCATTTAAATAGCAACTGAAAGGTCAGTTAGAACATTTTTTTCCTGCTAGAATTTCTATTATTGATAGCATGCACCTCATAAAGCATTTTAAGTCATAAACCACAAATTATATAGACATAGGTCACCACTTCCACTGCTTGACCTGGGCTGCAGTATAAATACTACCTTCTTAGACAGCATTCAGAGCATGACAAACAATTATCTAGGATTTCTTAAGACAAACAATACAGCTGATTTATGGCACATGGGATACTCTTTCAATTAATACAGACAATGAAATTACTATCATAATTATGCAATTCTAGTTTCCCATTAATAATCTTACAAAATAGCACTTCATCAAATCATGGCTCTACCACTGAAAAGGGCTACCTAGAACAAGAGAAATAGATTTCAGAGGATCATCATTAGAGATATATGCCACAAAATGTTCATTATTAGCTGATGCAGCATGAATATACATGGACTCTACTTTCTACATTACAGTATATGAGTATATGATACTTCTGCATATAAAACCAATCTTCAGCTTCTTACATCTACTGTAAAACAGGTTCAAATATGTTGAATCCTTTTCTTTTAAGATTTTCTACAGTTTTTTCAACAAAATAAACCATCCATTTTACCTGGTGGACAGACCCCGCAGTGGAAGGATCCCATTGTGTTGATACACTGAACCATCGGTGCTGTTGAGCAGCCTCCATTATTACTTTCACATTCATCAATGTCTTGGCAACTGTAGCCATTTCCTTGCCAGCCTTAAAAGACGCAGAGGGGAGACATTAAAACAGAGAATTTCTGGCCTTTTAATTTTCTTCTTTGAATAGGTCTTTTCATGGAGCAGAAAATATGACTTTTGGATTTAATCTCACCAACGCAATAGAATTCTCATAACTCTCATAACTGATGAAAATTACTGGACTGTGAAATAGGTAACATATGCAACATGGTGGAGATTTGTGTGCAAGAACATTTTATTTTAACTGTATTCTGGATATTCCAGAATCAAACACACTCTAAAGAGGAGGCAGGCTAGTGATCGCAGCAAAGCTTTACCATAACTCCGGTTAAACACCATAGATACTCCCCCTGTATGCACTACCTACCCAACTCAGGAAGAGGATTCATAGATTATATGTCTTGGGGGGTGGTGAATAAGATTTTGATATTGCCTTGGGGCGGTGAGCACATGGACATGGAGGTATCTCAGATCTATTACATTCAGATAATAGAACATGATGGACATGAAAGTACCTATGGACATGAAGGCACATCAGGTCTATTCTGATGCTCAGTGTGGGTTGGGATAAATCATGTGTTAGACTCCACTGCCTACGTTACCTAGATAAGACAACCTGCAGGCATTTACTCTCCAGACTACAGGCAAAACCATTTAATGAATTTACTCCCATCTGGATTGTGTGTCTGGACTTATGAGATAGAGGGAGTACTACTGCTGCCACCCCCTCCCATGTGAGAGCACAGAAGGACGTGATACCTGTGGGGCAAGGACCACATGAGTAGGAGCCTGGTGTGTTGTGGCACTGCACAGGCGGATTCTGTGAACACGGACGATTCGGGAGGCTGCATTCATCTACATCGGCACTGCAGGCAGGGCTGCCAGGAGGGGACATCCAGCCACTGTCACAAATACAGTGGTACTTGGGCTGCCACAGCAAACATCACATTACATATTTAATACAGAGCAGTCAAGAGAAGGGCAGGAGGAGCTCATTTTATAAAACATCTTTTAGACTATAACAAAAAGCTTGCAGAGGGTTACATGGTTTACACGTTCTGTTTTATAAAGTGCTTTGGTAGTTCTCTCTATTCCTTCCTCTGAATTTACCTATTTAGATTATGAAAGCAACAACAGGCTCATTCATTATGTTCATAAAAGAAACCTGTAATTTACCCCAAAGCTCCCAGAGAAAATGAGCAGCAATTACAAGCTGTATATAAACATAATTAAAAGTCATCAACTTGCTTTGTAACCAGGGTAAACAGATCAGTGTAAGCAACCTGTAATAAGCTTGGCTGTTTTCCTTTAAGCAAACTGTTCAGTAATCTGTGCAATGTGCAGCACTGACATTAAATTGCAAATATACATTTACTCTGAGGAAAACAGGTTTTTTTCTCTTGTAATATTTGCTAATGACCAGATTTCAGCATTTACCTAGCTTTGGTCCAATTAAAGCTAATGGGAACTTTATTGTTGACTGTGACAGGAGCAGACACTGTTAAGACAACACTCAACTCTTTTGAAAAGCTTTCTCCACAAAAAAATGGGCAGAAAGCAAGTGATGAGTTGTGAAAACTTTTACAAATTGAGAAAAGGAATTGTTTTATTGCATAGCTCAGAGAGTATGTGGTGTGTCTGGAATGGTACATGGGTGTGCAGGAGTATTAAGGAGCACAGGCTTGGCAGGGTACTTTGGAGAGCTGATCTGGATAGAAAGAGCCAAAGCTGGAATGTTCCATATGTCCTTTTGGAGTGAACACCCTGTACCCAGATTTTCTCCCGAAGAGAACGAGCTGGCTTCCTCCAGAAGCATCATTAAGTGTATGCTAGAAACCACCCATCACAGATGTTTGGAGAGCATCTAGATTTAGAGACTGAGTCCAGCTGACATTGAGGAGCAGCGAAGATGAACAGCCGCCATCCTGGCCTTGATGCAGCCCTCACACCTCCCAGGCCACTGACAATAGTGGTTCGCAGGTATGTCTTTTCCCAGGAAAAACAAGATTCAAGGTGTTTGTCCTAAATCATTTAAGTAATAAAATATTCTAGCAACTTAGAATTCCCCAAATAACAAACAGTAAGAATATTATGGCTCATATAAGATTTTGACTTATCCGAAGAATATTCCCAAGCTCCCTTTGGAAGCAGTAGTATGTGGCACCAACAAGACTCAAGACCTTTTCAATTCTCTCTCCTGTCCTTGGGACGACAGGGAAGTTAGGTTATGCTGTACAGTGGCTATCTCTTTTTCAGCAGCAGCCTGTGCTGCACAGTGTTGTGGTGCTCAACGTCATTTATTGCTTATTCATGCTGTGCTCTGTAATGAAACTTACATGTCACTTCTTACCTTGTTGGGCTGATCTCTGTCTGCATCTATGCAGATGCCATGCCCACAGAGTCTCTCAGATCCTCCCTGGCAGTCATCAAACTTCAAGGCACAGTGAGGCCCATAGGTTTCTGGAGTACAGGAGCAGCTAATGTTGAAAGCAGACAGAAGAATGAAAATGTTGTCTTTATAGAGCACTTAGAGATCATATATTGCCACGTTAAGAGATTGTTCTCCTCTCTTCAGTTATGTTGGTGTTGCTTATTAAATCTATTTAGCTAAACTGACACTACTGTTAATAATCATGCATGGACACAAGCTCCTGTTTATCAGAGACTTACAAATTGCACAGGACTTGTGCATAGCCATAACTGCCTGGCCATATTGGAGAACCCACAGCCTTCTCTCACATTCATAAAAGCAAATCCATAAAAAAACATCTATCATGAGACTTCAGTCGAGTATGAGCCTGGAAATCCCCTCTTGAGTCAGAGAGCACCTAAAACATGTGTTTCAGTTTGTGACCAAATGACTATGATACCAAGTCCCTAAAACCCCACCTCTAGCAATACACAGAAGTGCCATGTCTGGCCTGTTCCAGGGAGCAGGGTACCTTCACACTCACACCTCAACACACAGCAGCAGCTCAGCTTTCAGGTGAGTGTGGTGGCCAGGAGGAGGTGTTTGGGGCTGATGGGGTGGGAAGATCAAAGTAGTGGGCTGGAGTCATTCTACAGAGGGGGATCTCGTTTGCAGGCTTCAGGCTGCATAGTGGTGTTATATACAGGGCACACTTCAGACAAAGCACTGTACATACATGATGGAACTGAAATTGGGAATTTCTAAGCCATCTTGTAAACTTTTGATTTTCCCTGACCATTTATCTCCACATCAACCAAATCTGAGGCTCTGAAATACAACCAGAGGGGACCTAAACCTACCAAAAGACTCCTCTCAGTACACTAGCTTTTTGTTAAAATGACAGTGCGACACTTGTTTTGATGCAAGTATGTTGCAATATCTGCTGATGTCTGCTCCTCACAGACACAGGACAGGCACATACCCATGCTGATTGCTTTTAAGCTGGCTAATGAAAGCTACACTGTAAAAGTATTTATCTGGAGTATTTGAATCAGGGTTTTCCAATGCAGCTGATCTGGACCTTGGAGCAATTTATTAATAAGCTTCCACTGTCTCTGCAAGGGTGTCACATGCTCAGTTGAAACCACAGTTTGATAAGCCAATTGCAGGTAACTAATCGCTGCACCCAGGACAAGCAACCTGGATGAACTTAAAAACCCCCTCACTACAGCTTAATCCTTAACTGTAGCCTGCGGTACTGTAAGACGGCATGTTCATTATTGTAAGAAAGTCCAGCACCACCTTGTCAGTGTGGTAGATCCACCTGGGCAAGAACAGAGGCAACAGGTCAGGGAACCAGATCACCTTTGTAAGTTCAAAGTACATTGAGGGCTTTGTGTTTGACTCCAAAGAACAAAGCCAGGCAGTCTGACTAGCTCCAAAGGAGGAGGACACTGTCCTCTGCCTTGTCTGGAAAAGATTAATCTGCCATCTGTTTAAAGTTGCTCAGAGGACATCTTTAAGAAGTAGGTCACACTGCAAGGAGTTTCAGCCAAATTGCGACGCACTGCTGCTCAGCACTGCCCTGGTTCTATCCCATTGCTGACGGCATGGCGTGATGAGGCCCCTGTTTTGGTTCTGACACAGAAGTCTGGCAGATGTGACGACTGTCACAGACTTTCATCCAACTAATGCAATGTCCTGTTAAGGCACCAGTTCAGGAAGGCCTTTCCCCAATACCTGCTCTTTTTCTTCATACTTTAGTGTTTTCCTGAATTACAGCTTGAAGCATTCAAGTAAAGGATCTGAACAGGGCATGAAGACTGTGGTATTCATTTCATGGTACCTGATCCAGTGTAGACAGATAGTATGTGAAGACAGGCTGTGAGAGGGGTTGGGGAAAGCACTAAATGACTCATCAATGCCCTCAATAATCCTGAGGGCATAATGCAAAAGTAGTAATATTTAGATTTGGATGACTTATGAAGAGATCTTAGTTCATTTCAGGAGGCATCAATTCAGCAGGTACCAAGGAGGGCAACAGTTACATCAGGGAACACACAGGAATTGTGACCATACTAACATAAAGACAACACTTGCAAGAAAGACAGAGAGTTTGTCCTCTCACAGCTTAATTTAGTCCCACACCTGCATGCCACATCACTGAGCACAGTAACAAACAACAAGTAAAGGCTGTAGTCTGCTTTGTGTGTCATTTCCTTGTGTTGGGGACAGCTGCACACAAGCTAGAAACATCCTTTAAAATCAAAGAGGAGTTGACATGCACCAGTGACACCTCAGCAGGCTCTGTGTTAATGCTGATGTGCAAGAAGCACTGCAGAGAACCTCCCTTGTGCGAGGTTGTTCCAAGAAATGACAAAGCAGTAGAAGCCAATGTTACCCCAAGCAAATATTTGTGGGGGCTAAGATTTTCATGCTGAAGCGGGAGACATAATGCTCTGCAGCAGCTGTGGCATGCTCTCCTGCCTGCTTGTTCCCATTGCACAGGGAGAGCTTTGTATTATAGCTGTAAGTTATTTATTTACCAGCTTACTTGACATTTGGAAAAATAAGACACTGAGCGTTCAGGCCAGCTTGCCCTGTAAACAAGAGTGTGTTCCTGAAGGAGCTGGGCACAGCTGGAGAAGAATATGCTCCAGGGACCTCCTGTCTATGGGGGCCCTCACACAGCAACCCAGGCACCCTCCGGCCAGCTGGCTGCCGGCAGTGTTTGTCCTCCCTTTCTGTCTGGCAGCACCATGCACTGCCTGCTCTGTGGCAGCCTCGGCAGGGCCTGTCTTTCTGGAGGCATTTCTCAGAGCTCTCTGGCCTGCTGGGAATGCCAGTCATCAAGGGTGCCCATATTTTCAGGAGGTCTGACAACCTAAAACCTTTGCTGGGCCAAAGCTCTGCTCCTGATCTCTTCCTTCACTCCCTCACTTTGTTCAGTCTCAGGGGAAGGTGAAAACCAGAGATGACAATGTGGCTTTGCTGGGTGGGCACACTGGTCAGTGCTGGTTACAGACCAGTCATCATTGTCACATAATGGGGCAGCAAATTTCCATTAAAGCATCTGCACCTACAACACAAAGCCATTTCGCCAGAGCCAGTCTCCGGTTTGCAGCCTCCTGCCCCGGCTGGCTGTGCAGTACATCTGGGTCTTGCTGCCAAAGCAGGCAATGGCCTCGGAGGGCCTCCTGCGGCTGCAGTGGGCTCGGGTCTACCGTGTGTTGAGGATTTTATATTCTCTCAGACTACAAGAGATAATAGTGCATACATACTAAATGGATTTACTCACAGAAGTTGTGTTGCAGGTGTGATACAGGTGATGTGGGGTACACAAACATCAGAATATTTTACACAGGGGTTTTTTGTCTAGTTTAGAAAAGTTACCTGTAGCTGCCTGGTGTGTTCACACAAGTGGCTCCATTCTGGCAGCCTAACGCGGTTCCAACATAAATCTGGCACTCATTAACATCCACTGAACACAGGAGGCCCTAAAATGAAATGGAAAACCAGTTTATTTTCCAAATAACTAAGAAACTAAGCAAACCATGGAGCCAATGTTTAATATAATTTCCAAAGATATACAAACCATGGTCCGCTATCAACACCACTTCCCTTACAAAACATAACAAAACTCTATTTGTCAGCTGTGTTTCTGTGATCCTGCTTATCAGTCAGATGAGGGATAATATAGATCAGACACTTGCAGAAAACGTATGGATAGCATAGTACTGTCACTCCCCCTACTTTGCAACTGTCTGGCAAAAGACTCACCAAACTTTCTTTCAAACCCTTTCTACAAGGAGAGGCAGTTTTATTAAGACTGAAAGCACAAGTTTGACGCAAATATTGCTGGGACAACTTTCAGGTTGAGAGCCTCGGAGCAGAAGATATGACTTCCATCTCTAGTTCATGTAGCAACCCAATTAAATCCTTTTCCAGTGAAGCCTTTGGATTTCAAAAACTCAGAACTGGATTGATTACTTACCCTCTCATTTATTTAATTTTTTTGAGCTTAAATAAACACCCTTCCCTTCCCCAACTTCTCCCGCTACCTCTGTGTAAGATCCACAGCAAGGCAAGCAGCTCAGTTCCCTCTGCTCAGCAAAATCCCAAGACTTCCACTCTGCTGTGGGAACTGCCAAACATTGCTGACTTCGTGGACGACACAGGGTCAGGCCCAACACTTTGGGCTTCACATTGGTTTTGGTATATATCAATATTGCTGTTATGCTATGTTATATAAGCAAATATCTTTCCCTTCAACCAAACGACGAGTGCGATACTGTTGCTTTGCTGTTCAGTGTATTTCTCCCTGTCTCAAGCAGCCTGAAAATGCTGTGCTTCATCACAATTACATGAAGCCAGGTGTATCCTGACAGTTAAAATCCACACACCACACTCAAGGAGGTCAAAGACTCACCTGCCAGTTGCTGGGACAGAGGCAAAAGAAACCATCCAGAGTGCTCACACAGGTCCCTGAGTTCTCACAAGGGTTACTACTGCAGGCTTTCCTCTGAATAACCTGGAACCCAGGAACAGTGCAGAAAATGAACTTCCTTCTAATTCAGTGTTTAATTAGCATTTATTTTCAAGACAGATCTGTTTTTCCATTCTTTCCTGGGTTATTCCCGCCACCACTACCCCTTTTTTTCAGTAATATTGATTTGGAAAGGTTTTGATCTGTTCGCTCCTACGTGTACGAAATAAGGATTATCACTGGCCTTATGCAGAATGGCACCGCAAGCACAAGGGTCAGAAAAGCTCTGTCACAAGTAATAGTTAATAGAGCCTGTGCTTCAGCAGCAGACTACGAGTCTAGATGGAGGGTTATCTTGTCTTCGTGATACCATGGACGACTCATCTGACAGCTTTCTGGCAGCTGTAGCTGTAGCTTCTCCCAAGCTCAGTGGAGAAGCAGATGACAGATGAAACATCTATTTCCAGTAGAAAAAAAGATCCAGTTTGAATTCTCCAGTTTTCGTCTTAACACATCAGTGTAAGAAGAGTTTAACTCTCCTTGGTATTTAGTTATTGTTCTTGAGTCTACAATTGTTTTTCCTTTAAGGAATCCAGGCTCCTACATGGTTTACATTTTGTCAGAAGGCATTTAACCTCCTCTACAAATCTTGTCTTTTTTTTATCCTCCTATTACCAAAATATTTTTCCTGAGTAATGCATGAGAGGAAAGAAAAAACCAAGTTATTTAATTGTAACTTCACTTTACTTACTTGGGAATGGTTTTTTCTTTTTTTATTTCTAGTTTGCTTCCCATTTACTCACCTGCTCTAAGCTTTGGAGTTTGTTGTCGAGATTCACAATCTGCAAGAGAAATGCAAATTATACTGTGCTTGGCATGAGAGTGGCCACAGAACTATGTGCTGGATATCAGTAGGCTAAAAGAATGTTGCAAAACAGAATAACTGGTATGTGAAACAGGGTGACAGTCAGATTCAAATCAGGCCCAATTCACTGGGATTTCAATGGTTTAGGCTGTTCAGAATATTACAGTTTAAATATGTCCCAGTTTGAGTCCAAAAAGCGACACTCAGTGGTGTGAAGATGTATTCAGGTGCTTAACATTGTGAAATTGAATATTCAGGTGGGACTGTTCTTCTTGTGGTGTGCATGCTCATGTGTGTTGGTCTCTTCTCCCAAGTACCAAGTGATAGGACAAGAGGAAATGGCCTCAAGTTGTGCAGGAGAGGTTTAGATTGGGCGACTAATTGGATTGGAACAGACTACCAGACTATCAGACTGCCAGATTGGAACAGAATACCCAGGGAAAAGTAGTTGTGCCACCATCCCTGGAGGTACCAAAAAGATATGTAGATATGATGCTTAGGGACATGATTTGATAATGGTGGACTTTACAGTTCTAGGCTAACAGTTGGACTCACAGGATCACAGAATGATAGGGGTTGGAAGAGACCTCTGGAGACCATCTAGTCCAACTGCCCTGCCAGAGCAGGATCACCTAAGGCAGGTTGCACAGGACAGTATCCAGACAGGTTTTGGATATCTCCAGAGAAGGAGACTCCTCAAACTCTCTGGGCAGCCAGTTCCAGTGCTCTGCCTCATGGTAAAAAAGTCCGTCTTCATATCCAGGTGGAATATCCTATATTCAAATTTATGCCCTTCACCTCTTGCTCTGTCACTAGGCACCACTGAAAAGAAACTGACCCCATCCTTCTGACACCCACCTCCCGAGAAGGAGGTCTGTTCAGCTACAAAAAGCTTAAGCTACTTTCCTAAAAGGAACTTATGGCAACACCATGACTAAAGACACTTCAATCAAACCAGACAATAGGTTAAAAATCTTGTTAGAGAAAAATCTTCAGTAGCAGGATACAGATTAGACCAGTGCATACGTCTTGTCTCTCCACTGCAAATCCCTATAGCTCCTTTCACTTGTGGAAAGGAATATCTCTGTGATTTAGGAATTATGGGAAGATTTCAATTGTCTCCTGGGTTACTGTAGAAGTATCTCAGTGTTAAACATAGACTTTGAGCTGATGTTAAATATGGACTCTTGCCCAGTTCCCTAGAGTCCAGAAATACTAGATTGAGTCAGGTAACAATGTTAACCTGGGAATGCTGATGCAGGGTACCACAGGGTATGACTCACCTTGGAGGTCAGAAGAGCAACCTGCTGGGACATGTTCTGAGAGGTGCCACTGGCTTTAAGTTCTTGAATCTCTGCTTTATTTTCTCTCACCTAAATTTAAACAACAGAGACAACATGAAACAAGTTGGCTTTTTCGGAAGCTTGCAAATGTAAAGAAGCTTGGCATTTGTAAAAGCTTAGGAAAGTTTTGTTCTTGCTTAACTTCATTATTATAAAGACCACTTAAATACAGAACACTCTGTTGCATACACAATTTAATCTTTTAATTATTTTCTGTAATGCCATGATTACTTTACGAGTCTGCAATAGCTTACTTTCACAATAGAGTGCTGACACAGATGATATAAAATAACAATCATGCAAAACACATCAAACATTTGCGAAGACCAATTCTGAAGACAAACTATTAATGTACAAAACTGAAAAAACATATTAAGGACAAGTAACTGTATCACCTGACTAAAAAGTTCTGCGAGGTCTTCTTCATTAATTTTTATTTTCCCCAGCGGTCCAGTTCTAAATTCAATATTTTTGCTGGAGCCAGCACGGAACACTAAATTACCCTGCTCTGAGGACAAACGAGGCCTGTTGCGTTATGGAAAAAAAAAACAAAGAGATCATTTAGTTACACGTATCTGCCAATGAGCAAGTAAAAAAGAACTGCAGTAAAGCCACTCTCTTCCCATTACTGGCACTTAGAACCCACCGTATGAGCAAATGCATTTGCAAGCAATGGTACTTACTGCTCATCATAAACGGTCCTTTTCTGCCTCTTTTTTTCATAGTGGTTTGATGCACAGCTCAATCCAGTAAGTAGCAGTAACACAACCAAAAGCCCAGGAGCAGGAGCAGCCCAAAGCATTGCTCCTCTCCAGCTGCCCCGTGTTTGAAGTGAAACCTCCAGTGCTGAACTGTACCCTTGAGAATCCAGGTGCCCTTTGCTCTCAGCTCTTTATTCACAAGGTGCCCATTCTGCTGTCTTGTCTTGCAAGGGTGAACTTTATCTCAGCTATCTTAATTAAAGATTGACAACATGCAAATCCTCCTGACATTAAATGCCTTTTTTTCTTCTTGCCTTTTGATTCCAGGAGCTTTGGGAGACCATTAATTGAAATCTGGCTGGTTTTATGTCTTTGACCTTTGTGCAGCTGAGCAACCCTGTGTCTCAGAGCACCATGTAACCAGCAGCTGGCTACTGCAGGAGCCAATCTCTCTCCCTACATGCTGCTTCACATGGGTGAAGGAAAGATTCTTTGGCAGCACTGAAGGAATGAGAGTGTTACAAAAAAAAAAAAAAGAACAAGCCCAAGCCAACAAACCCACATATAATCCCCACATTGGCTGGCAGGGGACATTTGTATTGAAAGAGAAGCTTCCAGCCAGTAATTTATTGGGTAGATGACATACGTCAGCAGCACCAAACAGTATCCCATGGATAACAATTGCAAAATATGATTTTAACCGAATATGGTTGCTCTGACTCAAGGATAGCTCAGTCCCCAGAGGCTGGGGAGATGATCACAAACCAAACGGACTACATCTCGCTTGGCATGTGAGGACTGTCTTCATTGTGCACACTAGGAGTCCCCAGTTCAGGGCCAGCCATTGACAATGCAGAAGACCAAGGAAGAATTCAAAGTAGACTCAAAAGTAATTACAAAATGCAAATCAGCATGTTCTGACAGCCAGAAATTGCATTATGACCCCATTTCCCTCTACCCTTCAGTACTACCTCAAAGTCTTCTCACAAGTGTCCCACACAGATGTTTATTGATACTTGTCTCTGAGGCCCTTTTCTAGCTACTTCTCTCAGAGGATAACCCTGCAGCCCCCTCAGCTACTAAAACCTGGCCATGCCAACACAAAACAAAGCCCCAGACCTTCCTTGAGGCCATGGAGCTCCTGCACTTCCTAACTAGCTGCCCAGCCTTCCTTTCTGTTCCAGTTTGCCCTTGTCACCTACGGATGACCCACAGATAACGCAGACATGCCCTGGAGCCCAGGGACTGAATGAACTCTACAGCTTTCACAGACAGAAATGTTATGAGGTCAGAGCACCCTGGGAAGAGACTGGATGTGGTGACAACAAAATATTGTTCATGGTGCTGCTATGAATAACTATAACCTCCAAGACTGTCAGCTGCATCCCACCACCTCCACTATTTTCTGTTGTTTGCATAAAACCTCAATTTTTATTACATTACCTGAGAAACTTATCTCAGAATTCAGAACAGCGTGAGCCTTCTGACCATCTTTCCTGTGCTCACACAGCCGTGTAATCTAAGAGTTACTGCTGCTGTCTGGACATCTGGTGAAGCTGAAGGGCAGACCACCCCCCCCCATTCCATACCACATGCCTACTGGTGCAGTAGCAGCAGCTCAGCTCTCTGGATGCTCACACACTCTGCAGCAGCCTGTGGCCCACAGGAAGTGGCTTTGATCAGCTTGTGCTGCCACAACAGAGGAAAATCAGGAGGAGTTTCAATGCGTTGTTCTTTGCTTTCACAGGGAATAGTGTTGACATGGAAATACTGTATCCTCAGTTGAAAACTGTCCCGCTCCATTCAACCCAAATGAGCTACGGCATTTTACAGCAGCTGAGAATGTGTCCCTCTGTGGTTTTTATTCACTATTATGCCCTTTGCTCTGAAACCTCTGCTCAGGAATAGGAGAGCATAGACAGATTATCGACATTTCTGTCTAGGCGACAGGACACCTCCTGCCTCTGGGTATCCTGGTTTTGCCCATTAAACTAGTGCTCACTAACATTCTTCATGTCAGTTCTTTGCTTTTTTTTCTCTTCTGTATTGTTTTTTGTTTGAACGGTTAGTTGGGTGGCAACTTGAAGAAATCATGGGCCAACTAAACCTACTCTTCCTAGCAGGCTGGTAGAGGGTATACAGACTTCAAGGATGGTCTCACAGCGTCCATTGCACGCTGACAGTTTTCCCACCTACAAAATCCTTCCTTTGTTCTTTTCTTTTGCATACCGAGTATGCATTGCCCCTCCCTGCTGCCTCTCAATCTTTGATTCAAGCTTCCCTTTCCAACTAATTAACTCCAATATACCAAATGACCAATAGGCAATAAATCACAGCAGATGGGGAGAAAGCTTCTATTGCAAGGACTAATAAGAAAATTGCCCTCTCTTCATGCAGGCTTTATAGCTTAGAAAATGGTTGACCTGAAGACCAGATGATTTTGCCTGTACACTGATTTAAGGCTGGAAAGAGTGCTCTGGACATTTATACAAACTGTGCATGACACATTTTTTTCCATTACATTAGACCTTCCAGATTTTACTCCCTGTTCCTAGCAAATGCACTTTAGGCTGGCCAAGTTGGGTCATCTATAAACCATCTCAAGGAGAAAAATAGGTCCACATCTTTTAATGTTGGTGAAACATACTGAATTATGACATTATTTTTGGAAGAACAGAATGGAAACCCTGCAAACGTCTGGCACAATAGGTGCTGTTCTTTCTAACAAGAAGAGCTAGCATGAACATCTTCTCCTGGGAGAGATTGTTCATTACCTCGCTGACATAATGGCTGGGGAAACACCTCTAGAGCATAGGTTGTGCAGAGATTTGGCAGGAAGTAATGGACCATTTGTCTCTACTTCAGTTTAAAGTTCATCCCATACTAGCAGAGATTACAATTTGCCACTAATTTGTGTAGCTGTGTGAGATGAAATGGTGATATCCGTCTACTTCTCCAGCAGTATGAGCCTGCAATGCAAAGACGCTGCTGTAAAACACAAGAGTTGACTCAGATTATGGCTGAACACTCAATACACGTTATTTGCACCTGGGAAGTCACCTCAGATGTAGAGACATGACTCAAGTTTGTGACAATGCTCCTTTTTGATATAGGGAAAGGCAACTATTGGTGTGAATCCAAATCTGGCTAATTTATTAATTTAAGTCTAAACAATTGTCCTTTATTTTGTCCTACAGGTGCAAAAATGATCCCTGCTACCTGATGTTATGACTCAAATATTTGCAATTAATTATAACTCCAGCTCCATTTCTGGTTTAATCCAAGTAGTGCATATTTACCCGAGTTTCCCGTCAGCTGAGGTTATGCCTCCCAGTCCATCCATCTTCACCTCCCTGGATCCCCTTTCCTCTATCTAATAATAATCCAGTGTTCTAAAGTGACACACTGCTACCTCCGAGGTACAAATGTGCAAACTGCTGGTGTAAACAGTACTCCGTATCAAATTCAGCACTTTCCACGTACCCCTACAGCTCCAAGATGAGGAGGCAATAAGCTGGTGCTAGGTTCTATGTGAAGGATAAACCACCACAAGGTTTACATCCAACAGGGGTGGCTGAAGATAACGTTCCCCTTTCTGTCCCTTGGTAGCCACCCGACACGATTCCTTCCTCCTCTTTACTTGTGTCTGGAGAGTTGCATGGCCGCAGTAGCTTCCCCAGGAGCTGCAGCAGCTGCAAGCCTTCCTTCCCCACACCACTCCTTAAAGATTTCTTTTACTCCTCAGCACACTGCCCTCTGACACCTGCTTAAGATTTTGCTCCCTCAACATAGACGATGAAGTTAATAAGTTACCTGCTGAAGCTAAACCAACTGGCCAGGAAATCTAGGTTTTCAGTATTTAACAGCAAATAAAAGAGATGAGTTTAGATTCAGTTAAGTACTTTGGCTGGAATTGATCTACTGTCTCAGTTCTCCCTGGGTTCCTTTACCACAATGAAGCAGTTACAGCATTCATTAGTCTTTTAGTTTCATGAGAAAGGTCGTATTTGGTTCCTCTGACTTTCTGATTTTTCTTCCTACACATAGTTTCTACAAACCACCAACCACTCTGATGCTCCTTTGTTCTGTTTCACTCTTTTTTGAAATTAGGTTCATGAAACCAGTCAGTTACACTGACTTTGTTCTCTTCTATTGATTATTCCAGTCCTTTTAGCACATTCCAATTGCTTTAACGTACGCTGGAGTTATTTTTAGGGACTTCAATCTGCACAGTCACCCTTCTCCACTAATAACCCTAAAGCCATGAATGGACCCAGCCGCACAGCCCCCCTCAGACTCATTCTGTTCAGTACCGCTGGCTTTGTTGAGAGGCTTAGAGCCAAGGTTAAATGCGTAAATAATTCGCTACATATCGATGTTGTGATTACCAATATTGGCATTCCGTCACTATACAAATGTAAGGAGGCAAGAGTGGTCATACTGGGTTAGAAAAAGATCCATCTAGGTCAGTGCACAATCTCCAACAGTGGCTGAGGGCAGAGGGTAAGGAAATGAAGGGTACATGAAGTGGTGAGCACCTCTCCTAGGTACTGGCCTCCATCTGTCTGCAGCTGGGGAATTCCTTCAGCAAGAAGTCTACTTATTCAGTACTCTCAAAGTTTTCTTCCATGAAGTTGTTCAGTCTTCTGAACTCCTTTCCATGCTTCACCTTCCAACACATGTACAGTGAATGAGTAATGCCAGGTGAGATCAATATTCAGTCAAAAGGCCACTCACTGAGTAGAATCCCATTTTTAAGTGTAATTATCTCTAAACAGAACAGGACTGGTTTATTTTTAAAACTATATATAGGACAAACACTTGAACTAATCAAAACCACATATTACCGTCTAGGTATGAGAAAACATAAAAAAGCAAACACATGAATGTGCTTTGCTTCCGGATGCCAGGATGTCATTCAAACACTGCAGAGTTGCAACAGCCAAGAGCATGGAGAAAAGCACAAGACCACATGCTCATGAGGAAGCCGGGATTTCAGGGTGCATTCCTGTGTTTAAAAGGAGTGGCTCCCCATGGGCAGGGAGATTTTAGGGACTCACTTGCGGCAGCATTTTCTGAATCCCGATGCCCAGCACCCAACCAGAGCAGGCACTTGAAATACCCTCTCTCACTAAAACTGGCACTAAAACTACTCAGTTTTAGCCCCTCCAATACTGCTTCTTGCTTCTTCAGAACTCTTACCGAAAGTCCTCTTGTTCATGCTTCCCCACACTGTCAGAAAGATGAGGTGGAGGAGAGTCATAAAGAACCCACTCATTTTGTCTTCACAGACAGATAAGGTAAGACCACATACTGAAATTAAAGGTCTCTTCCAACCCCAGTGACTCTATACTTCCTTTCTCCAACAGCTGTATAAATTCACCAAACCAGGTATTTAACTAAAGATAAAAATAACACAAATCTCTTCATGCTTTTCATAACAACATTCAAACTGACACAGTTCATTTCCCCTGGTGTTGTGGATATTAACTATCTATTCACACAAGCTGTTATTAAAACTGCAACACTAGAACACTCATGTTTGCAGAAGCAAAATGCAAATGGTAACTGGAATTCATGTTAGGCTCTGTGTGTTTCTTATACTTTCACATTATTTTTCCTCAATTATTTCTTTGGCTGTTTCCACTTTATACAGTCTTTATTTCAAGCTGCAGAGAGAGGCCTGGTGTTCTTACAGCAATTGTGACTTTGCCTCCTCCAAATCCTTATCGATATGGCATATTTGTTAAACACCTTGCAGAAACAAATACATGGAGCACATATGTGGTTTCAAATGTCTAAGAGGCAAAATATAATACAATGCTGGGGAAGATAAATGCAATTCACTATTGCTACGGTAAGACAACAGTGTTATAGAGAGATCAAAGGGTGAGATGAGAATGAAGAGTTCACCCTTGAGATGTAACAAATATTTGCTACATTTTCTATTTATTTTAGAAACGTGGCAGCTGCCAAAAGCCAGAATTACACAGACTTTGAAGCACTGGAGCTGTTCACATTTCTATTGATGTCTCTTTGGAAAACAAAACAGGCTTAGCCATGGCTGCATTACAGACATATGATAGTGTTATCATAGGTCAATGTTTTTCCAGCCTTTAGCACAGATTCTTGACAATCCTTATTCTGCTCTCATCTACAAGGGTCAGGAAAAGGGGAGATAAAAAACCCGTGGGCAAGAGCGTTACCTTCACTGCATGGAAGGATGCAGCTCCACTGTGAAATTCTGAGTTCACATATCAAAAAAATATCCAAACCCACTGCATTAAACTAACAGTATTCTCATAACTTCACTGCTACTAAGGTTTCTTCAAGAGTATAGGAATCCATAGATTAACTCAGATAAAACCACGCTTATGTAAGCAAGACAATCTGTAAGGAAAACAGCAGTCTTCAAAAATGACTAACTACACCACCACAAAGTATGACATCATTTTCCCCATTGGAACTTCTCATGTTTTGGGGAATGCAACCACATCATCTCGCTCAGCTGCTGAAACACATTTCAGATGTGCAGAGTAAGAGAGCTACAGAATGACAAGTCAGATTCTGGAAATCTCCTTCCATCCCCAGAGCTGTCATTCAGATTTCCTTCACCTCTCAGCTGCTTTTGCAATCACATTCCATTGCTGTGAAAATGCTTAAGCTGAAGTTGCAAAGTGCACCCTGATGCAGGCTGCAAAGCACTTAAGAATAGGAGGCTGCTTGGAAAAGGAAGCAACATTATCATCAAGTGAGGTCAAGCAGGTGCAACCCAACAGAGCTCAGTAAATGCACCTATTAATGACAAACAGATGGGATAAGCAGTCACTCAATTTAGCTGCACTGGTACTGCAGGGTTAGCAGGGGTAAAATACACAAATATATATTTACAACTCCGTAATCTATTCTTTGAAGTTATCTCCTTCAGAAACAGCTCTGATTAGCAAACAGATTTCAGTCTTCACAATCACTTTGAATTAAAATTCACTGTCAGGACGTTAACAGCCTGTACTGCTGTCAGTTTCAGATGCAACTAGATAACTTTCAACTCACACTTTAATGCTGCTTGCCTGTGAGCAGCATAGAAATCATTAAAACATGTTTTACAGATTCAGTAATTGAAAATTAATCATTAATAGTAATATTTTGTCAAATAGTATTACACCGAGACAAAAATGAGCAGACTATTTACATGATTTAGCAGAAAGAAATCCATTTATACATAAAATTCAACTCCTTTGCTTTCACATCAATGTTTGGATCACACCAGATAGCAACAGATCTTCCTATTATTGTTTCTCCCAAGATCAAGAGGATACAGCTACTAGTTATTGATCTGGCTGGTAAACCTGCACTATCACCACCACACAAACAGTATCTCCAGTTTTTTAACACTTGCTCCTTGCACTTCAGCTGTAGGCAGAGCCTAACACTAGTCTGGTGCCATTACAGTGCTACAAGAGCCCAGGTAAGGACAGAGGCCAACCTCACTCTTCTCCAGAGCCTTATCCACAGCTCATTTAGGAGAGAACTCCCCTGTTTCAGCTGGGGTAGAAGTAATTCTCACCAGAAGCTGGGAGGGGTCAGAGTCAGAACAGCTGACACAAAGGAGCCAAAGGGGTATTCTGTACCATACGACATCATGCTCAGCAAGTATGGGTGGGAGAGGGTACAAGAACCCATTTCTCTTTTGCAGCTACAACAGCCCAAGAGCTCTTGAGGAAAAGACAGGCTGAAGCAGAACACAAACTTTTCTTGGTGTAACAGTTCAGAAGCAGCACGCAAAGACTGAAGAAGATGGTTGGACTGGATGATCTTAAGGGTCTTTTCCAGCCTTAAAAATTCTGTGATTCTATGATATGATTCTAAGAAACACACAGGCAATCAGAAGTACAGCACAAAGCACCAACACCAAGATCCTGTTCCTTTTCAGGAGCACTATGGCAGTATCTCCACAGCAGTTCTGTTCTCTACACCCTGGTTTTCCCACATAACCAAGCCTGGATGCAGTACACCATGGAAGGAAATGTAATTTCAAAATTAAGTCTTTGTACAGGACTGATAGCTTTGACAACTTACTGTTTTGGTGCATAGGAGCTACAGTCAATCTAATAAATCCTTCAGTTTTATGACACATTAGCTCCCTAACGGATGCTTAGTGGGCATCATCTCCCCTTTCCCTCTCTCAAGCTCTTTTTTTCTCTAGATACCAATAGAATATCACCTGTAAGGAAAAATCACCAGTGGTACATGTACTTTTTCAGAAGGCTTTCCCTTTTCCCATCATTTTCTCTACTGTTTCAGGGATATTAAACTCAAACTTGATGACTGAAAAGCCATTCAGTCCAGCCCTATGAGACATTGTACAAACGTGGCACTCGCACTGGCCACATGCAAATTCTTATCCCAACATGGATCCAACCCCTGGTACTTCTACCAAATTTTGTGAATAAATCCTCAGAAGAAGCCCATATAGTTTAGAACAACCCATATAGTTTTCTTCTCCAGTTCTCATGCCATAACCACCTTAAACATGGAGCTCTTAAAGGGTTTTTGTATCCTTTATGTGTAGGTCTTTAGTAAGGAGCAATGATCTTATCCTGGAGAATATAAGTGAGAAGAGTAACAGGCAAGTTAATGTAAGGGTTGTGATAATTTTGAAATATTTTTATTTTTATTCAGCTGCATCTAAACAAGTAATTTCAGACATCTACAGTTGGGTTCCAGAAACCTACATGAAATTAGAGAGGATAAGACAACCACAAACTAAGGATGACATCGTGTCTTCTTAAAAATCATATACAAAATACTGAACTTAATAGTTTCATTAGCTACAAAAAACATATCAAAATTGCACAATATATACATTTTTTAAGAATGGATCCCTGATACTTGCAGATGAAGAAATTTTACATGTAGAACTATATCTCTGCACTTAATTAAAACAGCTTTGACATTTACAACCTTTTTTACTGTACTGAGATGTTTTTCAGATAATCGTAACCATTTTCATTGAGGTATACCACTTCTCTTTCATTCTGCAAAATATAACCAACATTTAAATATAGCAATTAAATCCTGAAAAAAATCCACTTAAATAAAACACCTCTACAGTGTGAATGCCTCATAAAACCAAGGTATTAAAAACATATCAGAGCTGTTCAACAAAATGTCTGGCAGGATATTTTGGTAAAGATATGATTTTTGTTCAGCTGCTATCAGCTTTCTCTTCAAAGTTGGAAGTATTTTCTGTATCAGTCCATACTCATCAGATTCAGGTTCAAAATTATCCAAGTAGAATAGTGATCAATTTTGCCACCACGTGTACATTGAGGCTGTTTCCCAGAAGACGGTAGCGTTGCTTTACTGTTACTTTGTCAGGAAAGTCTAAACAAAAAACAGTGCAGCATCATTAGTCTGGGTTTGTTCCTAGCTTTTAGCCTCCTCCTTTTTTTCAGTGAGCAACTCCTAGTGATCACAGATTGCAGCAGGGTTCATTACCGCCCCCCCAACCCAATCCCTAAAATCCACAAAGCTACAAAAACCCACTCCCAACCAGCTCACTGGATTTAGATCGGTTCTTCCATTACCAGTACTGCCACCCCTAAAGTTAAGAAGCCTCCTCAAAGCATCGCCATGTTGCGTAACTAATACCCATCTACCCACTCTCCTTACACCATCCAGCAGCATCAGGGAGGGGCAGCAGCAACCAGAATGCTGCACAACTGCTGTGTGAGAAAGACAGAAAAATAAACTGGTCCAGGCATTGTGAAAGGGCTATGCTGTGTAGTTAGCACACAAAAGGCAACCAAGCTTCTGAGAATAAAGGAGCTGGCAGCATCCAACTTGTCTCCCATAACTGTCCTTACCTTAGCCTATTCCAGCTGTAAGCTAAAGCACATTTGCTTCAACTTGAAAGATGAACGGCAGTGGTGATTCAACTGTTTGAGTCATTGCTAAGCTGCTGAAACTCATCACATGCAATTATTTGATCTTTCCCTACAAAGACCCCATGGCCATCACCACTCAGATTAGCTTTGACACATAAACACACTGTGTGTGCAGGTAGTGACGTCTAAATTCTGAAGTTTTCTTAGCATTTAAGAAAAAACTTATTCCAGGTTGGAATCCAGCTAAGGTTGGAGAGCTCCTGAGCCAAGGGTGGAAAGCTGAGGAGGTGGTGTCTGGGAGGAGATGTTCCATCCTCCTCTGCCAGTTACTAATGCCTCGAATGTGAACTGCTTCAGTAAACACAACTTCTGCCAGCTCCTTCCATTCTGCTCAGCTTCCTGGCACTCACATTTGGGCAACCATTCTTCCCTCTTTGGAACAACCACTTGCACTCCCACACATACTTCCATAGATGGAATTTTTGCATTAAATCACTGATTAGGTACAGAATCTATATGTTTTCAGAGAGTATAAGAAAATAAGTATGTATTTATGTGCGTGCACACAAACACATGTGCACTTATAGATCAGGAAGCTTATCTGAATCTTTAAAATTTCAGAATTTTTCTTGCCTCTTGGCAGCTGAAAGTTTGAATCAATTTTTAGGGCTCAATGTTGCCTTTACCCCACTCTACATTCATCTGCCTGTTACCATTATCTCGCACCTTCTATCTCCTTGGCTGAAGAGCAGCCTACCGCAGAAGGACAGATTTAACAACTCGTAACACTCCGACACTGGTTGCTGTTATCATTTAGCTACAACCATGTTTCTTCTGATAGTACTGCAGCTGCAGCTAGTAACAGCATCTGTTACTAAGCTTCCTGACATTCTCCTCGCTGCCAGATCATAGTTTTCTCATTCTTTAGCTTCTTTGACCACTGACATTTGCAGTGGGTACATCTCCAAGCTTTCTGTTGTTGAAAATTTCAGCTCAGATGTTGCTGTTACTGCAGAACACAGGACCAGAGAAATTATAGTATATTTCTCTCTGGAAACACCACACTTCACAATAATGACTTGAAATTTAACATGGGAAAAATTCTGCCAGGGGAACATCCTTTGCTGCAGTCATAAATACATCAACTTTCAAAAAAGCCCCCCAAAATACCTCACAAATTCTCAAAAGAAACTCACAGTACCTAAATTCACTAAAGATTTCAATCAGCCTAGAGCCAAGTAACACTGTTTTTTTAGAAGTATGTGGAAGATGTCTCAGATTAAACATACAGGGAAGAAATGTCAGACTTGTGACTCAGCACACCAGAAAAAGCTTGTTCTGCCTATGAATCAGGTGTTACATGACACAGGAAGCCACTGGATGAGAGAGGCTTGTTGTATGTGTTGTGGAAATTGGAAAAGTAGTATAGTGAAGCAGAAAACCGCAGGAACTGTAAAGAAGGCAGAAGGGTACCGCCCTCTGAGAGGTTGTTTCTGTCCCTGTCCCTCCCCTCGCAGTTACAAGGTGACAAAAAGTTTGCTAAATGAGGATTTGAAGATAGTGATGATCTGGTCACTCCTCTAGTTCAGAACCCTGACTCCTCTGAAGAGTTCGGTTGTGGTTATCAAAACTATTTAAGCTCACAGCTGTCCCTGGAGTTGAACACTCAGAGGGAAAGCACGGTATCGTCCCAAGCACTCTGACACGGTACATGTCAGGTTTCACAAACAGACCACCCTAAATGGAGTTTTCCAAACATGAAATTTCTCCATTGTATCAGTTCTCTCCCTCTGTAAAATACAAGCAATATTAACCCTATCACATCATCTCTCAGTGATGTTACAAAGACTGATTTAATGTTTGGAAAAAAGAAGCAGTTTTTAAAAGAAAAACAAAATAAAAAACAAAACAAAAAGGTGAGCAAACAGGCAGTTCTGTGCTCAAAAGGGAGCTTGAACAGCAAGAGAAACCTACACAAGGCCAATCCAGCCCTGTCGAGCTCAGGTTTCTTTACCTCAGCCCACAACAATATGGAAGTAGTAAATATACACAAATTTTTAGCACTCCTCAGAGCTCTAAGTCACTGAGGTAACTGAAAAAAAATACAACACATTATTCAAGGTCAGAGGTGTCTTATTCTATGGATGCTTGTGCTACTGAGAGACAATAAATTGATCTGAGATAATGGCAGCGGCCAAACTCCTCCTCAGCTAGTAACAGCTACACTTTCTTGCCTGCCTTTCTTTACAGAGGGAACTGGGGAATTTATTTCAGGCTTAATTCTGGTTGACCTGTGTCTTATGTACTGGTATTGCTGAGTCTTGCTCCTTGACTCCCTCTTCTTCACAAAAACAGTTAGAAAATGAAATAACTGACCAAGGGCTATGACCTTTTTCTGGAAAACAGAGATGACTCCAAACATCATTAACTGAAGAGTTTGGTGCCTCCTGAACAAAGAAGTATCTGTATCTTCTGCAATTCCCTTTCTGTCAGCAGCTGCAAATGTGTGGAAAGGAGAAAGCAAGCAGCTCAAACACTGAGAACCAGTAACAGATCTAAACTGGCACAGTAAGTTGACTTACCACAGCTGTGAGTAATGCTGGCTGCTGAGTAAATAGTTTCAACTTTAAACAAAGGTATTGCTTCACTGCCATTCAGTAATATGGCATTTCTCATGCCAAAATTTTATTCTTAATTTATAAAGATAAACCTAACCACAGAAGCTGGCTCTAAGAAAAGTGGAAATTCAGAGTTAGACAAATAACTGGAATCTATCATAAGAATTAAGTAGTTCAAAAGAAAAAAAAAAAGTTTGCAATAGAAAGTATAGATTTGTCCCCAGAAAAAAACCCCTACACTGACATTTCTGAAGGATGATGTAGAAATGGGTACTTATTATCACATACCGAACTCCAGAGGGAATCCATGAAGATTTGCTATTTCTCTTGGGGTAAAATACCTCAGTTTTAATGTTGACAATTTCATAAGCTTCTCTTCTTCTGGTAACTCCTCAATGTGCTTAAAGACTGATTCAAGCTGTTAAAAAAAAAATAAAACAACAGATATCACTGATGCAAGTCAATATGTAACATTTAATGCTCACATCTTAATAGAATGCCTCTTTCATTATCACAGTGCCAAAGGCAATAGTGTGTTTTGCTTCAAAGTACAACTGGAGAAATTGGCTGCAAAAATACACCACAACTCATGCACTTGCAAGAAAGAAATCAGTGTTGCTGTGAGGGCATTCATCATGTCTACATCCAGTTACAAGCTGTACCAATACTTAATGAGGCAATCAAAAGACTATAAACGTTTTTTAATGACAGGATAGTGACATAACGTAACTCAGCATCAGACCATCCGTACAAGTTAAGCTGTATGGATGCAGCTGCTCTAAAGCATTAGCTTTCAGATCATCCTGAGTTCCAAAGCTGCATTCGTCTTATGCTTAGAAATGCAATACACTGTTAGTGAAGAGCACGGAGGTGGTGCTTGTGTACAAAACAGGCTTTGAGAAAAGTATCTTTGAATGATGATTCACCAATATGTTTTTTACTTTCCCCAATGCCAAAATATCACTTTCTTGAAAACTTATTATCAACAGTAAAAGCTTTTTGAAATACAGCGTCCTCCCAACTAATACTTCTGAAATTGAAACAAGTTAAACCTTTAAAAATATTTACCGGTTCATCTGTATACAAAAAAAAATAGCCCTAGATTCACAACACTGTAGTGCGGTTTATCCACAAGATTAGCAATTATTAATGTTTTCACACAGCCCTATGAAACTTCTTTATCACACTATAGATAACAAAATAAGAGCAGTTCATGTTCTCCACAGAGAGGCAAACATCTTCATATAAATAAACTGTTGTTTAGAAACACAAGTAAATTAATTGGAAACTCAGTTGACAAAAAAGCTTTTAAGACTACATTTTATAATATTCAGAGTAACATAGCAAAGGACAAGGGAAAAAAAGTTTTTAAAGAAGTAGTTCTCATACGTTAAGTCTACACATTCTTACCTGTACATCTACTGCTGTCTGCAGAACTGAGCCTGTCCCTTCTACGTAGTGTCCATACCTTAACAACAACAACCATCACCTTAAATTAGTATGTTCATTAGATCTGGTAGTACCAACTACTGCAAAGATGAAGGGAGGTTAGTTCGGTTCCTTTGCTTTGATTAACAAATCGCCTCCTGGACAGATAAAGCAAAAGGCCTTGTTAGTAACAATGCTAAACCATGGAGTGCAACAGCCTCTGAATGTGCACTCTAGGGAAGAGTCTGCAGTCAGCACACAAGGGTTTATCCTCACTAATGCCTTACATAAAGGCAACTATACAAGGCCAGGGAATTCAAGCATAGCACCATCAGAAAGGGACATCTACATCGCACAAACCAATTTTATGCCAAGACAAAATTGGTAAAGGCCAAATGTTCCAAAGGGTTCAAATCAGTTCTCTGTAGTCAAAGGAGGAACATTAGTGTGAGCCTCTGGCTTTTGTATTAACCTACTACAAAGAAGTTCAGTCAAGTTTAACACTTGGTTGGTTGGGGATATTCCACAGAGGGAAGGGACTAGGGATGGCCAAGCTTATGTGCAGGGAAAGAGAGACAGAAAGAAAGAAAGAGAGGGAGAGCTTAAACCCACAAATCAGTAAGAAAACTTATATTCTAAAACTGTATGATAGCTTTTTTGGATGCTTTGTGGTTGACTGTGTAACAACACGTTTACTCTGTTGTCTCTTCCAGGCTATCACTTAAATATAATTATGGGCTTTCAGAAACATGCTCTGCTGGTCTAATGATGATAGTGTTTGAATGTCCTGAACAGAAAGAGACTGAGTCAAGTCAACAGATAGCTGTTACACAGTGGAAGAGCTTCAGAAGATCCCCCACACTGGAGCAATGTGGTCTGCATCACCATTAGCAGACACTATTCTCTGGTTTTATCTGTGCATCTGTAAAGACAGTTATAATGGTCTGTGCTTCATTTGGGGCCCATTCTAAAGCAAAGCACTGGAACAATTTTTGTTTCAAGCTGTTCTAACTCCACAATGAATAAAGAAATGCTTTCCCTTCGGCTCAGACACAATGACCCAGTATGGCTCAATCCTGAGAATTTCTTCTTCAGCTGGAAAAGGTTTGAGTAGTTCTGCCAGTATCAGTGAGAGCAACCCTCTTTTTAAAATAAAAGGGATCAGAACAAAAGGCCCTAAACACTGATACAGATTAAAACCACGTGGAATCAAACTGTGTTGTAAATACACCACCTTTAATTGGTTAATTGCATTCTGAAAATTGCCTCACAAGTTTAACAGTGTTACACACACAAGCATTGAGGAATCCTTATTATATAGCATCTGATCATATTCAGAGGAACATACTTAAGCCAAAATAAATTAGGATAAATTGCAAAGAGGTATTTAAAGAGTTTTATTGAGTGAAAAGAATCTTTTAATAGGATCTGTGTTATACAAAACACCCCAGTCTAACTAAATAACTGGCACTAGTGTACAGAACGCATGAATAAAAAAGAAATCCAGTTGGCATAAGAGTGGTTTGGGGCTGGAGGGGTGGGCGGGTTTAGCACCAATGTGGGCAGATGGCCAATGTATAACACTCGATTGTTATTGTTACTGCTGCTGCTGACTACAGAAAAATTAATATTCCTACCTTAGACCCAGAACATAATTAAAGATGGGAAACTTCGCCAGAGTAAGAAATGATGCATTGATTTTCTGACATTTCATTATGATTTATAATAACAGAAGTTGGCTTAAGAAATTACAGTCTTCAATTTTCATCTGACTCAAGATTCCACACATCTTTGCCCCCGCATTTCTATAAGCTTTCAGAAACCCCTTAGTTTCACAGACATCTTATTTTTTTATATTGTGTCCTACCCTATAACTAACAAAAAAAGTAATTTCCACAATGCTAGAGTTTCCATAACTAATGAGACTATTTTAGAGGGTATTGCTTCTCTTGTTAATAGTGTATCAAGAATGTACAAGAATATACAATTATATCTGAAGAAATAGTTTTCATTTGTTCTGTCCTTTAAAATGGACAATTTTTGGATTGCCTACAAATGCCTACGAGTCCCAAAGTCAGGAGGGAATCATCTGCTTAATCTCTCATGCATCACACAGGCTGTTACATTTTGCCTTATGCTCCACCAAAGACTTTCAGAAGACAGTGGTATGACAAAAGCAAAAAAAATGACGAAATACTGGTATTTGAGGTGCCTTCATTAACAGGGATTGGAGAAGGTACACCCAGATTCACACCAACCTTGCTGGAAATGTTGAAGACCAAATGAGAACTGAGGGAAATCATTCTCCCAGTCTCAGAACTGATGGTCAGTACGACTTGTATAAAGACACCTGATAGGCATTTCAGGGGAAGGATTCTTGGTACTACCTGGACTACTGTTCTGCTCTGTTCAAGGTCCTCTGTCCTAAATTTGATGCTTTGGATAAACCTAAGAATAGAACTGCTGGAATACATACAGCAGCAACTTACTCTTGGCCTCACAAAGTGATGTGGATGAAGCCTGAGATGTAATTATAATCTTTCTTTTAATGCTGAGCTGTAAACGATATGACCACACTGAGAACCATGTTGGAAACTTTCCTTCCCAAAGACTCTTAAAAAAGGAAACATGAACAGTAAATCAAAATCCTACGTTTTGAGCCAACAAGAACTACCACAACGATCTGGCCTGGATCCTTTCACATCAGAAGAAGAGCAATAGTCACATTCTGTGTCAGATTTCCCTTCACTAAATATAAAGACTTCACATTAACTAATCAGGACCCTCGCTCAGTGTGATTTTGATAAACACAACCCCAAACTACCATGGCATATTCTAGCGAAACCACAAGTGGCCAATTTATTTTTGATGATACTTGAGGCATACATGAGACACATAAGAGTTCATTCTGGCCTAAGGTTTTTATTGGACTATTCTAGCTAAGAAAAAGATCCTACAAGCTGCAGACTATCCCTCAACTCAAAAGAGCGAGGGCAGAAAAGGCAGACATCAATGAGTGCTGGGGGGAGGGCTTTCCTATTACTTAGATTTTGAACTTCTGAAATTCTTTCTCTTCTCAGCTTTTTTATTGTCAAGAAGTTAAAAATCACAAAATCAACAGGAACTCAATATGTCAGACTAATTTCTACTAATTAAAAGTAGTTATAATTAGCCTTAGGTCATCAACTTAAGCCATTTTGTTGAAGCATTCTGAGAATAAAAAAAAAAAAAAAAGTAAAAATTTACAAATATTAACACTTCCCACAATCTTTCAGGCTACAACTAGCCTTTTCCATACAAAGGTATTCAGGAGAAGCTTCTGACCAGTTGTCTGTGGGGTTTCAGAACACTCACTAACCTCTGGCTGCCCAAACTGCAAGGCACAAATCAGAATGCTACATAGAAAAGCTCCACCCAACATGAATCATAATGCAACAACCTAACTGGCTTTATGACACATGGCAAATCCACAGCTATTCTGACCTACACAGCTGAAAAATCCAAGAAATCAATAAAAAATACAGTGGATAGAGTTTTAATGAGGAATGGATCTGTCATGCATGACACTTCGCAACTTCACTGAGCAATATAAAGAAATTCATTAATGAATCAGTATTATACCAGTCTACTGGAACCATATTTCCGCAGGGGTAATTAAGCTTCAGTGAAGGTCAACAACAAATGGCACTGTCTTTTGTGAATGCCGGTTTGGAGTGGGCACATGATGTTCTGACAGACCGATTCTCATGCTGGCATTCCACTAGACCAAGAGGCAAATTATATAAGGAAATTTTTATTTATTTTTATTTTTATTTATTTTCAGAGTTTTTTCAGAGTGGGTTGGTTTTGGGTTTTTTGTGATGAACCATCTCCCCTTTTACAGTATACAAGGAAAAACACACTTAAAATTTCAGGTCATGATTCAGTAAGACATTTCCTTTGCAACTTACCCTTTTGTAAAGCATGTGGATCTCCGGCAGTTTGGCTTAACAATGTCTAACAAGAAAGCATAGCGTAATAAAGACTTTGGTGGTAAGAAATACTGACTCATTTCTTCATTTTCATCTTCCAAGAAATCTTTTAGCATCTGAATAGAGGAATCACTGTCCTGTTCATGTTTCCTTTCCATTTCCTCTACTGTTTCAAGCTTAAAAATAAAGGCCCCTTTTGGTAAACTCTTCTTGCTGCTGCAATTAGGACAAACATTTGGATCCAGATTCTTCTCTTCTGAAGACAAAGAAGAACTAGCTTCACCTACTTTGTTAGTGACTTTTTCCTGGAGTAAGTCTTGCTGATCCTGATCTGGGAATCTTGTCAATATCTAAGAAAAAATTGTGAGAAAAAAAATAAATTTAACTGTATTTGATAAACAACTTGACAGACAACGCTGTGGTAAGAATTCCTTCACAGATGCTCATAATAAAGCAAGTAACCATTTGGTGTTACTTTCATGAAGATTAAAAAAACCCACTTATTAGTATCAAGATTTGCTGACTTACCAGCAATAACATCAGGAACAATGGCAAATAATTGCCTTTGCAAAGAGACCTTTCCAAGGGTGTGAAAAGGTAGCAGAAGGCATTGTTTTCTAGACCACTATCAACTACTGGCCCCCAAATGTTTAAAGCCATCTAGCCACTGGGATGCATTTCAGTCCTTAAAAAACAGTGTCAGAAGGTCACTTTTATGTTGGTATCATTTATCTCTCTCCACTCATCCACAGACACCAATAAACTGAAAATTTACCCCTCAATCTTTGAAACAAAGCAAATTAAAATGACACTAACAGACTTACCTGGCCAGGAGCTTGAAAGGAAAATGGTTCTTGGTGAAGCCTTGCAATTAGAAAATACCGCAGCCTAGAATTGGGAATGCCAAGCTGTAGAAAAATACACAAGCCTTTAGTACATGTGATAAACACAGAAAAATTGGGTCTATAGCATCATACAAGTTTTCTACAATTACTTACAGTAATAATACACTGATCTACACACTAACATATTTTGCAGCTTAGATACATCAGTATTAATTGATAATACCTAAACAGTTACAACTTATTCATTGTACCTCCTGGTTTTTACTTTCTCTGTAAATGTACAGAAATGTAAATGATCTTTTATGTGAGGTAAGAAGAAAAATGACACCCATCACAAAACCTGTTTTCTATTTAAAAAGCGCAAAAAGGTGCCTCACCTTTTTAAACAAGGAGTTTTAAGACATCTAACTGTGAAACAAATGCACCAGAACTGCCTTTCAAGCTACCCCTTATCAGCTTCCCACAGCTATATAGAGTACTTAAATGATTCCATTGAGCCTTGCACAATCCAAAATCTCTGTCAACTCTTTTGTCGGTTGCCAAGAAAATGTGCAAACCAAGTCCCTCCTTCCACAAATGACACAGTCACACTTTCTGTTCTAGGAAATTCACAGGCATCAGCACTTCCAAAGCAATGAGGCTCCTGCAGGGAAAACCACCTTCTTGGTCACGGTGTAATTCATGCCTGCTTTACAAATATCAAATGGTAGCAAAGCAATACAGAACCAGGATCTGAACAACAGCAGCAGTCAGGTTATGCCAGTATGGTAACGAAAAATCAGAAGTTACACCAAACGGCTTTCTCATTCAGAAAAGCGTGTCTTCAGCTCTGGGCATGACTCTCTTCTCTGGTAACACATATCAGTTTCAAATGTTCTTGGGCTCACTGCAGTCTGAACTACTAAATAGTATTAGAGCAATTTTAATACTCACACAGGTTGGAGACAAGAGGAATTCTTGATATTTAAATCCACATATTTCTAGTGTTCGCAAAAGTTCATTTCTAGAGAAAAAAATCAAAGAGTAATTACTGCCTGATACTGATTACTATGGATACAACCTTTAGGTCTTTTTTCATCCTAAATAAAAACACATTAAATGCAACACCTCAGGTACCAAGACATTCAGTACATTCAGTGAGAGAACCAGACACGGAATTACAGACGTTCAGTGTTACTGGGGCAAGACATTTCTTTTACAGATTCACAAGTATCTTACATCTACTTTGTAAATATCCCATCAAAAAACATCCCATCTCTAGGAGAGTACTTAGAGTGTGTCAACAATGAAAATAATCAGAGTGCAACACGTTCTCTTCTATGTGAATTATAAAACAGGAGATCAAAACCACTACAAATAGCTCCCTACTTCCCTCTGTTAAGGTACACGGCATCAGCTACACCTAAGAAAAAGGCTAGCTCAATGGACCAGGGAAACCGGTAGCTTTGGTAACAGTGAGGTAGCACTGTGCTTTACAAACAATTGAAAAATCACTAAAACAGAAGTTTTCTTCAGAAGACCTGTCTTCCTAATCCATGCAGGCAGACTGTAGGCTGGAACTATACAAAAAAGCTTGAGCTGTGATCTGTACCCAGCACCACATGTGATGCTGCATCCCAAGTGTTGTAAGAGAAAGCAAGTGTTTTGACTGGGGTGTGTTCTGAACCTGCATAAATTAGACTTTACCTTGCAGAAGAGGATTCAAATCCTTTAACATTTTCTAAAAGTAGGTATTTTGGAAGTTTTTGAAGCCTGCAAGAAAAAAAAAAAAGAATCAACAAACCAGAGTAACAAGAAGTAAACTACATTATATTCATCCACAGATTTATGGATGGCATTTCCAAACTATGCCAGCTGTTACCAGATTAGCATCCTAAAAAAAAGGCACCTCAGCTTCCAAGGCTACCTAGATCAACTCATTCCCAACTAAATTAAAAATGTGGACTGCTGGCAATTATACAAAACAACAAAACCCACTTGCATTCAGATGTAACCTCCTGTGCCCCATGCATGTACATCTGAAAACACCACTTTTCATTTTCTAAAGCATAACATTGTTACTCAATAGATTAAGATTGTAATAGGAAAGATAATTTTCAGGGATTTTAAAAAAATAAATAAACCACTATTTAGCCACTGAAAACTTTTGGTTTAAAGTGCTTAAACCTGAAATCGATAAAAAAAATGTCACATCAGCTTTAGCAGTAATACATCAGAACCAGTATTCACCTAACTCTTTAAGAAATACGACATGTTTAGAGGTCAAACTAAGATACTCTCTTCTAAATGTAATTTTTTCTTTTTGATTGGAGAGTAAAGGAATATGTCCAAATTTAACAAGATCAGTGTACAAGTGTGGAAACGGGCTCATTTCAAAACCAGCATATGAAATGGGACATACCCAAACTTGCCAGGGATCATTCTAACAATTTAGAAGCCCAGATGATTCAGATTCAAGCTGCTGGGATCATTCTCTGGCAGTGATTAGTTCTTATTAAAGCTAATGTAGACATAGTATGTCTGTCACACATTGGGATCTTAGATCAGCATATAGATACTGATGCAGACACCAGCTCCATGCTTATTTAAGTCAGTAAGTGACTTCAGAATTACACCAGTACAAATCAGAGCAGAATTTTTTGCGTGCTCTTAACTACCATCAGTTAAAGACATTCACATGAAAGGACTAAAGAGTTTCACATGACATTAGAAAGTGTGCAAGATAACTATGTCAAATTTATAAATACTAAACATACGAAACAGACAAAAGCAGCAGCAGCTGCCAAACTCCCTGCAGAGCAATGGAGAACATATCTGCTGGTATGTTTATTCACACTCAGTATCATCATCACCTACTACAGAACTTATTTTTAAAGCAATGAATACAGAACATAGCCTGAAATAACCTGAAATAGACTGAAATGCAAGTGCTCATATGGGATCTACAGCTCACAGGACAAGTAACCACTATACAAAGAGTACGTGTTAAGTACTGGGCAGGTATTAACATTATAAATGTGTCTGTGAGTAGTACTTTGACATCTTAACATTAAATTTCACTGGGTTATAGTTTGAACACCACAGACAGAAACTGGATCATTTGGGTCAGACTTTGCTGGCTGGGTCCTCCAAGGATTTCCCAGATCTTTCCAGATCTTGAAATTATCCTTCCCTTATCTCTAATATCTGTCTTCCCATGCTACTTTCAAACCTTATTTCAGCTACATTATAAAAGGGTGAACATACAGTAAGAACAGTCAAAGCATGAGAAATTATTCTATAGTTTCCATAACCTGGATGCATGCCATACAAACTGAGAAAGCAAAGTGCTAATTCCTACATTAAGAATTACCCTTTTTGGGGGGCTGAAATACTCCATACTCAATGTCCAGCAAATATGCCATTTGAAAAATACACAAACACTATCTCAGTAAAACATAAATCTATTGGAACTGAGAAACTCTGCAGAAGCCACCATATTCAACACGTTACAGACTGCTTGCAGGAAGTGCTGCCTTACAAGAAATACACCAAGAAACAACCTGCCTGAGGGAGATAAGGGTCATCAGCAGAGTCTCATGGGGTGTCAAGATAAAGTGCCAGAGCCAAGCCCAGCTCCTTTGCATCATCATGACACAAAACATATGTTTGTTCTGCAGTGTCTAAAGCTTTGGTTTTGAGAAGGAAAAGCTTCTGCCCGTTATCCAGGTAAGCCCACGGCAACCAGGAAAGAATATTTCTAAATGAATCACAGACTGTTAGGAGTTAGAAGGGACCTCGAAAGATTATCCCAACAGCATCCCAAGAGAAGCCAGCCTTTTAACTGCATCGCAGTTTAACAGAAAGGAATATAGAGATCAGGATTCCCTTATGGATAAGGAAGGCACTATTATTCTGACAAATTAGTAACTTACACACTATCAGCTCTTTCTAATTTATCTTTCTGAAAGGTCAGTCTGAAGGACTGTCTGAAGGATCAAGTGACATTCCTTGTTCCAGAAGAGAAATTCACTACAACTTCTGGAAACTCATGTTATCTTCCTATTTTTGTGAATCCAAGAGCAGACAAAAAAATGAATAATGTTTCTTTTTACCTAATAATTGCATAATTTAACAACATACAGAACCTCTATCATGTTTTGTTTTGTGTTCTTTGTCACAGATTTCTAAGGTGATCCCAAGTCAAGTCACTCAGCACCTTCTGTCTCTATGTTCTCTATCTGCTGATGACAAGGGACATGAGGTAATCCCATTAAATGTTGCTAGCTCCAAAACAGTTGTTTCTGGAAGAAGGATGAAGACACTGTTCTCCCAGAAATGCTGCTGTTGGTACTGGTCATCTTCTGTGCAGACAGCACTCTTTAAAAAAAAAGAAAAACAAACAAACAAACAAACAAAAAAAAAAAAAAGAGACATCCAAACCACACTTTGTCCCCCTTCAATTCTGATGGCAAGATTAACCAATGGAGGAATGTCTCAAGATCTGTCCCAGTGTCCAGCAGAAGCAGGACTCCAAGAATGGTGAGTGTTGGGTGGACTCTAACTGATGCAAATTCTCGGGCTTAAGCCAATTGGTGCCTAATGGACATCTCGATCAAGAAGCAGAGATTTCTGTCAGATAATGTCCCTGAGCATCTGCTTGCTCCACTTCCCCGAGAAGGATTCTTACAGTGCTATGCAATTCTTCCCCCAACCTCGCCCCCAAAAAAAACCCCCAAACCTAAACTACAAGTACTACTTGGAGCTGATTTCTAGGAGTCTCAGTAAGAACAATTATGGTCAGCAAAACCCACTTTGGATTTACCTTTCCAAATTTTAACATGTAAATAATAGAAATAATTATGTCTATTTTATTAGGCACTGGGGTCTGACCAGGCAAACACAACAGACCAATAAAAAGACACGGGTCACAGTCCAGTTCTATTTGAATTCTTTAGTGTTGCTACTCCAAACAAACGATTCAAAAGGCAACTGAATGTTGAATCAAAGTTTTTAACTTGGTATTTCAAACAATTTTCATGTTTCCATGATGCCCAACACAAACCATTATATTACCTACTACTGGTTCTACATAAAGTCAATGTGAGTTCGATGTTGAACTGAAAAGAAGTAACAGTATTTTTCATTTATGATATAGCTACAGTTTAAACAGACACGCAAGAAGAAAAACAAACAATAAAAGCATATGCAGTAGCTATAAGACAATAATGACATCAGAAAAAATACAAGTATTTGTAAGCTACACATGACTGAGTGAAAACAAAAACTAATACAATGCTAGCGATATCCCTGGAAAACACTTTAAGTGACATCTCATGGAAATACAAAAGACGTACTTAGCTACAACAAAGGCTTAAGGACTGAGGTAGAAGTTCGTTTGTACCTTGGGAGAAAATCGAGGATATAGAGAAAGCTCTTTGTCCGTGGATCAGATACATCACCTTGCAGGCCAATTCTAAGAAGGAATAAAGAAACATCTGTGTATTACTTAGATCAGACTGGCATTTGATGTATGATTTTCTACAGACTGCTGACTCTTACTTTCTAAAAAGGATTCTGCAAAAGCATCATGTGCAGACATGAGGACCTGCTCACAGAGACAGTGTCCTAAGAAACGCTCTAAGGAATGAAAACCTGCCCCTGGAGCCCATCAGCTCATAGCAAGGTTAAAATTGAATCATTCGGTAATGAAATCCACCCCGCAGTCCGCAGAGAGTTTAGCATTCCGGTCTTGTCCGGCAAACCCCTTGAACACACTTGGCTCTGAAAGAACAGAACCCCCCCCAGGTTTCTGGGAATATCCCTCTATTTCACACTGAGTATGTTAAATTATGCCTATGAATTGAAGCCACAGTGATCACCATTCTGCAGAATTGAGTCCCTTGTGAGTAACTTTGTAACCAATTTTGTAACATTAAACTGGATGCCTCCCATAGATTACAAAAATAACATAATATGTTCCCCTAACACACTTGGGTTAGCTCTTGAAAACGTTCTTCTTTAGCAGTACATATTGTAATAACCCCATTTTTCTACAAAGTAAGCTATATCTACCTTGTAAATGGTTGACAGGGAGGACTCATCAAAATCATATCAAAAGATAATCTGTCAAATTCTTTCAGTGTTATGCCCTGAATTAGAAAAAAAAAATAAAATTAAACAATGTCACTGTCTGCAACTCTCAAGTTATCTTTCAGAGCAAACTACCCGTCTTACTTCTACTATGTGCTTCATCTACCTCATCTACATTTGACTACCAATCTACTATTTGACCTAATAATTCCAATCCTTTCTACCTTGGGAAACTAAAATGCAAATATGCATTAATTTATCTGAATATGAATCAACAACACGAATTATGTTAATTTCTATACATAATCCTGATGTTTAGACCTTCTTGAAAGGCAAACCATCTGAAAAGTAGCACAGCTGTTAACATGACTATTTTTACAAGTGCAAATTGTGGGTTTTAGCTCTTAGGAGCTCACTACCAACTCAACCTATAAAGTTGACTGCATTCTAGTTTTTGCCCAGTAAAAAGCCTTCAAAGATATATGGCTGAAAGCTCTAGTCTTCAAAAATATTTCTGTTCAGAGAAGAAGGAATTAGGTCTGTCGCATTAAATAATTACATAGTTCCTTTAGACTATTTTATCCAAGACAAGAAGGACAGCATATTAAGGGGCCAAGAGGAAATAAAGAGGGTAATGTTCAAGTAACTACAAGCTGGACAAAGAAATCACTGCCTTACATTTGCTATATAGCTTTCCCTTAAAATCTGTAACATAACTGCCCACAAGAACTAGACAAAGCCGCTATTTTTCCCCAATACATTTGAGTATGTTCTTACTGACTGTAAACTGCTCTTATCTAGTATAAGGAGACACGGGCAAACACTCTTTTTCTTCTCCCAAATAACTCTAAATTATCCTTTAGCCTGCTATTATTGAGTGCTGAATAAGCATTTAACCTTTAGCCATCTACTTAAACCTTACTTAAGGTAAGTGTCTTAGGGCTAAAAAAATTCAATCTTTTACTGTCATATTGTAAAACTGTAAGAGAAGATTAAGTAATATACAGTAATATCTAACTAAATCCAGACAAAACATGCCTAGTTCGCCCCTCAATGATTAAAACAGAATGAAGTTTTCCCTAGTGTTTCTTCAAATAATTTAGAAAAGGGACAGAATTCCTAAAACATGTGATCTATTGAGTCAACAAAAAAATTGCAAGACTGTCCCATCTGGTGTATTTTCTTGTGTTTTGCTGAGCTCAACTATAACTACAAAACAAAGGAATGCCTCCAAATAATTTAATTAAATTCTTTGAAAAGCCATTAAAATATTCTTTTAATCTAAGCATATAATTTTTGTCATTCCTTTACTGCTAGCAAGCATTCCTCCTGACAGTCATGTAACCTTTCCTGATGTAGTAGTCAAGACTTTCAGAAGACAACGGTGTGAATATCCCTCTGATTTCAAGAAGCAAACATAGTAAAAGAAGTCAAAGTTATTGCAAACCTGCAATATGCCAGACTAGAGTAAAAAAGACATTCATTACTCACCTCAATTGTCTTTGCCCATAATGGCGTCCTGGGAAAGTTGTACTTATAAACTTCATTGGCAAGAGTGTTCACATCAACAGCAGCAACAACTTCTGCAGATGTGCCGCTTTCTAAAATTAAGAAAAGAATTTGAAAGCTTCTCTTGCAAAAATGTTTTGGTTCACTTTTATTTTTGCATGTAGCTATAACACAAGAGAAATCACATGATCAAACTCTGCTGTCTTGCCTTTAAAACTCTTCACATAAAGTATACGGTGTTTCTAATTTTACAGCCAATACTTCCTTTCCAAAATTGGAAGCTAACTGCGCACTTCTTGATTTGTAGATATAGGCACACATAAACACCAAACAGGGCACATCTCTACAAGATTCCCACCTGCACTCAGCTGGTCTCTGTGGCCACCAGGTTCCTTAGCTTAAGAATGCAGCCTAAGTCAAGCTGCCAAGCCCCTCACCAATGCCTGAACCTCTCCAGCCACTGACAAGTTACAAGAACTAAATGTGTTTAGATTCTCGTTGTAAAATAAAAAAATAAAAATAACACCAATAAATATGTTTGAGGTACATCTGCTCTTGCCATAAGACTGTAAGAAGTTGACTCAAAAAAAAGTCTGCTTATACTCCAATAAAACTTTGGGCCTTGAACCCAACTGCTGCCTGCTTTAAGATCCCCAAAACATCAGATGCTTTGAAGGACAACATTTGGCAGCTCCTCTTCTTTTGATATCAAAAGACACTTAGAAGTGTTATTGAAAAGAGAGCACAGTGTAGCTAATCTACTGAGAGCTAAAATCCTGAAAGAAAAATACATGAAGAAGAATGTAAATAAGCGATGCAGTAACAGAATAATGGGTTCTACAGAAGCTGAAACATAAAGAGAGCGGTGTTTAGTCTACTGCTCATCATGTCACACTATTTATTATTACTAAAGACAATGTCTTCACTGAGGCTTTTTATCCTGGATGATAGGCTGTGGTTACTGTCGTAGCTGCAGGCAGAAAACAGTGGCCATACTTCCTAATACACAAGACCAGTTTCAACCACCAAGAAATTTACATTACAGTCATCATTACAAAATCCCAGATGAAACATAGAAAATTTTAATGATTCTTATTTTTAAACAAAAGAAGCAAGGCAAATAGCCACATGCCACTGCACCGTCTCACAACATGCTCAAGTAACACACTAACAAATGACCTTATGAGATATCTTATTAATTACTGCTAGTCAGCTAATTATTTACAGTTTGAGAGAATGAAAAAACAGCTATGAAGTCCCAGAGGATTAAATTTTGAGTGATGCAGTTCTCAGCCATCTGTTATCTTTCATGTTTTCAAGGCTCTTATTCAAAACTAACATGGAAAAGAAATTTGGGTATTGGAAAGACTGTAGCAGATGTTTTAACAAAGACCAATCTACCTGGTGCAATGGAGGGCAAAAAGAACATCAGTTTCATGAGAAAATGGGCAGCCATCTGTAAGGGTCAAGATACAAATCCTTATCTGCAGTTACTGTTTTGACATTTTGACCACAAATTGTGACTGAGGTATTAAACACAGGTGTATCCGCAAGGACAATGAAATGACTACACCTGAGGTTAAAAAACAGGTATGTTAACACTGACATCTAGTGTGAAAAGAACTTCACCTTAGCAGGCTGTCTCAATTTACAAGCATACTCAAGAACCAGCACTTTCACCTTTCTAAACCAAAGCTGTTAAAATTTGTTGCCAGTACTTAGACGTAAGTACTGCTTAAGAGACTACTTTTCTCATTTATTCTTTCAGTCCTTAAAGCATACTGTGCTAACAAGCTGATCCTCACTGCGTATTTCAGACACTCCAGGGGAAAAAAAAAAAATAATCAAGAAACTCAAATAATTCTCTAAATGACCACTCTGCTTAAAAGTAACAACTGGAAAGGCAGGTGGTGTGCTTTCTCCCACGACTCACAACTGAGACACACATCCCTCTTACTAACATCAATCCAATCTCTCCCTGCAACACATACAAGAAAAAAGAAGTACTGGGGATTTGCTCGTGGGAGGTCACAGGCCCAAACGCCTGGAAATACTGAAAGACTGCACACAACTAATCCCAATGTATTGAATCTCCTTGGAATACAGTGTTCAGTCTAAACCAGGGATGTTAACCCACATGGAAAAAGGACAAGAATTCTAGCTGAACCATTCCACCCGACATCCTCTCTTCCCAATTCAAAGACATGATAAATTTTTCAAAGAGGCTTCTCCTCCTTTTCACTCGTAAACTGTGGCTCACTTGGGAGTTCCTGTTACCGAACAGACTCCCTCTAAAAGCTGATTAAGCGTATTTGTGTGAAAATACCCTGGTAACGCATGAAGGAGCTCTAGCAGACAAGCAGATCTCATACAACCTACCTAACAAAGAAAAGCTTGTGTACATTTTAAACAATGCAAAAATGAAACATTTTTAAAGAACTGCTCCTCTTGAAATTTAAATTGCTTTGATGTCAAACTGATTTTTTTTTTCCATTTTGCTGTACAATTACATTTATTATTTGAAAATGACTGTAGGAATGTATCATCAAAATGACTGAAATAACAATCTTAAAAAAAATAAAAGAATCAAGGCTGTGCTTAAATATCTCAACTGACAAAAGGCACAAAATCAAGCCAGGAATAAAAAAATGCTGACTTAGTGAGATGTTAAACCAACTCCCCAGTAATCCAGAAACACACACAGCTCTAGAGGGTTGGTTGGTTTGGGGTTTTTTTTTTTTTTTGGGGGGGGGGGGGGGTTTATTTGTTTGTTTGGTTTTGTTTTTTTCAAATAAAAAGTATATCAAATTTTAAAAAAAAAGTTAAGAGAACTGCAACTATGCAAAAAGGAAATTAATTTTATGTAGACGAAAGAAAAGATAATACAGATTTTCTGAGTGAAACTAAGTTAAGTATCTGCTGGAATACTTGATTTGCAATATTCCTCAACACCACCAAAGACAGCATTTTTGAACACAATATAGCTCAAAAGGAAGCTAAAGACATGACAGGGAAGTTACAGCGGGTGTTACAGCTTATTTTCAGGCAGACTAGATTGTAATTCTCTCTCTTGGCTAAAAGTAGGCGAGTTCAAATTTGTAGCATCCTATTAGGACAGTACTGATTTTGCACTTGAGTCTTTCTGCTTAAAGCAGAAACTTTAACTGTTGTTTAAATCACCTAAAGAGGCAGCAATCAAACTTTGGGTCCCAACTCTCTGTTCTGCTGTATACACTATGCTTACAAGCTGTATCACCTAAGTAGTCAATCAAGTGAAAGGGATACTGCTGAAATGATTGTAAAGTGCAGCATTTGAAACAATGGAAGCCAGGATGTGGGCATCAGCTTCTGGTTTGGATAAAACAAACCCAAAGGGTGTCAACTTCAACCACTGAAAATAAAACTTCTGACATTACAGTATCTGTTCTTTTCCTTGTCAGCATCAATTCTTTTGTCACATGTTTCTATCAGACCTTAGAATTAACATAGATCCATTTATATTCACTACTGCACTTTTACAGCAGAATCATCAATGTCAGCAGATGAAATACACAGAGCTACGCCAAGGGCAGCGCCTGGTCTGGAAAATCAGACCAACAATTATCTATTCTAACAGGTATATGGAAACAGATGGGAAAAGGAAGATGAGTCACATGTTTTGTCAGTCCCATTTCCTTTTAGAACAGAGAGTAAAGATTTCATTTAGGGGTTTTCATCTTTTGGCTGAAATGATTAGGCTGAACTGCCCATGGCTACAGTCAACACAACTATCAGTAAACTTGGTACTTGCTTCCTGCAGGACACTCAGCAACTTCTTTCACTGTTACATTTGTACAGGATTTGCTCATGTTCAGCCATATACACTTTGCAAATTTAAATTCTAGCACAACTGGGACCATTCTAAACTATGAAGGGCTAGATGTAATACTTCTCTAAAATATAAGTGAGTTTAACTGTAAAACCTTGCCCAAAGTGGCAATAATTTTTCTTCTGCACAGTGCTGAATGCTAAAGCTGCTTGCCGGCTCTGTCTCCTTTGACTCTCCTCCTGAAAAGGCCAGTGTAATTATGCACACCAGGTTATTACACTGTGTAATTCAGAGAGATAAGCAAATAAAATAAATAAATCAAGACAAAAGACTATGAGAGACTTGAATTCTTATTCTATAAAATCGAAATATAACAATTGCAGAAGAAGAATATCTTTATCACTGAAAAACTATGGCATTTTTTAAGAGATGTCTTTTCCTTTTTTTATGCATGGAGGGTTTTTTCAATGACCTGGAGGATCACAAATGCTTGTGGCAGACCTGGAACCCACTCTTCATGGGAAAACTGCTGAAGTTAATAAGCTAGTTTAAATTTGTTTTGTTGGGAATGAGAAAGAGCAGGCTGTTTCTTTGACGGAAAGTTGCTAAGGAAATGAATTTGTAGAAAAACAAACAAACCCAAAACCCACTGTATCATTCACTTCAGAAACTTTGCACTTTTATATATAAAGAATACATTCACACACATACATATATAAAGTATTGTAGGTTTACGCACATGTGACCTGAACATCAACCCTTACAAATCTCACAAATCTTAAAGCACAGTGTGGAAAGAAGGGAGAAATCCCATCTCTTAGCTGCTTCAATCTCTCAGTAGTGTGAATACGAACAGTGTTCTTGACATCCTAATTCAATCAGCTCAACTTTCTACATTATATCTTTATGTATGTCTTCGCCATTAAAATACTACTAGTTTTAGACTTTGAATGATTTATAAAAATTCTGCATATGCTGGATTATCTACAGCTTTGAAGTATCAACACAGAGCCAGAGAATCCCCAAGACCATCCTTTTTCAGTTTCACGCTGAAATCTAAATTCATGGACAGCATTCTGCAGTGCCAAAAAACCCTGATTCAACTATGTAACTACATTCTAGTGACTTCAACATACTGTAATAAACAGAGTAAAAACTTCAGTGAATTTATTAAAACTCAATTATTTCTTACTGTAGACAAGGACAATCTCAAAATGAATTGCATACTATTTGGTGCCAAAAGCATTTTAACATAATGACAGCTGCCAAAACAATAAATATCCTCATCCTGCACGCTCAAGTACATGCTATCCTGAAATTAAACTGATGAAAAATCACAATCAAAAAGGACTCGAGCTAGAAAAAGCAGTGCCAGGTTTCCTGCAAAAAGCCTATTTGTCAAGTGAAAACACTAGCAATTTCACAGAAATGCAAAAGGTTGGACCAGCTCTGCTAAACGTAACTGGCCACAAAACTAGACACGTTACACAGTCAGGAACTAACATTAGGACAGAAACTTGCCAGAGCTGCAGAATCCCTTTTTAATACAACAAGTAGCTTTCCTGGGGTGCTGCCACTGAAGTATTTATTCCATGCTCACTCTCTTTTCTACTTCTTCCAATTATTTTTTCTTGGCTATATAGAAACCATACCAAGAAAATAAAGTAATACACATAATCTTCACCTCTTCTGTATCTGTTTTGTAAAAGCACTGGTGAAATGAAGGGCTTTTTTCAAGCTTCATAAAATTGAAAAAAACCTTCTAGTATTTCCATACTTGATTTAAATAGAATATGTCAAACAAACTGCCATTTGCTAAATGATAACAAAAAGAAAAATGAGAGATGTTTTCAAATCGAATGGGTTTGTATATACATAAGACCAAAAAATATACAGCAAACCCCATTATATACATAAAAGTGCTTACAGAGCAGCACTCACTTTTTTTGTTTCACTCCCACATAGAATCATAGAATTTTAAGGCTGGAAATGACCCCTAAGATCATCTGGTCCAACCATTAACCTATTGCCACCGAGTCTAACCTTAGACCATGTCCTCAAGCACCGCATCTACCCGTCTTTTAAACACCTCAAGAGATGGGGACTCAACCACCTCCCTGGGTAGACCGTTCCAATGCTTGATGACTCTCTCAGTAAAGAAGTTCTTACTAATATCTAACCTAAATTTTCCCTGGCGCAACTTGAGGCCATTACCTCGAGTTCTGTCGCCTGTTACTGGGGAGAACACACCAACCCCCACCTCACTGCAACCTCCTTTCATGTAGTTGTAGAGAGCAATAAGGTC
>VXBZ01003711.1:297554-315368 GCA_013399135.1 Heliornis fulica | reverse complement strand
GTTCCTGATACAAGCCAGGATGCCATTGGCCCTCTTGGCCACCTGGGCACACTGCTGGCTCATGTTCAGGCAGCTGTCAACCAACACCCCCAGGTCCCTTTCCGCCAGGGTGCTCTCTGAGCCACTCCTGCCCAAGCCTGTAACGTTGCCTGGGGTTGTTGCGACCAAAGCGCAGGACCCGGCATTTGGCCTTGTTGAATGTCATATTGTTGGCCCCAGCCCAACATAAAAGCAAACACTTAAATCCCCCTTGACTTTACTTGTTCCTTTATTAAATATGTAAGAAAACTGAATCCAGATGTCTAAGAGACTTAAAAAGAGAACAGCAGAAATTATCAAAATGCCTGTCTATTCCTGAACATCTTCCAATTCATCAAAACCAGTGTTATACAACGACCCATCATTAAACACTTAATTCACTTTTTATTCAAGTTTCCTGATTATTAGTTTTAACAGCACTCAAAAAACAAGATTTTCATCTGGAAGTGTATGGTTTGGACTTTTTCTAAGACAATACAATGCCTATGGGCTGAGTTCTCATATGTCTCCCAGAGAATTAAGAGCCAAGATTTGCAAAAAGAAACCCCCATATACCACCTGTAACGCAAATAGAATTGCATCTATCCACTTCACAAATTTCAATTGGTATTTAACCATTTACCAGGGTCATTTACACGAATCATAATTTAGTTCTCCTCTTACCCACAGTCCCTTCATCTGTTTTGACTGGTACCACTACAAAAGAATCTGTCTCGCTATTCATGCTTACTGTCATTCCTTCACTCAAATGTAAACCCAGAATAACAGAAATTACTGATGCATTTGTTCAGTAAGTTCACAAACAGTAAGCTTAAAAATAAATGCTGGAGCATGTCCAGAGAAGGGCAATGAAGCTGGTGAAGGGTCTGGAGCACAAGTCCTATGAGGAGTGGCTGAGGGAGCTGGGGCATTTTAGTCTGGAGAAAAGGAGGCTGAGGGGAGACCTTTTCCCTCTCTACAACTACCTGCAAGGAGGGTATAGGGAGGTGGGGGTTGGTCTCTTCTCTCAGGTAGCAAGCAACAGGATGAGATAAAGTGGCTATAAACTGCACCAGTGGAGATTCAGGTTAGACATCAGGAAGAATTTCTTTACTTAAAGTGTTGTCAAGTATTGGAACAGGATGCACAGTGAAGTGGTGGAGTCACCATCCCTGGAGATAGTTAAAAGGCAAGTAGATGAGGTGCTGAAGGACATGATCTAGAGGTGGACTAGGCAGGGTTAGGCTGTGGTTGGACTCTATGTTCTTAAAGGTCTCTTCCAATCCAAGTGATTCTATGATTCTAAATGCACCCTTACAGAAAATACAAGGGTTTTGTTTGATTCCTTCACGCTCCAAATTACACAAGATATAAAGGTGATTCATGCTCTCTATGCACAGTAACTATCTGCTGGATAGAAGTTTACAGTATTCTGCTAATCTTCTAAGGCTACATTCCCAATATTCCCATTCTTTTAAGTATTTTGTTGTACCATACATGATACTTTTTTGGGTGACTATTCACAGGATATCAAATCTAGCAATAGAATTAATTAACTCTTGCAGCACATTACCCAACATGCCCAAGACATCTATTACTATGTAAAGAACACAGCAAGATAATAACATTCAGTAAAGATTTTTCTTCAGACATGCACACACCAACACATGACAAATAGCTGAGCAAAGGATCATGGTGTAAGGAACCAGTAAGTTTCAGTAATCAGTCAGCTTTCTCTGGAAATTGTCTATAACACACAGTTATTATAAACACCACTTCAGAAACACGACTGCTAGAAAAGCAGTGTAACCATTACAGCTATACACACTATACATGATGTATAACATCCTCTTTTCGTTCCATAAAGGCTCTGAAATCTGAAGTTTCACACAGAGATAAATTTTACTCTTAACTCTCTAAGGATGTCTCTGGCAAATGCATTCTTAAAACAGGTGGTCAGTACTATTTACAAGAACTATGTAGGTACCTGTTTGGTATGTTTTGTGTTCATATACACTATGTTTATAAAACGCATGTACATATTCAAGCAATAACTAGGTAGCAGAAGTAGTTCCACATGGCTAGTTTTGAGCACAACAGATTCTATTCTGTAAGCAGAACCTTTTCATATTACACAGCTGTTTGATAAAAGGTGAGTTTTCACCTGATGTTTATATGACAATGTTCTCTGCTCTAGACTACAACAGAAGAGCTGCTGAGGCTTAAGAAGGCTGAAGATTCATAGTTACAATTATTATGGTGATTCTCATAAATTTTACAAATGTGTGTTGAAAGCTGAACTTTAAAGTAACAAGGCCCAGAGCATTTTACAAACAAAGTCGATAACCCTTGGACAACAAGATGACCGTGAGCCAGCAATGTGCACCCTTGTGGCCAAGAAGGCCAATGGCATCCTGGGGTATATTAGAAGGGGGGTGGCTAGTAGGTCAAGAGAGGTCCTTCTCCCCCTCTACTCTGCCCTGGTGAGACCACACCTGGAGTACTGTGTCCAGTTCTGGGCCCCTCAGTTCCAGAAGGACATACAACTCTTTGAAAGAGTCCAGCACAGGGACACCAAGATGACTAAAGGAATGGAATACCTTCTTTATGAGGTTAAGGCTGAGGGAGCTGGGTCTCTTCACCTGAGAGGAAACTTGAGCACTGATCTCATTAATGTTTATAAATAGGTTAAGGGTGAGTGTCAAGAGGATGGAGCCATGCTCTTCTTAGTTATGGCCAGCGATAGAACAAGGGCCAATGAGTACAAGGTTGGAACATAGAAGTTCCATGTGAATGTAAGGAAAAACCTTTTCACTGTGAGGGTGACAGATCACTGGAACAGGCTGCCCTGAGAGGTAGTGAGTTCTCTGGAGACATTCAAGACCAATATGGACACATTCCTGTGTGATTTAATCTAGGTGATCCTGCTCAGGAAGGAGGGTTGGACTTGATGATATTCTGGGGTCCCTTCCAACTCCCAAAATTCTGTAAACCCTTAATTTATTTTCTTTTTAATTTGAGGAAGCCCAGTCACAGGGAGCCTACAAGACTTGCTGAAGGTCAGAAGGTGATGCTTGAACAATTCAGCAAACTGAGCTCCAGGTATCATTGTACAAAATCACGATCTCATGTGGGCGCATGGTCTAGCATGAACTCTCTAGACAGTTTACACTCTGTATTTAATTTTCATATTTATGCAACACCAAGCTCAGACAGTCAGGCTAATACTGGATCATGTGTCAGCTACCCACCTAACTGCACCATGGAAAGCAAGTCTGCCTGCATACCTATGGGGCACCCTGGCTAATTTATTATTCCGGGCATATGCATGACCCTGATCCCAGCAGCAGGAGTGCATCAGCACAAGACAGAGCATGTAAAAAAATAAACCCCACAAAATCACAGCCTTTCAGGAGCAGCTGCCTGGGCCAAAAGATGACTGTGGATCCCTAACTTCCATCCTGCTCCTGGGTACCTGGTGCCACCCAGGAACACTGTCACGTACTCCTTCACAGCCACAAACCCCTAATGCAAACACATCACATACTAAAACCTGTTAACAATCGCTCCTACATCCCAACCTGTCACCATGCAACCCCTGAGCGCCGGCCTGTGAGCCAGCACCAACCCCACCGCCATAAAGCCACTTTCCTGCCCCTGCGGAAGGGGAGGCTATGCCTCCAGGGCTTGGGATGAGGGGGCTAGCCCAGACTCCTGCCCCACTGCTTCCTTCCACACGGTGCTTGGGGAGGGGGCTGGGGTCACACGCCGGCTGAGAAGGGGGCTGCGGGAGGAGAGGGGCCGTCTCAGCACACCCCTCAGAGAAGAGTACGCTCTCCACAGCCTCCCCCAGGGGCCTGGCTCCCATCGAGAAGATGGCGCCCTCGGACGCCGGGGGGTGGGCGAAGGGGCGGGCGGGGGCGGCGCACGGCAGGGCTATGGCGGCAGCGAACACTGCGGAGCGCAGCGGTAGCCACTTGCATGTACCTTTCAGGGCCTGGTGCATCCCCCCAACGCCGCTGTAGAGCTCCAACACCCGCAGCGACGCCATTCGCGAAGCCGGCACACTGCCGGCTCCTCCCGGTGGCCTCCCCAACGCCTCCCATCCCGTTCCGTCGCTCTTTCGTTCCCACCTGCCCATCCTTCCCAGGGCCAACACAGTTAAGACGCAGCTGGGACGTGCAGCTTAATTTGGCGTTGTTAATTGCGCCTTGAACCTCAGAGTGCCTTTAGGTCTGGAGGACGAGGCCACCTCCCGGACGCTGCCCCCTAAGCTGCCTGTGGGGCTGATGCGGCTAGCAGCTGTGCTACCTGTGCCCTCTCTGGGGTCGGACTCTGGAGAAAGGCCGGCGTGAATCCCTTTGAGGGCAACATCTCCCGGCTGTGGGACCTTCACAAGGGCGGCAATGAAGTCTGCAGCCCCATTGCCTTTCCTCGGGGCCTGAGCCACCACCATAGACTGCCCAGCGCCGCTTGTCAGAGCAGGGAGACCAAGCTTGGCCATTATCATCAGAGCAGCAGAGAGAAATTAGTTCAGGTGGCTTGTTCCTGAGGACATAGGGAAAGATGAATGAGGGCAACAAAAGGGACTTGCCCCTATGCCAGGGGGTGTGTGCTGGCCTGCTGTCCAGCTGGGCAGCTGAAGCAAATGCGACTGAAGTTTTATGGGTCTCAGCATTTCACAATTTTGGTGCGCCGTAATGTTTTTTGAGAAGTCATTTCAAAGTATTCACTACTCACTGGTGGAACAGGAAGGAAGGAAGTAACTGATGAAACTGTTCTAATTTACCCTAACTCAATGAAATTGCTTTTACTAATTCGGAAAGCAAAAGGCAGCTCAAAGACATTGTTGACAATGAAATGTAGTTTGTTTTTAAAACAAATGTTACACAACTATTAACATATATATAGAAAACCATACTGCACACTATTACATTGGTTACCCCTAACCCACACCTGAGCAGATACACACCTAGGCCTCAGTTTGCAGATTTAGATTCTAAAGTAAAGACAGAACCCTAAAAAAAAAAAAAAAAAGGAAAACCAAAACTGAACACGTTTCTCTTAATAATTTCTTGAGTTGGTCATATTTTTGTGGGCCCCATAAAAAAATAAGATGGATTTGAGAAATATTTTTTCTTTGAAGCTATCTTATTCAGCCTGCCATGGTATCTCCTGCCTATTCCCTTTCAGTAGAGAAAGAATTTTTAGCTGAAAGTGAAGGGCAAAATAGAGAGAAATCTTGCTATTTTCCAGAATACTTCACGAGAATACTGGATGCATCAGGTGTGGAAAACAGTGGAATTAGAATCAAAATTTCAAAGTAAGAATATTCTACCTTGACTGCTTTTTCAAAACAGTTCTGTCCTCCACCTGTATATCTTTATCTCCAAAGTCTGGGGGTGCTGCTTTATTTTTAAGCCATGGAAGTAAGCAAGTGACCAAAGAGACTAAGATCTATTTCCAGACCTGAAAGGGAGGGAGTGCAGCAGCTGAGGTACCAGAAGACAGCAGCGTGCATGGCAACCAGCAATGAGTCAGGTTGCCTGCACAGGTGACTGACAGAAAACAGAAAGGTGGGTGAATCACATGGCATAACAAAATCAGGAATGTGTCGTCTGATGAAAAGAGTCATGGGACAAAGACAGTGAAGGCTCTGAAGAAGAGGGTTCATGATGGAAGTGGCTACAAAGAGCAAGGTTGTCATAGCTAAGAAGATACGCTTCAGTAGGACCTCTTTAAAATATAGATGTTAGGTGAAAGTAAAAGGTTTTGCAGTTTTTTAAATGACTCCTCAAAAAACACCATACAACACTAAAAAGGTAAGGAAGATAAAGATGTAAGGTAAAGGTAGAAACTACTGAAATCAGTAAATCTGAGTTTGAGACCCTTGTATTACTATTATTTCAGCACCTATACATCACAGCAGTGCTAGATGGTGTAGTGAATAGGAGCTGTAAGCAGCCAGGAGCATTTAATTTATTTGGAGCTGCCCAGTACCCGGAACAACTAAAGCTGAAGATGAGCAGTATTTCCTTATATCAGGCAGAGAGACAGAGCTGAACACTGTTTTTCCCTCTCCTTTCCCTGACTCTAATATATTCTTGCTGTTCACGCATGGGAAAGGTAGAATCTGGTAGAGAAAGTAGCATGGAAGTCTGTGCTATACTGATGGCAGTAGAACACTCCCTGCACTGGAGAAATCCTCCACCTACCTACTCACCCAGGCATCCTCTGTGTAGTAAACTGGAGAATCTGATCAACACGCCTCTGCTCTGGCAACAAATTCATAAATTAGGTTGGGATTTTATTGGCTTCTTCTTGCAAAGAATGGAAAGCACCAGAATTTCTCTAGTGCTCATTTTTAAACAACTGCTAGTCAGTTTTATAATTCTGTATAACTGTGTCTGCTCTAACGTGGTTCTCATTATTAACTGAAGCTGTGAAAAGGACCAAAATGAAAACAGGAAATCTGCAGTTACTTTTAGTTCTCTTCCCTTTATAAATGTGAAGTAATAATAATTATGACAATAGATTTTTTATCAGATCTTATAGTAAGGTATTTAAGGTATGCTGCTTGTTTCAGAGATCGGAGCAATGGTCGAGAAGTGCCAAGATTTGTGGCCACTCATACCTTTCTACTTACAAAAAAGCTGAATGATTCCACAGAGGAAGGGCCCTGTGAGAGTGATCGTTCATACTTCACTCAGGAAATCTTGCTAACACATGCTGCCACTGCCATGGGGCAGGGTAAACAGTTGCTTGCTCTGGATCTTGTGACACTGATGCAGCCACATGCCTGCAAATTGCCCAACTGGATCTCTGTCTGACTTACTGAAATATGGATATTGTGACAGCTTCTTTCTCCACTCCATGCATATAGGAAGGTTAGGATTTCTGTAAATATCAATGAACATTTCATTTAATTAATAGAGGAGATTAGTAACAGAATAGAAGCTCAGTTTTCACCTCTGGACTCTTAGCGTTTTTTTAAGACACAGTTATGGGCTGTTTCATATATCAGTTATGGCTCAAAAGTATATCTAGCTTTAAATAACAATTGGTAGGCTTTTCTAAAAAAAGTTGTTAGTTTACTGTAAATGAACACATCAGTAGAACTGTGATATGCATTGATGAAGCAACTACTTTCTTGACTTTAATGTATTTTTAGAAAAATATATTTTAACGAAACTGATCATTTAATGACATTTTCAAAGCTGTTGACATAAGCATGTGATACCAGAATTTCCATTAAGACAATTTTTGAAACTCCTTCCTCCTACCAACTAGCAGCATTTCCTCAGTATTGGCATTTCCAAAGTTTGCCCACATCTCTGATGAGTGGTGTGATACAGGTAATCATGCTAGCTCTGAAACTGTTGCCCTGGTAACCAGTAAACACTAGTGCAACAGCTACATGTGGTAAGAGGAACATGCAAATTAAACCACTCTCTTTTTTTCTCTTCTTACAGTACTTCAGAATTCTTAAAAAAGATTACAATTTTTGACGCTGTCAAACAAAATCACAAAAACTGCTCCCTTAAGATTCTGCATTATACTTGGCAATTGAAAAGTAAAATTAAAAATTGCGACTGGACCATGTGCTCATCCTCCAAGTGAGAAGACTTTTACAGCAGTGTTTCTGTAATTCATACCAGCAACAAATGGAAAACAGCAAACACGCGCAGAACATTTTGTTGCCGTCTCAAGCCTTCCACAGCTACACGTAACCCTTCTCCCCGCCCTCCCATCTGCAGCAGATGAAAGACCAACAGGCCAGCAAGGTCTCTGCCTACATCCGTCTGTGAGCAGAAGGCTGTCAGGTAGCAGGATGTCACAGGGCTTTACTGATGCTGCAATACCACAGCAGTAGAAATTGCTTCAAGTTTCCTTTCAGTGTAACCCCTCTGAGTACGGCTAGCTCACAGAAGCTAGCAGACCTGTAGCTGAGATTTGTGAGCGGAGCTCACAAATGTTTGTGAGCTTTTCCTCTTTATTCAAGAAATGGAAAGAGAGAGCAAGATAAATCTTCTTCTATTGATAGACAAAAAGCTTACAAGTTCATTCACAGGGATCGGCCCAATCTTCAGTACAGATAAATATTAATACTGAAGGCTGAGCAGCGACCATTTCTTGTGTCTGAATGCCCAGCATAACCTACAAAATACCTACGTGACGATCAGGAAGAATATACAGACATCTCAGCTGTCTTGAAGGGAAGCTCATGTTCTGGGTCAGAAATCACTATGGCTAGGAAAGAATGTGAAGCATGTCATACCCTTGCAATGCAATCACTCAATTGAAAAAACAAAATCACTGTCTAGCATAGATTACTGTTTCTATAACCGTTGGCCCAGTAGGTTACTAATAAGCCTGAAAATCTTTTGTAGTTTTATCAGAATTCATCTGCGCTGGATGTAATGTTTCGAGGGGGCATTTATCAGACTTGGTTTCAGCTGAAGTGATGCCCAGCCACAGATGGGTGTTTCTGGGAAGCCTGCTGGGCCGTGCCAGTGTGGCTAGCAAAGCCTATGATTTTCATCTGTAATACCATACATCTGCAAGACTAGAAATGAAACCCACATCAAACCAGGTTTGCTAGCTTCTCCCAACGTGCTTCTAAGAACTCTGTTCAGAGCAAATTTACGTCACTGAAATTATTTGGAAGAGTCATCAGAAACAAACTTTTAAATCCTTCTCTTAAAATTTATTAATCTCTCAATCTTAGGCTTTAATTTTTATGTTCTGAGGCTATATTTTCACTCTTTGTGGACTAAGGAATAAATTCTCTAATTTAATTTTTATTTTAAATAAGTTGAAATCTAAATAAATTTGGTCTGTTTGTTATATTTGGCCCACAGTGGTCACCCTGACTGGATGAGATGCATATGTTTATATTATGTTATTGGCTTTCCTCTTGTAGTTACACATTCCACTGCTTGACCAAAACAAACAAACAAACAAACAACAAAAAAAAAAAAACAACAAAAAGGTTAAAAAAGGGTAGTAACCCATACATACATTATTTTTGTGCTTTGAATCAGACCATTGAAGAATCACAGAAGGCACAGAACCAGGTAGTATTAAAGGGGGAACCAGTTCAAGCTAATCTAGCAGGATGAGATACTGACGTGGGAGATCCCAGCCCACTTGCAGGGGTGGGAGGAAACATCATAGTGCCTGCTGCTCCTTTGGGAAGAGTGGGGATGAGGGAAAGGACAAAAAAAAAAAAAAAAAAAAAAGAGTGCAGATGGCAAGCCTAGATGTGCCTCTTACCTTTTGTTTAAAGCAGGAGTTTTCATCTTCAGCATCCCCATGTGATGTGCGTTGTATTTAGGGTGCAGAGTGTCAAACTGAGAAAGACTTGTAGCTGTACTTGTGGCTGTGCTGCTCATGCCATTTGTTCACAAGGCCATCTAGTATTACCTGAAGCTTTTGTATATCACAGGTGCATCTTTGGGACTTCAGCCTCTGCTCATGCCTTTTTCATTCAGTCCAATGTTATGAGTTTAATCTTTGACTAAGGCTGTAGTTAGCACAGAAGATGATATCTCTTACACTGGTTATCACAGTGGTAGGATTTCACAAGTAGAGTATTTCCTCTAGTGAAAAACAAAATCTTTAAGGCAACCACAGCAGAACTGTAACTGGGAGTTACAGTTACACAGTAACTTAGTAAGTACCATAGAATCTACCCAAGAAGATAGGTCCTTGGTGCCTGCACAGCATGGATGTATTTTCCACCTTGGTTATATTGCTGGCACTTTGCAGATGAGTTACTACAAAGCAAATTTAAAGCTATTTGGTATCATTTACAAATTGTGGTTACAGAAGTGATTGCACTGTAAATATTTTCTTTCTCACTTTGAATGTGTCTACAAATGGCTGTCAAGCATATCAGTACAGTAAAGCTTAGTGGCTGGAATATAGCTCTTTTCTACCAGAAAGTCTTGAAAAACTCTTGGAAAACAGTCTGTACAAAAGCATGGGGTTGAAGAAGTCATGAGATTGTGTAAGGATAAGCTGAAAATAAGGATGAAAAGTTATTCTCAAAAAAATCCCAGCTAAAATATTAAAAGGTCAGTTTTGGCTGCTAGGTCTTTTATGGTTCCTTCCCCCAGTTAAGTATTGCCTCAACTAAAAAAAAAACACTTCTGTTTTTCTAAAGTTGAAACAAACCATTTTTAGAAAAGGGGTTATGAATTTAAAGCATTTTGGTTTTGCTGAGGCCATCTGGATAGAAGAGGCCCCAATAAGCCTAATCTAAATGGGTCAAGGAAGTCTAAAATAGTTCTTTCTGAACAAGAGAAAGCTTATTGCACAAGATATCTGCCAGTATGGACTGGCAGTGTCAATATTCAGCAGTAGGGAGTTGAGCTAATTTAAGACTCTAGCAAACATGTTTCATATAATTCATGAGAGAAATACAATGGAAAAATGTTGGAATTGTCTATCGGGAGCCCTGCATGTCAGATGAAGTCCCTGAGGATGATTTCATTGCAGTAACAGTGCCAGGTCAGATGCAGCACTCATCTGCTATGGTATAGGACTGAGTTACTCAAAAACTAACAGAATTAAACACAAGTAATTAATTAACCTACGCTGCGCATAATTCCCATTGACAATATCAGTCCAGGCATCATGTATACTGTAGTACAATAGCATTATGTATTTCATCTGCAGGATGTAACTCAAGACCTCTCTTGATAGCACAGAAGTTGGCTATTTTCATAAAACCACTGTGGCATTATTACCATATTCAGAGTAAACTATACCCCGGTCTTTGAAGGATCCTGACAGCTGACCTACATGTCATTTCCTCCTGGTGTGCTTCAAACCTAACCTGGTAGCCTTGGTAACTTCCATGTCATGGAGTTTATGGGAAATCCATGTCAAAGAAACACTGGTAAAAGTCCAAGAGTCAGAAAAATTACAGGATCTACATAGTTCCTAAATAGTTTCTAGGTCTGCAAGACCAAATTCATAAGGGAAGTTTCAGATAGTTAATATGTCTGTAGTGGGAAGCAGGACACATTTCTACCTGAAAAAATACTGACACCTCTACTCACCCAGATATTTGCTCTCTTCCTTCTCCAGCCATATGCACCACCTGCTCTGCATATAGTTAATATTTTTTCCACTCCATTCCCTATAGCCCACAATATTTTATGCATACTATCTTTTAAAATCTGAATGATCTTCCTTCCTCAGTCCCAACTGGACAAGGTTGAAATTTATGCTTGAAATTTACTGTGCTTGAAAACTAGGCATAGGACTGGTAGGTAAAAACAGCTCCTTTTCATAGAAACTCAGTCTTCTCAGCTCTGGGATGTGTGCACCACCACCTCTTTCCTTTGTAAAGAGCCAACTAATCTCAGAATGGCTAACACAATGTACACTCAGTTTCTGAGTCTCACTGGAACCAAGGATTTGGCACAAGAACCCGGACTGAGGAATCCACTAAAAACTTGGCCCTCGAGGAGCTAGTACTGTTCTGCTTGTCCTGGGCATCTCAAAGGAAGAATAGAACAATTGCTGCATGCAATTAATGGTTCCATTGCTGTGTCCTGCCTCTTCCTCAGAAAGAACATCATCATTTCCTGGTATATCATGGCAAGAAAACATTATGCTATTTATGCTTTGTGTAAGTGATGGAACTGGGGGAGAGAGAAGAATGAAATCACTCCTCAGATTTAATTGTTTTTTTGGCTAAAGGAGCTCTTTAAGCAGTTTGCTTTGAAAAAAACTTGGCCAAAAATGAAGTAATAAATGTCTAACTGATGGGGTTTGTTAACGGCATACAAGAATGCCTTCTTTTAGCTTTTTCCAAAAGAGAGAATGGATGGACGAGTGACTCATCTTTGAAGTGTTTGTGATCTCAAAATTTAAAACAGCAATCCCAGGCAGATTAATATTTATGGCCTCCCATTTTAAGATGACAAATTAATGTTCATCCATGCTGTTGATTTTTACACGTGCCAACAGCCTACTGCAGTGCTGTACTTGATAGCAAGGTCAAGATAGGAAAAGTCAGAAAAATGGCAAAGAAAACTGAAAAAAAAGGTATGCACATTATTCAACATTCTACAAAGATCCTACTGAACGTTTAAACTGACTATACACTAACATGCCTTATCGGATATTCCTCACTCTTCCCCCTGTGCCAGTGTGGGGTCCAACCCACGGGAGACAGTCCTCCATGAACTTCTCCAACATAAGTCCTTTCCCACAGGGCTTCATCTCTTCACCAACTGCTCCAGTATGGGTCACTTCTATGGGGTGCAGTGTCTCAGGCTTAGACTGCTCCATGGGCTTCTCTCCTCACAGGCTGCAGGTCCTGCCAGGAGCTTGCTCCAATTCAGGTCATGAAGTCTCCATGTCTCCACTCACCCCAGCGTGAGGTCTCTCCATGGGCTGCAGGTGGGGTCTGTGCTCCCCATCATCTTCCATGGGCTGCAGGGGGACAGGTTTGTTCCACCATGGTCTTCTCGATGGGCTGCAGAAAAATCTATCTGGTGCCTGGAGTACCTCTCCCCCTCCTTCTTCACTGACCTTGGTGTCTGCAAAGTTTCTTACATCTTCTCATTCCCTTCTCTAGTGACAAAAAGCGGCTGCTTGTGGGGTTCTTTCTCTCAAATGTGATTCACAGAGGTGCTATGACTGTCGTTGATGGTCTCAGCCTTGGTCAGTGGCGGGCCCAGCCTGGAGCCCAGTTGGTATTTACTCTGTCAGGCCTAGAGAAAGCTTCGAGCTGCTTCTTGCAGAAGCCACTCCTGAAGCCCCCCTCTACGCCAGAACCCTGCCTTGCAAAACCACAACACTTTATAAGGATTCAACAGAAGACAAGTATTCACTGAATTGTTATAATCATCATTATTATTATTTTTTATTATTTACATTTAGGAATAATCCCTTTCAGATAAAAAAATCTTGATCTCCTACATCCTGTCTTGCCTGCATATTCCCTATCTCATGACTCTATACCTCAACCAGAGTGCAGCATTCATCATCACATTCCTCTTTTAACCTAATGTGATTCCACTATGATTATACCATGTTCATTTACTCTGATGTCTTCCTCAATCTACCATTTCTGTCACTCTTTTCATTACCATAATTTCTCCAGTATATGCTGTGATTTATTCTGAGTATGCATCTACATAACCACGCAAATACTCCTCTTATTCCTGTCCCAATACATCTCTTCTAAAAAACCCCAGCTTCTCTAAGTAAAAAAATGACTTTTTAATCCTGAAACCAGATAATTGGATCAGATTAACAGTGTCACCATTCCTTTATGATTTAAATCCTCATTCATCTCTCTTGTTCTTTTGCCCTCTGCCTAATTTGTCTTTAGCAAAATACAAACCTCATGAAAAAAGAAGAGCAGATAACTCTCCTCTAGCAGACAACAGATAACTAACATTTAAAAATATTTATTTATTTTGGGATGCCCAAATCAAGACTGAGGGACTTAGCGTAAATCAGTTATGCATGAAGAGTTTCAGGTTGAGCATCAAGACTCAAACCATGCCAAACCTCTCATCCGTTTGGAAAACCTTGCCCTTTATGTCCCAGTCATTGCTAAATGCATTGCTGACATTCAGCTGTCAGTGCTGTTGCTATTGAGACAGATGGAATATTATACAGGTTGCCATCCTTTTTTTGTTTGTTTGTTTAAGGGCTGGATTAAATAAATTGCTATACCCATGAAAGGGCTAAAAACTGCTTCTCCGTGTTGCTAGAACTGTGCATGGTGTTTGAGACAACCACAGCACTCAGGGCAGAGGGCTGTACTGGCTTGGAAAATGGGTACGTGATTTGGTGCAGAAATGACCTGTTTTTTGCAGAAAATGAATTATTCTGGCAGTTTAGAAACTATAATAGAGGGAAACTTTTTGCATGACAATAATAATTTTTGGAAATCTAAGTCAAGCAACTGGGTGGCATGAGTCATCTTCAAAACACTTCCCTAGCGATGAAACCCCTGCCAGTTTCATATAGTTCTCTTTACATTAAAATACAATATTACAGAAAGATTTGGTTAGTTTTGAGTATAGAACCTAGTCATTTCCGTGAAAAAAGCCAGCCGCTAGTCACACCAGTTTGATAAATGCTTTGCAACACTGGCAGTGACGGTAGGCAACATAATTTTAAAAATAAATTCCGTAGAAGAATTTGCTAATTTCTTTCTAAGACGTTACTCAAGTTACTCAAGGACATTACTCACAAGAGGAGACTTCAGTACCTGGACTTTAGGTGTTCTGCAGCCCAGTGGCCTTCAAAAACCCAGATCAGCTTCCCCCAGGCAGTGCAGAGAGAGACATGTTCTCTGCATTCAGAGGAATCAGCTCTTCTCTGGATGTGCCGGCCTTATTTGTGGGCTTCTAGCTAAAAGGAGAGACCGGCCCCAGCTGAAGATTTACAGCCAGAATCTGTTTTTTGGAAACAGGAACTTTTCTGCTTTCAAAACCATAGCAGGCTTAGTCTTTTCAGACCAGGGCTGAAGGAGGAAGTGCTCTTTCGGACTGAAAGTTACAGCACTCACTCAAGCGAGAGGCCACAGCATTTGCTGTGGCTGAGCATGTTGGAGAGTCCCTATTCAGTTTGCTGTGGGATGTTAAGAGTCTTTCATATGCTCCTGTTAACGCAGGTCTCTTTTACTTAGTTTGTTCAATATTCATGGAGCGGGGGGAGGTGTGAAGAAATGTCTCTGTAGCCCCATGCATGCAGGGCTTAAGGTTGCTGTATGGTACTGACACAAAAACGATTGCATTTCCATGGCAGGATGTTTTTCCTGGATATTTAATATTTATGAGTTATACCTCCTGGGAGCAGAAACTTTTCTACAAGTGCACAAATCTGATTGATGAAAGTATTCGCGTATTTTTAGTCAAGGGCTATGGTAACTGGGAAGCACATTCAATATTTGGACCAAATTTATCTAGTTTCTTGTGTTTACATGAAATGGCAAATCAAAAGAATTGAATGCCTCTCTTTTCAGTGGTGTTTTCAGACTGACAGATGTGCAAGACAGCCAGGGAAATTCTGACTTTTGTAAAGAATTTTTCCTTTTTAGCGTACCTTCCCCCTATGTACACCCATTTTCCCTGAGTGTTACACAAACACCCAATGAAAGTTACACAACAATCCAATATTTTTTTGCTACGCTTATAGGGCTTGATTTTGTATTTCACCCTTGGCAGCGAACCAATACATCAGTTCTCTGGCAAAAAGCCAAAAATAAAGACAAAATAAATTTTGCAGTGTGAAGTGAAAGGCTAACAATAAAAATACCCATTCCTTTTTTTTAAGAGTGATGCTGCCTTACCTCTTATCTACCTCTATAGAGGTAAGTGATACAAGCTGTCCAGGCAGCTGCCTGACTGTGTACTGGAATTTCTAATGAAGGCATCGCAATAAACAACACAGGTGACAAGAGTTAATGAATAATCCCCAATGTGGTGTTTAGTGATACTATTAGCTGTCTGTCTTTCATGTAAGGATCCTGACCAGCCACAGGCTCTGAGTCCCTTAGCACATTCCTTAAAATTGGATTACTGTGGTTTCATTTCATTTGGAAGAAGCTCACTCTCCATGGCTTTTATGATTTGTATAGATATGTGGAGATAGTCTTTGCTGACAAGTACTGAGGAAATCTTTTCACATTTTGAGACCAGTTCTTGTTTCCCTTTGGGGTTTGGGATGCAAATGTGTGTTAAATTTATTGCAGTCTTACAAGAAACTTAGAGCTTCCTCCATTTATGCATCTGTGTAAGTGCCAACCAGCAAAAGGCATGTAAAGGTTTAGTGTAGTCCTGACAACTGACAATATCTGAGCATTTCTAGGAAGACTTCATAGTAAGAAACAGCAATGAGGCAGGTGGCCAAGAGTACATATGGCAGCGGTGACATAAACATATGGAAGTCACATTTGAAACATGGGGGGTGGGTCATATTTATTTACTAAAACAAACACCTCCCTGGATTTCAGGGGCAAAGTGGTTTCTGGATGAAGGATGTGATGCATGTGGGTGCCATTAAAGGTTTTGTGGAGTATAACTAAGTTGTGCCATGTTAGGAAAAAACAGATTTGGCAGAGCGCACCTTTAAAAACCCAACAATCTGCTAAAACTATCAGTACTTCTGAGTAAAGCATCTTTAGTCTGTGAGGCTGTGGGTTGCTTGCCGCTTTACTTTTTTGCCTGTTCATAGGAGGACTGTGTACTTTTGTGTCAAGGCTCACAAAGGCTTACAGCTCAAACGTGACAGCTTAAATAAAGAGCTCTCAGAGGGCTGTACAGCACAGCAGTGTCCAGGCTAGGCTGCGGTACCCTTAGCCTCAGGAATGCCGTGTGACCTCTGCCTCCTAATCAGTGGGTGAATGGAATGAGCTGTAGCCCAGGACTTACGCTGCAAGCACTTTAGTAGCTCAACCTTGTCAGCTTCGTTTGCTTGATTAAGCTTCAGTGAGTAAAGAAATTAAAACCTCAAGGACCTACATTTAGGTACAAACTGCTTTCCTGCACTTCTGGTTGTCATCACAATGAAACTAAAGCGCAGTTGACTTAAAAAAAAAAAATCCTTAATAAAATATATGGGCTCTGATTCTTCCTCACAAGGTACAATACCTGAAGTACAGTAGCTGACCTCACTGCAAATTGCAGGGTGAGGATAACCTTCCTCTCTGTCTGCTGTTTGTGCTCAGGTATATCAGAATTTATGGTGAAGGTATTTGTTTCTGCAGGACTGCAAGTTAAAAAGAATTAAAAATCAATGGTAGTTTAGCATCCCATAAGTGCTGAAGTATTATATCGTATCGGTCATTCCCCATAACAAAGAGGAAAATATGTTCCTCACCTGATGTGTCGGTGCAGGATTACAGAACACGCTTCACGCTGTGGTCACTCAGGTTTTAGATTATCTGGACAACAGGGATACTGTCATCTTCCTTAAACAACCTCTGCATTCATATGGAAAGCAATCAGCTGCTACTCTAAGTTATTCTGTGTCAAAGTTTGCCATCGCGATCGCCTGGAACTACCCACCTACATCTCTACTGCTGGTGACCCCATTTTGGTAGTAAAATTGCTTATGAGACACCGGGATTTCTGTCTGGCATTTGAAGCTACATGCAAAGAATATTTGTGCATCATGTCTAATGAATAATTACCATTTTACCAGGTGCTTTCCTGGGACTCTCATTATGTGCCTACTGCAGTTCATAGTGAAAGTCCGTTGGATACGATGGTGCAGAAACACACCTTTGTTGAAATCGAGCCTGCCCCTACCCTAGTTATTAGAAGGGCTGCATCCAGGAGCAAGGTCCCAATTGCTGAGAATTCCATAATGTGCCTGCTGTGGTGAAACCTGATTACCACAGGGATCATTGCTGCCATCAGCCTCACTCATCTAAGTGCTCACTCGGCTGCAGGAAAAAGGCACTTGGCCTTCAAATGTCGTGTCTCCAGCACAGAGGATTGCTAGCCTGTGAGGCAGCTAAAGGAGACTTTATTTTGGACCTTTTGCAGCCCTCTGCGAACAGTTTGGCGTCACTCTTCTTCGTTCTTACTCTTTCAGAGAGCTGAGAAGGGAAAGGAGTGGGTTCTCACAAGGATCGATAGATGCGTCCACACGGGCNGGGATAACGAGAGGCAGAAGGGACGGCTCCGCGCCCGTTTCCCGCAAGCCGAGGCTGTCCCAGCGCCCCCATCCGCGGGACACCGCCCCGTCGCGCTCGCCCTGCCGCTCTCCCCGCAGCCCCGGAGAGAAACCTGCCGGTCCTCGGGCCTCAGC
>VXBZ01003711.1:226960-296578 GCA_013399135.1 Heliornis fulica | reverse complement strand
GGGAGCGGGGGGGCGGGGGAACTATTGTCTTGCTTTATCCAAGTCTAGCCTGGGTTAGGAAAAGTGCTCCGATGTGGAATCGCTTTCCGATCCAATAAAAGTGAAAGGGGGCCATCTGCTCGCTTGGCTGAAGGGTATTAATGGTTTCTATGGGATTCACCGTGGAATGCAGATACAGGCATTACAGCGAGTGTGGTGGCAGCAGATTGAAATAATAGTTCCCTTTGTGTTCGAGGGGAGCGTGCAGTGGGCTGCATTCTTACTAAATGTGTAATGGTGCGGGCATGTTTCTGTCGAAAAGTGTCTATCACGTATATCGTTCAGCCTTCTGACTAAATGGGTCCTTTTCCATTGATCACTTTGCATCGCTGGACAAGTTTTAAATATTAACTTTTTTCATATGGGTGTTGTGTGCTGACAGATAATTTGTGCCTTGGGGTGAGGTCACAGATGTGCCTCCTCTGGATGCCATTTAAGAATATAGGATTTAACCCTCTGTGAACAAAGACATTAAAATAAGAAACAAGTTGTGCTGGAGTTTAGTCTCTGTAGGATGCTACAATGTTATTCAGATCAACTAAAGCTTTCCTGACAGCTAGAGCAACCTATGCAAACACTGTTCAAAAAGTGTTAAGCTCAAGTTTTCACTTGTGCAAAACCAGCTTTCAACTTGGATTAAGTGTTGTTTGGACTAGGAGTTATTTAGGAATGTGCCTTCTCAAAACAAGGTCTCTTCCCTAAAACTGCTGGTGTGAAGCAGCATTGCTAGCATTCCTCTAGCTGGATGTGACTGCCTTTATCTCCAGACAGCTGGGCACAGCCTGACTTTGTCCTTAAGTTCTTCATAAATGTTAGTAGACATCACCATTCAGGGCATAATTGCTCACTTGCTGGTGCTTCCCTGTGTGAGACTTTTGATTACATTATATGTATAGTCTCTGAAGGAGTGCAGGTGTCTTTAGATAACCTGTGGAAGTAGAGACACCTTCTCCAGTTTGGAGACTGGGCATTCAGGGTCTCTGCTGGTGTTCTGGGGACAGAAGTTTAAAACAACAGTTTGAGAAACTGTTCAGCTTCTGATTTTTGAGTGCTAAACCAGTCTAACACTGTGGGACGTTCCGTGCAGATGCATCTAACTTAAGCTTTAGAGAACCTATTCTAGTCTGATTCATCACTGAGTTCAACTGAAGGATCCTTTGACTTAAGGCCAGCTTAAATGATCTTCCATACTTAATTGGTGCACTTCAAGGCATGTTTACCTCTATTTCCAACTAATTAAACTTTGTGAAGGCTGAAGGCTTAAAGAGAACTTGGCTTTGTGTGTGTCCCACGTTGATTCCCCAGTGTGGAAAGGGGCTGTTCAGCAGCTCAGCCTCTGAGCCGTGTGTGCAGTCAGAATTGGATCCATTTAACCTCTTGAGGTGTAGCTTATGCATAAGAAATGTGTATCACTGTTGGTGGAAACCCTATGCTAAAATTAATCATAACCACTGGTGTATGCTTGTGTGTTTTATTTGAACAGTGATATCTAATTTTCCCCACCTGTGCAAGGGCTTAACATGGAAGTTTTGAAAAAGAAATCTGTTTCAGTATTAAGTACTGTTTTCCTGCAAGTGAAATTAAATTCACAGAATTCTGAAGCTAAAATATTTTGCTGTTCTTTCCCTTGTAAGAAATTCACATCTTTTTGTTAACCCATTATATTCTCATGCAGGAAAGTTGTAGGCATGGATTTGGAGCATCTCAGCAGACACTTTCAATTTGATGCTGCATCACAACAGTACTCATATACTTCATGAGTTTAAAAGAAAATGAACACATATTTGAACTTTGTATTTCCAAAAGCTGCCTGCTTTTAAGGCTGTTTGACTCAGCTGTACTGAATTCTAATTCAATTGTTATCCTGAACAAAGATGTGAGTTTACCCAAATGCTGAGGGGTGGCTACATAAACATAAAAGTTCTGTGAGTTTGCTCCTCTGGCATCACAATTAGTAAGGAGGTTTGTTTTACTGCAGCTTTGCCAGCTACTCTGGCATCAAGGAATAGATTCTGAACCTATGGCAAGACTAACAGGTCAGCTTCTGGCTAGCATGAGGTTTGTCTAAAGTAAGAATGGATGCTCAACCCTGCAAACTGTGTGACTGGCATTTAATGATCTCCTAGGACGCAATCAACACGTAATCAATTGCACGTATATGTGCCTCACAGTGTTTGCTCAGGCTACAAGTAGCTTATTCACTTGTGGGTCTCCATAGAGCTAGGAAATACAGATTACCAATTCTTCACTTAATGTAACTTAATGTATATAGTACAATACATACCTTAGATTCAAAGTGTCTTCAATTTTAATTACTTTCATTTTATTATAAGCTAAAATTCTGTAGCTGTTCAGTTGTCCTAAAAAAAAAACCAAACCAAAAACCCCTAGGTCTTCCAGATGCAGTTTTCTCTAAAATCCACTGGAAACTCTGGATGTCTGTCTAATTGTGTAACCATGTTAGGTCATAGCTATGTTATTTCCTGACAGAAGGATCTTCAGGGCTTTTTCTGGAAGAAAACAAATGAATTAAGGAATTCTTTCTCTGAATTGAAAAACAGCTGATATGAGCTGTGGGTGTAAAACAAGTTGATAGGGAAGTTGAGTAACAAACACATCAAAGGGGTGTTTTGCTGGATAAAGAAAACAGAAAAGTTTACTCTTACCCCATAGGAGGAATGGCTTTGTAGGAGTCAAAAGAGAACACTCTTTATTTCAAAGGAGCCATAATAGTGAGAACTGCTGATGAGGAACACTTACACATTGGGCGAATCCAAAATAGCTTTAGAGTAAGCTGTGAAAACCTGATACATTAATACCATGTGAATATGAGCTTGCAGCTGAGTATGTGACCAGTATGGAAAGAGTAGTCTTCCCCTTTGCAAAGGTCTTGTCTTACTTGCACATTTTAAATGTAAAAACTTACCAATCAATGTTTAGTTTTGTGTTTTTGAACTAATTCAGGCTGCTCCTGTGTAACATTCATGGCGTATCTTCTCTTGTGCCTTAAATGAATTTTTGCTGTTGATTAAGACTATCTCTGTCCAGCAAAAGGTGGAGCCTTTGCCAGCTAATGTGAGGGTGTAGGCAGTGATGACTAACTCGATTTGTGTTTATGCTCATACCTCCTTTTTCTCAAAGGAGATCCATCAAACCACTTGGAGAAGTAAAAGCTTGCAGTTCCTATACATAACCTCACTAGTTTTACAAATACACTTTCAAGCTGTAGTCTGTGGACTTGAAGAGCTCTGCGCTTGATCACCAAAGAGTCCATAAGAAACAAGAAATTAAGCCCACTGGTAGGCATGTAGGCCCATGGGTTGCATTTCCAAGCCCCACTGGAAAAAATGGAAGTCTGCAAATCACAAGGCTAACTTTTTCAGTGTAGTCAAGGTAAAAGAGCTTATTGCTGGCATGTGACCCAAGTATTGGCTTCATCTTCAAGCAGGATTTATGCTCACCATGATCCACATACTATTGATCATGCTTAGCAATATGTTGGCAAAGATGAAGTAATGTACATATGCTGTATAGTTCCTAAAACCACAGTGAAGGTTTATATAGCGGCCACTGAGGCAAGTGTAGGAGGGGGTTGAAAGACAGAGGTGTTTCCCAGGGCTTGATTTCATGTGGTCTGTCTAGGAAGCTCAGATGTATCATCAGTCTGTATGTTACAGAGTTTGCTTTAAAAAACTTTTCTACATCAATTTTGTAAGATTGCTAATCATTCTCTCTGCTCAGGATGTTGATAATGCCTCTCTGGCACGTCTTGATCTTGAGCGTAAAGTTGAGTCCCTACAAGAGGAGATTGTCTTCTTGAAGAAGCTTCATGATGAGGTAAGCTGAATAGTGAGGTCAGTGATTAGGTGCTGACAGCCTAGTGAGCAATTAAGCTCCTCATTGGTTCTTTAGTTATGCTCTAGTCCGGGTTCTGGCCCAGAGTCCCCACCTGTGTATGTTCTCTGTGCTGCATCTGCTTCTTTCAAAGGAAATCCGAGAACTGCAGGCCCAACTCCAGGAACAGCACATCCAAATTGATATGGATGTTTCTAAGCCTGATCTTACTGCTGCCCTGCGTGACGTTCGTCAGCAGTATGAAAGCGTTGCTGCTAAGAATCTTCAGGAAGCTGAAGAGTGGTACAAGTCCAAAGTAAGTGAAACCTGTTCAGATGCATCAGACGCGCTAGCTGTGGGCAACCGCTTGCTGTAGCACTTGATGTTCACTCGATCTCTGCTGGACACAAGCACATTGATGGCACAGGGTCTTATTTAAACCACTGGTGTGGGAAAGGTCCAGCTGGAAGCATTGCTTTGTGCCATAAGCACTGTATCAAAGTGATGGGTTTGTACTCTGAGTCCTTTCTGCACTCGTTGCTGAAAGCAGATGTTGGATGAAATACTGGAGAAAGGAGTGGATAAATGATTGGGAAAAATGATTAAAACATAGGAAACAACCTTTTTTTTTTCCCCCACCCTGTATAACTGGATTCCAATTTAACAACTGGAACTAAAAGGCACTTCAAGAGTAACGCTAAACTTAAATGTTTCAGGTGTTAGGGCTGGTAATGTTTCCTGTTTCCCTCCAATTCTGTGCCCTAAAAAGCCTGTAATGCCGTTTCTGTTGAAGTGTAACACTAACCAAATGGGGGATTTCCACAGTTTGCAGATCTCTCTGAAGCTGCTAACAGGAACAATGATGCTCTGCGCCAGGCCAAACAAGAAGCTAATGAATACCGCAGACAGATTCAGTCTCTCACCTGCGAAGTTGATGCCCTTAAGGGAAGCGTAAGTAGAAGACAGCAGTTGTTGGGACAGTCTCTGCAGCTTTCAGCTCTGCACTGCACTTCAGTTGTTGATACAGACGTGAATGCAGCTTATCTCCCATGCATTGCAGCAGCATATCAGTAATTTTTTGAAAAGGATGCTGTGAGTGCTGTTTGCCTGCATTGTGCTGCAGGGTGCTGCTTTAAACACACCTAAGGTATAAGCCATGAATTCATTTCCTTGCTGCAATGCTTGCTGTTTATGTAACGCTTCCTGGAGGTGTTTATGGCTTGTCTGTCAGGTGTATGGTATACAAAAAGCTGAAGGAGCAATGGAAAGGAGGTGCAAATCTTGCTGTTGCTAGAACCTGCTGATTGCCTTAAAGGTTGGCTTGAAATGGATTTAACACAGTGTGCCTGTAAATCCCCTCACTGAGGACTGTCAGCACAGCTGACTCATACCACATGTGTTGGACTTAGTGTAAGGGATTGCTTTGCCACCTGGTAGAATGAATATGTAGCATGCCTCAGATCAAGTAGTGGAATAACCCACCTTGACTTTGTAAGGGGAAGATCAGGAGGTAGGAAATTTGAGAGATGCCTGGGCACTTCCAGAAAGGATGCTCATGTAACTCAGCTTCACTTTTAAAACCATCTGAGGGTCTCAAGAGTGGGGAAGAGTGAACTGCAACGGTGCTTGACTTCATTATTCTCTTCCAGAATGAATCCCTGGAGCGCCAAATGCATGAAATGGAGGAGAATTTTGCTGTTGAAGCTGCTAACTACCAAGACACTATTGGCCGCCTGCAGGATGAGATTCAGAACATGAAGGAGGAAATGGCTCGCCATCTCCGTGAGTACCAGGACCTGCTCAATGTAAAGATGGCTCTGGATATTGAGATTGCTACCTACAGAAAACTACTGGAGGGTGAAGAGAGCAGGTAAAAATCACATGCAGGCATTTTCTAAACATCAATTACTAGAAGACACCCTCTACCCATGCCTGACTTTATCCATTTCTTTTTTCCTTCAGGATTAACATGCCTATTCCAACCTTTGCTTCTTTGAACCTGCGAGGTAAGCTGTTTCTGCTGTTTCAAGACAGCTGTTCTACCTAGGACTCTCTTGTTAATGGTAGTTTCTTTTGCTACAGTGTTGGAGCTTGTATAGATGCAGTTGTGCATAAATGGTTTGGATTTTTTTAGATCTACAATATTTGCAAGTACTTAATCTTGGGTGGGAGGAGATACTTTGTTCCTCAGCAGAGACATTTTTATGTATCAGTCCATATTGAGTGATGGGTTCAGATGCCTGTGAAGCTATTAGAATAGGGAGAAAACTAGGGAAGACTAGCTCATGCAGAGCAGATGACTTCTTCATATACTAAATTTGGTTTCTGAAAGTAGACACTAAAATATGTTACACTTCTTTGAGGAGGCGCTTTACCTAGGCTATTGGTAATAATATATTTTTCTTCTGCAGAAACCAACATTGAGTCTCAGCCAATTGTTGACACTCATTCAAAGAGGACACTTCTAATTAAGACTGTCGAGACCAGAGATGGACAGGTTGGTGGTAACTTCAATTTTATTTCTGTCACAACTGGTTACTATAAAATAGCCTACCTTTTTTTCTACTGGTCAGTGCAACCTCTGTATGGTAGTAAGTATTGAGTAGTACAGCATCTGGCAGTCAAAAGTGTGTGGCTGAACATAAAGTTATTGCAAACAGGCTTTTGTGGAAATGATCACAATATTTACTCTGCTAGTAAAACCTGAAGTGGCTGACAGTTTACTGGTATAGTAAGTTCAGCTGAGTTAAGAAGTTCTCAAAAGATTTCACCTATCACCTCAGAAAAACACATGGTACTAAAGAGAGGTACTTATTTGGGACAAAATACTGTTTTCAGACTAAGTCAATAAAGCTTACATGGTTTCTTGCATAGTTTACCAAGTGGAACCTCTCATAAGAGAGTTGCTACTCATTTGCCCATGTTTCTGTGGGTGTTAGATGTTCCAGTTTAGCTTTAGAAAACCTCAGCAATCTTATTCCTACAGCTTAATGCAAGTGTCCCTGTTTTTCAACAGGTTATTAATGAAACCTCCCAGCATCATGATGACTTGGAGTAAAGCTGAAGTGAAGATGCATACTTAACACATGCAGGAGAAATTCTTACCAGCAAGATTTAAAAAGTCCACGTCTTAAAGGAAGAAACAGCTTTCAAGTGCCTTTCTGCAGTTTTTCCATGAGCGCAAGATGATTATGCTAGGAAATAGGTCTTAGATCTTGCAAACTGACTCTCCCTGAAGGATTAGTTTACAATGGAGTCTAGTTTACAAATAGCAATATCTTGTGCTGCAATACTGTTTTTAAGTATCTGAATTCAATAAAACTGCTTTTTCCAGCGCAGTATGAGCAACCTGTCGCTACTTCAATAAATCTTTGGAAAATGGCTCTTGATGTGTTCTAATTTGTTAACTTTATGACTTTCTGGAAAGCCATAACAACGTAATGCTGGAATTACTATGCGGTTGACATCTCCAGTACTGGTGGTGTGGAATGCTGTTTTTTTCAGTTTAACTAGATAAACTGTTTTACTCATTTACTGCTTAGGTTTTGGAACCAACTAAAATGGACTATAAATGGCATAATGTACAATGATATTTCTTATCACTTGAATAAAATGTTACTTCAAGCTAATAAAAATTAATCTTGCTTCCATATACTAGTTATCCTAGTTACTAAGCTGAGAATGCCCTAAATGTCTCAAAACTCTCCTCCAAGACCTAGTCGTTAAGTAGCTGTGACATAGTTGGCACAAGCCCTTATCTGAGACAGCACCTTCGTGAAGTTAACAGCTGACTTTGCACAGTGACTTCATTTTCCAGGAACTGCTAGTTCCCAAGGCTTGTCTGTGTGGCAGTAGCTAAATGGAGTTGGGGGATATAAAAGAGGCATTTAAAAGGCAAGAATAACCTGCCTTACTGGTGATGTCACTGTAGCATTTAAACACACTCTTGAATAGAGCCACCATCCACATCTGCTGAGTATCAGCCTAAGTGTAGCAGAAGGGGAAGAGAAAACTCCCATCTGGCCTGCTGTAGTCTTCTGTGAGGAAGAAGTGAAAGGTTGAAGTCATCTGCATGCTTCAGAGAAGCTTTACTTTGTTCTGCAGTGCTTCCCCAACCTCAGCATGGCTTTTGCCCTGCAGAAGTAGCTACTTTGTGTCACTCCTCCTGTACCACCTCCTTCCTGTGAGCTTTCACCCAGACAGGATTTTTGTTGAGTGAGTAGAGGGGATCTGGAGTTGTCCAGTGAATGTGAGCTGCATGCACCCTGTACCCATTCAGTGTAACAGGGGTAGTTCTGTGTCCTCTCACAAGTGTTTGGGAACTGAACTGCAAGAAAAACATCGTTTTTCTTCTATGTGGCTTTTTGTGCCCATCTAATAATGATGGTAAAAAAAGAAACAAAACATTTTCATCCGTACAGGTTCTCCCTTGACTAACCAGCTGCAGTGCGGGCACTGGAGTGAGGGGGGCAGCAAGAGTCCACTTTTTCATCCCACTCTCTGTAGCAGCAGGTTAGGAGAGCTGCAGCTGGGGTGCTGAGTAGGAGTGGGCAGTGCTGAAACCCTTGATGGCTCAGACACGCAGCTATCCAGCAAGCTGGAGGTTCGCATCTCCCAACCTCACAGGGAGAGATGCTGAAGCTGTTCTTCACAGCAGAAAAGCACCTACTTTTTCAAAGAAGGCCTGGTGATGCTGTTCTGACCCTTCTGTTCTCTAGGAATCGCTCACAGAGGACTTCAACCTCTCACTTCCACCTCCTGTCAGGCCAGAGGGGAGTTTTCCCTTCCCTGTTACGCTGCACTTGGGCTGATGTTCAGCAAAGCATGTGAATCCGTCAGGCTGCTCAGCTTGGTGCTCTAAACACTCACCTGAAAGTCCTGCTGCTGGCCCTGTGTTTGTTCTGGTGACTCCTCCAAGCTAAAGAGCCTGAAATGACTGAGCACAACACCTGGACCCAAACCTCTGCTGCAAAGGATTCAACCTGGTCTACAGTGTGGTGTGTAGGATATCCTTACTGAGATGTGAAAGAGTTAATTAACCCAGCCTCTTTCATGCTGTGGAGGTTACAGACACCATGTTTTCTGCTGCTTAGCCACATCTGTGATGATAAAGCACAAATGAACTTGCATGGGAGATGCTTTCTGTGTTAGTGACAGCTCTGGATGCGTGCAGTAGTTAATTTTGCACAGTTAATAGGCATGGGTGACTATAACTTGTCAGCACAAGAGTGAGATAAGGTCCTGACATCCTGCCTGCTGCAGACTACTGAAGTCTTTTTCTGGATCTGGGCACTGGAAAGGTTGTCCCAACACAGCATCAGTTCTTGCAGCTGAAGCAGTGCAGGACCCCCAGGCAGTGGCATCTGGCATCTGATGGGCAGGGAAAGCCACCTCTCATGGGGCACGGCGGGGACTTCAATGGCTCTCAGCAGATGGCTCCCTTCAGCATGCTTTCTGAAATGCACACTGATGGCTGGAGGTTACCCGTTGTGATAGTCTTTCAGATGTCATTTCTCCCTCTGCTGTCAGTGACCTGGCTCACTGCTTTCTGCTGCCTTTGATGGCTTCATCCAGGAGATGAAAGGTGTGACTGTATCCAGCTCTGACAGTGAGGCAGAGCTGTTATTCCTGATTCCTTCATGTTCCAGGTTACTTGGAGCACAGAGAAGCACGTGGCACAGCTCTCAACCGTGTGAATAAATAGAAAAATAAATAAAAATAAGACTTAGATGCCAAGGGGACAGGAAGATTGCAGGAAACCTCCAAAGCCTGTGCTCTGTGTGAGAGTGGGAGTGCTCTTGTGGCAGAAAGGAGAGGGGATGGTGACTGAACTCTGTGTTTGCTCTAAACACACCAGGCTTATGATCACATGGAATTGCTGAAAGCGCTTAGTTCTGAGCCAGCAGCTGACCTCAGAACCGCATTGCACACCCTGCACTCCCTGAAGATGGGAGCTGTGCAGAGTGGGGCAGCCCCACCAGTGGCCTGGCCACTGTCCTGCCCTCCAACATACACCAGGCAGCTGTTCCAGCAGCACTTCAGGCTCAGCTTCCTCACTTGCTGAGTGGTAGTCACCAGGTCCTTGTACAGTGAGTAACAGGCTACTGCTGAAGGCAGCTCTGTGTTTTCTGGGACATGTTGATTTCTAACAAGGCCTTCTGACAGGGGGTCTGTTCCATGTCACCCAGGCAGAACTCATTTTGCTGAAGTCGCTTCTGTCCATCATGCAGTCTCTTACATGATGACTTCCTCCGAATGCATGAGCTGTGCTCACAGTAAATAATATTCCTCATTCAGATAATTAAGACTCCTCAGATTTGGCCTATTTTGCTTCCTGTAGCCAGCTCACTTTCCTTCTTTTTAAATAAAATATCAGAACTGTTAGCAAAGACTCCATATTCCAAGTCCCTGGGAATATGTAATTAATGCATTTCTTCTGCAACAGTTTGTCTGCATTAGTGTAAAGCCCATGTACTATTCCTTCCTTCCACTGCCTTTCCACCCTTTTCTACTTTTTTCTTTCTTTTTTTTTCTTTAATTCCCACTTGCTTTCTTACTCTCATTCTCCCTCTCATTCTCCCCTCCTCTTCTTCTTGCCTCACCTTCCTCTTTGTTGCTTGTTTTACATCATCTCCCTGTCTCTCTCATACTTCAGCACTGAGCATAATTTTTTGGCTCAGAAAGTGTGCTCACAGCCCTGGTCCAACCAAAGACTCTTGTCTTCTCTCTTCCCTTCCCTGTGACACCTCTTCTGGGCTGTTAGGTCTGTACCTGACCATGGTGCTCTCACTGCTGCTCACCGTGCTCCGTGGGAACATCTGTATCTTTTTAACACACAGAAAAATATAATCACAGAATCATTTAAGTTGGAAAAGACCTTTAAGATCATCAAGTGCAACTGTTAGCCAAACACTGCCAAGTCCACCATTGAACCATGAGCCGCATCTATGTGTCTTTAATACTACCAGGTGTGGTGACTCAACCACTTCCCTAGACTGAGGGGAAAAACAAGAACAAAAAGAAAGAAGCTGAGGGAAATAGCACCAAGACTGCTCTGTAGTCCTGAAGGCTTGGTTTAAATGTGGTGTTTGGAGAACTTCTGACGCTCTGGACGAGGACTGAAGGCAGCATGACAGAAAGCCATCCAACAGTGGTGGAGTTAGGATGATGGCATTGCTGTGCCTCAGGCTGCTGCCCCATGACTCCAAGGTGGTCCATAGACTGTCAGGTGCCTGGGTTCCTCATGCAAAGTAACAAAAGCACTCAAGCAACTGAGACCTTCAGGAACCTGTTTATAGGACACTGTTCAGCCTAACCAACATGGTGAAACCTCCAGAATGGGGTCTGGGCCAAGTCTCATCTTGCTAAGATTAAAGCATTTATGGGGCTCTCACTCAAAGTCCTATTTGCAGGTGCAAAATCCCACATGTGACTGACTTTGGGCACTTTGGGACTGGTGTGTTCTCCTATCAGTCAATTAAACATATCCCATAGAGTGTCATAGAATCACAGACTCATAGAATCTCCTGAGTTGGAAGGGACCCACAAGGATCATCAAGTCCAACTCCTGGCTCCACACAGGACCAGACAAGTCAGAGCATGTGACTGAGTGCATTGTCCAAACACTTCTTGTACTCAGCCAAGCTCGGTGCTGTGACCACTTCCCTGGGGAGCCTCTTCCAGTGCCCAACCACCCTCTCAGTAAAGAGCCTCTTCCTAACATCCAACCTACACCTTCCCTGTCTCAGCTTCATGCCGTCTCTCTCAATCACCTTTAGGCATCCACAGAGCATGGAGAAACTTGTGTCAGCCCCCAAGGTCCCATGCTGTGTGGAGATCCCATCCTGCTGGGGCACACCTGGTGCTGGGAGTCTCCTGCTTATGGCCAAGGCTTGTGGTGGAAGGTGAGGTGCCCAGGGACTAGCAATGTCCACATTTGGAGAGGATGAGCAGCAGAGTGGCTGGATAGAGAATCTCACTGGTGCTCTAATGGTAGGTAAGTATTGGAGATTTTATTTGCAAATCCCATTTCACAAGGAATGGGAAGCATAGATATAGCTAAAAATTTTAAATTCATTTGCATACAATAAACTGCTCTAACAGACTTTTGCTTGAGTGCAGTCATGCATACAGAATTAGGAAGTGCCAAAAATAAAATTACATCTTCAATCTTCATTTGGTCCCTTTGTGCTCATGCATAATGATAGGGATTCCAGCTGCAGGTTCATGGACCTTGTCTCATTCAGTACACATACCTGACAGCACTTCAGGAACCACCACCACTCATTGCTAGAGCGTTTTCAAACCTCCTGCCTGTGTGCTTCCCCAGTTTATTCATCTGCTTTAAAGAGTCTGAATTTTTAATTTCCCCTAGGGTACTCCTTGCCGTTCTTCTGTGAGAGATGGGGTACTCCCTGCACCATTTCACTCGTGGGGCCATGAGACACAGGGGTCAAGCCCAGTAGAAGCTAACCTCAGGCGGTCAGCAGGCGTTTGGTTAGCACAATGTACTTTTAAAGCACACACTTACTGCTTTCAGGTCCAGGCACTTTGCCAGTCTGGATCTCAGGTGAAGTTCACACCAAATGAAGCTTGGGTTTTCAGGGGTACCAAACACAAAGCGTCCCACCAGTGAAAGTCCCAGCACTGTGTACGAGTTTCCATAGGAGCTCCTCGGCCAGACATTTCCCTGGGTTTCTTTTTCAGAGACGTATATCAGCTGTCTCCCCGTGGTGGGCCGCATGAACTGCAAGGGGAAGGAAGCCTGTGTGGAGCATTTCTCCTCCTCGATGGGGCCTTTGCTACTCAAAGTACCTTGCAGGCTGGTACGGCCTCCAAGGGAAAAGGTGCAGCTTTCTCCAGGAATTGCTCTGCAGTTATGCTCTGCTGCTGTCTGTGATTCTGCAGTCCAAGAAGATGTCTCACACAACAAATAGGAACACGTTCAGGATGGAGAATGGTGGTGGGTTGAACCCGTCAGGCAGCCAAGCTCTCAACGTAGCCACTTGCTTACTTACCCTTGTCACCCCGGTGGGACAAGGGGGTGAAAACAGGAGAAAACAAAGGTGAGAAAATGTGTGGGTGGAGACAAAGTCAGTTTAATCAGTGAAGAAAAAGAAGGGCGGAAAACCCCAAGAAAAACAAAGGCAATAACCCAGCACCCACACAGGCAGGGAGATGCCCAGCTGGTCTGCGAACAACAGCCACCCTGTCAGCCACAAGTCTTCCTTCTTCTCCCTTTACCTCATCTGTTAATGATGATTGAGCTGATTGAGCATGATGTTGTATGACATAGAATATCCCTTTGGCCAATCCAGGTCAGCTGTCCCAACTGTGCCCCCTCCCAGTGTCTCTCCCACCTCCAGCCCACTCACTGGGGGGACAAGCAGGAAGAAAAGCCTTGACACTTTGCAAGTCCCGTTCATCAACCACCAAAACGTTGCTGTGTCGCCAACGCCCCTTTAGCCACAAGTCCCAAACACAACAGACAGCACAGGGGCTGCTATGAAGAAAGTTAAGTCCCTCCCAGCCAGGTGCAGCAGTTGAACTTGGCAGAGGGTCGGATGGAGGGGTCAGTCAGTGTCTGCACATGGCAGCTGGATGGAGGCTGTGTAGGACTCAGAGTCAGTGATCATCCTCTAACAAATTTGGAGCAGGGTTTTAAGCTCTCATCTCATGGTGTAAGATGCTCTACAGTCTTTACAGATGTCCAAGAGATGTAGATGCTAGAAAAGCTCTGCCATTTAATTTAGCCAGTTCTGTTGCACATGGCGAGATGGACAACATGGGGTGGTTTTCTGACTGGAGACCACATGCAGACCAGCTTTCCAGGCTAGCTAGTGTTCAATCACTGTAAAAATATCTTGGCTCCCACCTGCTTTAAACTAATACAATCATATTTCAAAAGCTTATTTTGCAAATTTGGGATGTGAATTGCAAATATGCTTTCTGCTGTGACCATCCTTTGATGAAGTTTGCTGGAATGCACAACAGGTTTGTTGCTCCCAGCTTTCCCCATGAGATCTCAGTGTCTTGCAGCTGGGGAGCTGGAGAGGGCTGTGCCTCTATCCTCTTGCCAACCACAGCACAAAGCTCTTTCCCTGATGTTTTAGCCTAAAACACTGGATCTGCAAACTGAGAGGGGTCTGAAGTGAAGTGGTGAATTCTTGCATCGGTTGGATATGTTTTATCCTTGCCAAATCCTATTCCAGTGTTCAGTCTCTCTCAAAGTGATTTTTATTTTTACTTACATTTAAACAAAATTAATTTCAGTTAATGTCCAGAGCCTCCAGTCCTAATGTCCACCTGAGGGGTGGCTGGCTTCAAGTGGAGGAGTACGTCATGTACTCATGGGTATAATCCCCATGAGCCTTCTCTTCTCCAGGCTGGAGTACCAGCTCCTTCAGCCTCTCCTCCTATATTCCAAGCCCTGAATTGCCTTTGTGACCCTTGTCCGGACTTGTTCCAGTATGTCCATCCCTTCTTTCACTGGGTAGGCCAGAACGCGACACAGCACTGCAGAAGGGTCTCAGTGCAGCAAAGCACAGGGGAAGGATCACCTCTTCCAGAAGCTTAGCTTCGTTATCCTGACTGGTCATAAAAAGGATCCATAGCAAGTGGTGACCTGTCAGATAGGAGGGTACGTAAACCCAGAGATCTACAACATGTGAACGGACATACTGGGTCAGACCAGTCTCTGATAGTACTTGCTGAGGGAAAGGGCATAAGAAAAAGGACTCCAGCCCCTTAAGTTTTGGGAAATCAGACATTTAGGGGCTTTTTGAGCCAGTGTCTTTATCCAGATCACTGATGAACTTGTGTCACTTGATTTAAATACTTTTATATTTTTGGTTTCTAACAGCCTGTATTTCATAATTTGACAGCGTACCAGGGAAAAACATTTTCTTTTGATTATTTTTCCCTCACTGATCTTTATGTAGACTTACCAGTAGTTCTTGTGTTATGAAACAGTAAATAATCATTCTGTGTTCAACCCCTGCATGCAATCCCTCATTTGACAGCCTTCTCCAGTAGCTCCCCCCAGATGCTTCCAGACGTTTCAAAATTTACAGTGTCTTCTCATCAAGAAAGCATCCTGCAACCCTAAGAATCCTCATCACTCTTCTCATTGTAGTTCTGCTATAAACTGTTCAAAGCGGGGGGACTAAAACAAGCAGTTGTCAAGCCACATGCATTGGAGCAACACAGTGACATAATGGGAACTCCTGGTTGGTGCTCAGTTACCTTCAAAGTAAGTAAAAATATCCCATCTGCTTTTTTTCACTGCTCAGAATTGGGCTGCTGCTTTCAGAAAGTTATCCACAGTGACTCAGAGATCTATTTCCTAATGACTAATAGCTATGAGCTATTTTATCCCCCTACTTTGTCGTCATTGACAATAAATTTTGATCCACTCTTTGATTGCCCAGTTGACCAGGACTGTGGTAGCCTTCCGCAACTCTGAGCTCGGTGTTAATACCAACCGACCTTGATTTTGTACCAGCTGAAAACTTTCATTAATCTACCAGTCATTCTTTGCCAGCTCACCGAGGAACATACTGAACAGGAAAGTTGTAGTGCAGAGATACTTGTGGGAGCTCAGTGGCAGCTTCCTTCCAAGTGAAGGCTCTGCATTTATTCTGTAATTTCCTACTTTCTAGCTTAAAATAAGGACAATCTTCCTTTTGTATTCTTTAGGAATCTGCAGTAACTGTTTTGCAAAAGCTTCTGACAAATCCTACCATCTGCATCAGCCTTACTTGCAGAGCTTGTGATGTCCTATAGATATTTCCACCAGATTCGTGAGGCATGACTCCCTCGGGGGAAGTGCATGTGGAAGCCTACCCAGCATAGCTGCTGTTACAGTTCCTCTGGATTTTGACAGGTAAAAATGTTAGATTTATTGCTCTAGAGATTACAGCATCACCCTGGAGCCTTTTTCAGAGTCTGAAGTCATACTGGCCATTGCCTGTTCCTGGGACGCCAGATGCCTCACAACTGGCAAATTAGCAATTTCATGCTGAGTTACCCCAGACCCATGTGATGGTTGCCATCCTGACTTCTTCTTACCTCTCCATGTGTTCATTCGCTTCAAAACCTCTTCTGCTTGTGATTGTTGTCATCTGTCACTGGAGACTCCTTCACCTTGTATTTAATCAAGTGTATTCATGCAAGTTTTTTCCTACAGCCTTGTCTTTGCTGAGTAATCCTTCTGCCTCTCGACTGTCTCATTCAAAGCTGCACTGAGTTTCTGTCATACATCACGGTTTGGATAGGTATGAAAGTGGTTTTTATTAGCAACTTGAATCTTGAATTGGTAGCTGATCTATCTCACTGAAGATCTACTCTTCACTTGCCAGAATTTCCCGAGTTTCTCATTTCACCAGGATTTCTGTCAAGTTCTACCAGTTCCCTTCACTGTCCTCTTTAATTGGGCTGGTCTTTGTGGGGGTTGATTGTTTTTTTTCTTTTCTTCTAAGAGGCTTTTCAGCAAGACAGTTGGCAGTTCTGGCTTCAGTGTAGCATCTCAAAATGTCTCAAATCTCAAAAATTTTAACCTCTACTTTTTTCTTTTACTTTTTTTTTCTTCCTTAAGTGGTTCCCGTGTTTTAAGAAATCTCCCTTTTCGGGTTCTGCTTGATTGAAATGGACTTCAGGTTATTTTTCCTTCCTAGCTCAATTTTGAATTTCAGTACATGCAACCACTTTACCACCAACCTCTCCACTTCCCACAGACTATAAATTACTTCTCTCTCTCTCTCTGTCCCTTGAAAGATACAATTGTAGTATTTCTCTCCTTTAATCCATAAGTATCTAACCACCATTCCCTCTAGGTAGTGCAGCTCCTATGTATGAAATTGAACTTGGAGCAATTGCTTTGAACTTCATGGCATCTATTTCAGATGTGAAAAAGAGCTTTTAGATGAAATCCCATCATTTTTTTTTCTCCCAACATTATTAGATGACTAATAAAATACAGAGCCTCAATCCCTAAAGCTTGACTTACACTGTCATCAAATGAACGGGCACTGCAGACACTCCCCACAGGGGCTGGCAGCACACACCCTCACTGTACAGTGCCCAACCCATTTTCCCCTGCCAGGGAACAGGAAGGCAGGTAGAGGAGGATGGCTGGGGCAGCTCCAGCCCAGGACATCAAAACATCTCCATGGGAAAGGAGGTGTCTGATGAAGAGGGTGTCTGGTCTAGCCTGCCTAATCAGAAGGCCAAGTAGGTGAGACCTACTACAGAAAGCTAGATGTAGCTTCATGTTCCCTGGCCATGGGTCTTTACAGGAGACTTCAAGCATACCATTACCTACTGGAAGAAGAACACAGTGGGGGATCAGCAGACCTGGAGGTTCCTTTAGAGCACTGACGACAATTTCCCAACACAAGTGATTGAGGGGCCAGCAAGAAGAGGTGCTCTGTTGGATCTCATGCTTAAAACCAATGAAAGGCTCATTGGGGATGTGAAAGTCAGAGGCTGCCTTGGCTGCAGTGATCAAGAGGTGGTAGAGTTCAGGATCCTAAGAGGAGGGAACAGGGCAAAAAGCCAGATCACAACCCTGGACTTGAGAACAGCAGATCTTGGTCTCTTTAAAACAGGCTTGGCCTTTTGCATCCTTCCCTTGCTTGTGATGACTCTTGTGCTGCTGCAGCTTCCAGGCTGGCTGGTATTTCCAAGCAGAACAGGTGGCATCACAGGTTGCCCTCAATAGACCAGTCCCTCATATTCTGCATCATCAGCCTCCAGATGGAGTAAAAAGTTGCATTTCAGTACTTGGCACTTTGAGGTATGTTAACATTAAGGTAAGGCATTATGCAGGTAAAAGCCTGCATGAATAAATGCAGCAGGTTGTTTTGCCTGCGATCTGAGTGGAGCCTGCTGGAGCTGGTCTGGGGGTGAGCAGGAGACAGCAGCAATCTGAGCAGAGGTGGTAGAGGTGCCACAGGGCCCAGAAAAGGCAGACTGGTGTAGGCTTGCTTGTAAAGATTTGGAAAACAACTGTTTTATGCATGAGATAAAGCAAAATACTAGGCTGGCCTTCTACCTTTGTTCTGTCTCCTTTCCATGTACACAAAGCAGTTTCAAGTAGAGGATTTGCTTTTCATCTCTCAAACGTTACTTCTGTTCATTCAAGAAGCCCTTCCCCAAATGCGCTGTGTATCACCAGGGACCTGCTCCACACTCCAAATGGGTTTTTCATGTAATAAATACTTGACATTTTGAAAAATCGCTTCTAAATTTACACAGTGCAGAGCTCACAGTTTGAGATTATCCTCTAAACACCCTGAAGTGCCAGGCACATATATAAATATCTTTGCAAATAGATTCTCATTTATTAGTTCTGCAAGAGTATTTTCACTTCTTGGGAGATGGCTGATTACTACAGAAGGAAAGAAACAGCTCTGGTTTAAGTTAAGTAGGGGGAAAGTGCAGGAGAAAGACTGCTCAAAAATGGTAAATCCCCCATTCTTTTGATTTGTTTCCTCTTTTTGTAATTTGAATTTCATAATAATGGTATTATGCATCTAAACTGTTCAGTTGCACTTTATGTCATGGCCAACCAGGAATAGATCAAGCAAGGAAACAGCAGTAAGAGAGAAACTGCTGTTTTCAGAGAGACGTAAAGCTCTCTGTCTGCAGTTCATGCATGGTCTCCATCACACAGAACATAAGTGGGTCTCGCGATGTTGTGGATTTGTCCCTGTAATGCTACTGGGACAGGACCAAGCACTGTTGTCTGTCCCAGTTTTGAATACTAATAGAGGGCCATGTGCTTGCCCACAGAGAAATAGGGGCATTGCTCACTACTCTTGCTACATTGAGATCAAAAAGAGAAGCTCCCTAGAGAAGCATCCTTCCCTCTGAACTACAAAGCCTTGCCTCATCTCCAGGTGTGTAGGTAAAAAAAGAGAGAGGAGATTCCTGGTGCCACAAATTGGATAGCATCCCTACTCACTATGGCAGAAGTCAAAGACCTAAACCTCTCGTCAAAGTTGTCTCTTTGTTGTCAGCGGAGGCGTGACTGCACTGGGGTGGATGGAAGAAATGGGCTGTTTCCCACAGCTACAGAAGGGGCTGTGTCAGCCCTAACAGGGAGCCTGGGCACAGGCTGTGTGGGCTCCTCTTTGGTACAGGCTGAGCCTTAGGGACCAGGGGTCCTTGGACATGTACTCAGTGCCTCTGAGCCGAGTGCCTTCAACCTGGGGACTGCCTGTGCTCTGCCGTGATGTCTATTAGTGAACAACAGCGATGATCATGGCATTATAGGCTTTTGTGTTGGTCTGGGTGTGCCCCAACTCTGCTTCTTGGCCAAGTCATCACTTTGGTGAAACTAAAGCAGTTTGTCACTTTTTTTCTGGCAAATGACAGATGAAGCCATGCAGACGGGACTGAGTGTGGAGATCCCTGTGAGCACCAGCCTGTGCTTTTGCTACCTCTTACCACTTTTTCTGAGCATGGATATCCAAACTCAGGAATACACTGCCCAGTCAAGCTGCATGACATCCTCTTCATTAATGTCATATTACTCTGAGAAACAGCTATTACCAACCTCTAGTTTTCAGTTATCTCCAGAAGATCTAGCCCATGGCTCCTAAACCCCCTCAGACTCACCGTTATTTGGTGACTTGCTAATGAATTTATCCAGGAGAAGCAGTGATGGTCCCTAAGTGAAAGCAGTTTTATTTGCACTGCTATGTTACCCAAATGAGCCCAAGCCGAGGTACGATAGCACTAAATGACTTCACCTCTCTATTCAGGGCCGCACATCAGTTCAAGTGCACAAATCCAAAACTGATTTCAACAGTGAACATTTCTTAAAGAGCTTTTACATTCTTATTACCTTCTCGTGACCATGAAAAATGTTTTAGAGACCGAAGAAAGAAAGTCCATGAGGTCTGCTATTCACCAAGGTACAGCTCCTTTCAGATTATCCTTATCAACCTGATCTCATTATATGCTGTCTTCAAGTCAGGTTGCACAGTCCACTACGTAGCTGCTGTGGCACTGGCCGTGAAGCCTAATGCCACAGGGTAATGACCAGGTCACAGACAAGCCCATGCCTCTGTATGGGTGAGGTAGATGGTTTCTCAGTCTGGGCTTGTACCTGTACCTCACCAACACTGTGGACCCTTAGGGTGGAGCAGCAAACTACAGACATTACAGCTCAGCCAGCCACAGGATTTGTCGCATCCTAGTGTAGATACCTAAAATGAGCCAAGTGAATTATTCTCCACTTTTCTCCATAGACCGTAAAGGTAACCTATAGTGATGACACCTGCATTTAGTCACATGTAGACCACCTTTGGTGTTAAAATACACCTACTTCACTGTGAGACTACAAGCTCTGGTGGTGGGCCACATCCTTCCCCCCCACCCCGCCACCTCTTTCTCTTTTCCCCTGGTCTGAGGTCACTTTGCAGTTATCTTCCATCTCAGCTAATCTCTTGCTGTCTGACTTCTGAAATTAATATCCGCAGCAAATCAGTCAGCTCCTGCGGAGCACATACAACACAATCAGTATAATTACTTCACGTCACACCTCAGTTGTCACTTCACTTTAATGGACTGCAAGTAAGATGAACTTGAAAAGTGCTCTAAGTTAATGTTCTTAGAGTTTCTATTTTAGACTCTTCTGAAAGATGTTAAATATATTCAGAACAAGAAATTTCATCCTAGAAATTATTATCTATGTCATAGCAGAGAAAATAGGGCCAACAGAGTTCAGAGCTCTATGATTAAGGCACTGTTAAAAAACATCAAGTGGAGACAGGGAAAGGGCAGGACAAAAATAACGGTCCTGATAAGTAAATGTAGTGTTTATTATGTAGGAATTTATATGTGAAGTGGCCACCCTGACTATGAAGTAGTATCCTGTGCTTATGGACCGTGGAACTCAGCATACAAGTCATCCTAGCTCAAACTGGGGACTTTGGTTAGTGAGATGGATCTCAGGCCATTTTCTTTTGCTCAGAAATACAGCAAGGTGAGATGACCAAGGACTCTGGTGGACCTCTGTCACAGCTGCTAGATGTGCCTCCCACTTCAGCCCGCCCAGAGCTTCAACGTGTCTGGCTTTTCAAAAAGAGGTTGTTATACACCATCATTTGATGCATTCAGAGTCAGAGCACCATAATCTCCTGGCTCAGGTCACTGCCTCTGCCTGCACAGCCTTCAGACTTCCTTCATAACATTTCTCCATGATGGATCTTGTCTGAGCATATCCAGAGTATTTTATGTCTTATCTCTTCTATTCCCGTGCCTCAGAGAAGAGCATTGCCTTCTTTTGGATCCAGCCTTGACACCTTTCCTGAGAGGGCAACAACTCAGTATTTTGGAAAAGCAGAATTAATTAATTTAAAATCCTGCTAGATTAAGAGTCTCTTTTGTCCTCTTGGATATCATAACCCAGCTTCAGGACATGTGCTGAGGCAGTATGCTGCCCAGCTCACCTCCTTCCTCTTCTACAGGTGATTTCGATCTATCACTCCTACCCTGGGCTCGCTGCAGGGTTTGCACAATGCATATTGTGCCTGGAGGCACAGTATCAGTTTTAGAGACGCAGTTTGGGGAGGGGAACGGTTACTGAGTGGTTTAACTGTTAAAAACTACACACACAATAGGAGAGCAATTTTTTCCTTGAAAAACTGAGATTAAAAGTTAAACAAAAAGAACTAATGAGCCTCCAGGTTTGGACTTACACAAGCAGCACTGCACTTAGACCTGTCAGATTATTTTTGCTCCAAAAGCCTCTCAAAATACTGAATAAAAAAGGTACTTCCAGCATTTTTTCTTTTCCAGTGACAGTGGTAGACCATGAGCTCCTGGGCTAATTCAGCTTTGGGTCCTTGCACTGCAGGAAACTGAGAGCAGCTTAAGTTCAGCGCTTGCTTCTTTTTTTCACTTATGTGATAGAAGAGTTTCATCTGCATTTATATAATTAAGAGCTAATGCTTTCATTATGGTATTGCCATTAACCAGATGGTTCCATCTCTCAGCCTGTGCAGCCCTTGAGACCTTAACGCTCCTACTCTCTGTCTCTGGCCCAGAGCGAGGATGGCACTTGGTGCAAGATGGAAGAGCCAAGCTAAAGCCGCATGTATATCTCAAAACCCAGTCCCTCAGGTACCAGAACATGGCCATGCTGGGGTCCTTAAGGAGAAGATGCTTTCTCCTCTCTTTTTAAAATGCTGATGGTCTTTTTCAACCCACATGTGCATTTTTCCATCTTATGGCTACGATGTGGCCCCCAGCTCCCCCAGCCCACTGCCGGGACTTTCATCTTGTGGACTTCAGACATTCTCTTTCTCCTGGACTAACCCAGTCCCCTTACACTGCAACATCTCCACATGACACTTTTGCCTAGCAGCATTTTGAGGCAAGAGGACAACATGGTCCTGGACAATCTTGTTGTTCCTGGTAAAATTCCTTCTTAATCCCTGCTAGCACCAGGAACCATGCATGTCCTACAGCAGGAGTGCCATCCTCATGGAGATGCTGTTCCCCTAGGAGGCCAGTTTGTGCTTGGTGTGATCCAGGGCACCACGACTGTTTGACAGGCGTAGCATCCATGTGCAAACATATCACTCCTGCTCTCCTCTTGCCCCAACAGCTATTCCCAGCCTGTTCCCCTCAAAGCATGGGATGAGGAAGAGGCATTGCATTGTCTGCGGTAGCACTCGCTCACACCTGGACCAAACAATCCTAACCAGCAGGCAGTGCTGCTCTTTCACTGCTTAGCTGTCCATCAGCTAGGTATTTGAGATGGCGAAGATCATCCTGAGACCTTTTCTTTCCACAGTAGAAATCACCCCTCTGCTCCAATTCTGAGGACACATTCGCACACGTATGCAATTCCAGATGTTAGCACAGCAACCGAAACCCTTTGGCTTTGATCATCTGTGAATGACTGGCACCCCATGGGAAGGAGTGAGGTCACAAAGACCCCGATCTTCACTTTTGGGCAGAAGCCACTTGGTGGCCCATGAGGCCACATAAATAAAACCTTTCCATTCTAATCCTCAGTTGTGCTTGCTGTACATTTTGGCTCTTGCCGTTCAGTCCCTAGAGGGCCCTAACGGATAAAAGTCCACATCACAGAAGAGCTGCACGCCCACGACGTGAGGGCTTCTGTTTGGAGAAGTCACAGGAAGCGGTGCCTTCTTCTGCCTGGAAGGAAGAAGTAAATGCTTTGAGGGAAAATACTTTCTCTGAACTTCATCTGTTAGAAATGTGTTCACTGCAAGTAACTGTGTGTGTGTCCTATAACCAAAATCTTACTATGGACAACACCCAGGGAAACAGGCCACGGAAACCCGTCAAGAAGATTACTAGATGCACATCTACTAAACATGCACTCACGGTCCATATTTTTCAGGAAATCTTTTTGCCTCTGTGGTTTTAACATTTCCAGTTAATCACTGTTATCAAAGTGCTCAGTTATTTTTAGAGTGCCTTTTGAGTTTAATAGCTACTTTTTAGAGAAAGAATTTAACAATTTTTGTTTCTTCTTTTGTTCCTTTCCTCGCTGGATATTTCTTCTACAGAGAAAAACATTTCAGGTCCCTAGAAGTACCAAAGATGGTTAACTGTGTTGTGATACAGTAATGTAAAAGACTGACATGGCATGAAGGTGTAATTGAAGGAATAACAATGTAACAGTAATAACCAGCAGCCTGGGCTAGTGGAGGATGTTCCTACCCATGGCAGGGGGTGACGACTGGATATTCCTTGATGTCCCTTTCAGCCCAAACCAACCTGTGGTTCTGTGATTCTATGAACATGTGGGCCAATGCCCCTCACCCCTCTACTCGTTTTTAGGAACAGCTTGGGTTTTTCCTTGTACATTTTAAAGGACCTTGACATTTTCCTACTGACAGTTGCTAACACACCGCTGTAAAGGAATTGGATTAACGCATTTACCACCCTGCTGGGGCTCAGAGAACATATTTGTGGTTGTTAAGTCTCAGGAATTCAGAAAGGAAAAAGAAAATCACAATTATGCCCAATCAGTCTTTATTTCCAAACAGAAACTGCAAAAATATTCTATTACAGAACAGGTACGAAGTGCGAACTCTAAGTATGCATTCTAACAGTGAAACCATTGCCTCCTTGACAAAAAATCATTAGGCACTTAAAACATTAAAACAAAGTACAAATTCAATCAGCCATAACAGATGAGTCAACAATACAACTTCATCTTCGTTTTCGGTAATAAAAGCACACACATGGTTGAGGGGCTTTCCAGGCCTCCTAAATCCTGCGCAGAGACACTTCTATGTTACGCCGCACACACTCTACTCGGACAATATCAAGTAAACATCTGAAAATGTAAATAAATTCAGCGTTGAGACAATCTGAGAGAACCTGTTTGGACACAGCAGCAGCAGAGCCTACAGTAGCAGCTTCACAAAGAGCTTGGCGTGTGTGGAGGAGCACAATTATACCAGCTCCAAGGGGGAGATAAGCTCTGCTTGGATAATTGCATTTGAAACAAACGGAGCCGAAATGAACGCAAACAATAGGCATCTTATCCATGAAACCTTTGAGCAAAAGCTCTGGTGGAAACTTTACGGCGTTACATTTTGACACAGGGAACAGTCTGTGAGAAGAAAAATCATGTGTTTCCTTCCATCCCTTCAGAGCAGCCCCATGCAGAACTTCTCAATTCACCTGTCTTCTCACTTGCAGTTCTTGAACTAAATCCCAAGCAGAGGTGGCTTCTTAGACCCGCTTTAGAAAGGATTTTGAGTTGTATCACTGTGTTTTTATGTAATTCCCCCCACAGTTTACTCAGGTAGCATAAAGTAAAAAAAATAATATTTAAATAATTTTAATTACTCAAAATAATATTAAGAATATTAACATAAAGAATACCTAAAAAGCTACTCTGTAAAATGTGCATAAAAAACACACAGAAATTTCAGCTGCTGTACTGCAGTTTTGCCAGAACTTCAGAATGGGTTTGAAGCACGAATGAGAAATACACCAAGAATGAGGTGTTTTTAGGGAATCCTAAATTTTGCAGCTGAGCCAAGAGCTGAGAAGCCAAGTGGGTTGCTGAGCTACAGCATTGCTGTGAAGGATCTCCTCTCATAGGGACTAAAATGAATAGTGAGGCCTTTGAAACGAGCAGTCTTGTTGTAGACTAGACTATGCTGTCACAACCATTAGCATGATTCATTTTGACAGCCTCTTGCCATGACACCATGAATTCATGGTGGGATCATTAAATACTTCCATCATGCAATTGCCTGAGTTTTCTCCTTGACTGGAGAAAAACAGGATGGAAAAAAAAGACAAGACACAACCGTACCCGGTGCAGCAACAAGCACCGATGTGGAGTACTGTGTTGCTGAAACTCCATTGGGATTTATCAAAAGACTTATTCAAAATCAAGGATGCCAATCCTCATATTGAACCTCAAGGGCTAAAAAACATTCTAGCAGTTCTGGTACTTGCAATAAAGAAGCACAGCCACTGTTTTCATCCTTAAACCAGTGTTTGTGACATCTGCCAATCACAGGCAGAAATTGCTTATGTAGAAAGGGGTGTGGGATCAGTAAATTACCACACACCACAGCAGCAAGTTAGTTACTGCGTGGAGTCCCTCCCTGTATGGCAAACCTAAGCTGAGGAACTCCCATCAGGGCAAGCTCTTGTCACATTGCTTGAATTTACTTGTCACTGAGAGCGTACTGGGAGGTTGCTACCCCAGCTGGACCAGTGCATGGTAACCCAGTAGCCTGGGGGGATTCCCCTGGTGAGCTGGCATTCCCATGATGGGAAGGTATTCTGAAATGCGATTTTACGAGAGGAGACCAATAAACAACAGCAATAGTTCCTTTGTTCAGTGGTGTACTGCACATCATTTCATGCTCTACTTGACCATTATGATAATTTAGAGCCAATTAAGAAATACTTCATGAAAAACTGGAACAAAGCTTAATAAATATAAATCAGCCCACTCATTGTGCTCTGCAGTTGAAAGTCCCATATGATTTCTCCAGAGTTCCCTGAGCTATCAGCAGCCTTTGAAACTTGGCTGTCTGGAAATTCAGAGAAGGATGATGTTCCTGCTTACAAAGAGAGAATTAGAAATCAAGAGCGTGGGGCTTTATGTGGTAAATACACAGCCCTTTGTCATTCCTCTTGGCTAGTAGCCCCAGAGATGAAAGAGATCAGCACAAGATGAAGGGTTACTTGGCTGTATTTTGAACTAAGATATATTTAACTACCATGTTAAATAAGTCTACTGCTTCAGAGTGAGCAACAAGTGGCCATCAGCTCTTTGAATAAAGCTGTGTCAGAATAAGCACTCCACAAAACATTGCTCAGCTTGGTCTCACACAGATGTCTGCACACAAGTGGACATGTGCTTTGTGGACCCGAGTCCTGTGAGGAGCTTCTGCACAGATGGATGTTCAGGATCTTACGAGAGCAAGTGACAGAACAGAGAAAGATCTCTATGTCAGATTTTTAGATCTAGATTGCTGTGTCAGGCCATAGCTCCAGCATGGAGTCTGTGCAGGGTCAAGGTCTAAGGGGTCAGTTAACCCAGACTAATTAACCCATCCAGATACCCACACTGGGTAAAATCAAATGATGCGTAGCAGCAGCATTATTTTTTCATGTAGTTCAGGGAAGCCACAGAAGGTGCTAGGTCATCTACAGTATTTAGTTTCTTTTCCTGAATCATAAGGACAGAGAATTTCATCTTGACTCAAGCATGGCAATACAGTCAGACACCTCACTACAGCACAAAGGAAATAGAATCAAAATGGGATTAAATGGTCTCAAAAGTGCCAGACCTTGCACAGCTCTGCCCTTTGCAGACGCTGCCCAAGACACCGAGACTGAAAGCATAGGTGTGTTGAGTAATCAGCAAGTTTATACACGTTTACTGTCAGTGGCCTGAGAAATAGTATTTACAGCCAAAGGTTTTTACAGTTATCATTTCTGAACCTGCAGATGGTGGACAGTTTGTTGAAATGACTGTTCTGGGAAAGAGAGAAGGGGGAGCAACGCTCAACAACCAGCGTAGGTACCTAGAGTCCTTACATGCCTTCTGTCACCATAGAGAGAGATGGGCTCCTGCCTACCTGGAGCTCTTGCAGGAGCTCATCTATCCCTTCTGATGACTGGCGGAGGCCTCAGAGATGTTCCCTTCCTGACTCGGATGAGGTTTCGGGGGACCACTGGATCTGTTCAACAACCATCAGACAACAAATGTCCCCTCTGTATCCCTATGGCCCCTCCTGCATGATCTCACCCCCTCCTTTGCTCTGACTCTGAGATTCCCCTGGCTCAGCTGGCATGAACCACTTTTCTCTTTTGTTGCCACGTCAGGTTTTTGCCGGCTCAGTGTGCCAAACAGCTCAGAGTGGGCTCACACAGGAGCCAGGATGACACGAAGGAAGGGGTGGAGCACAAGAACAAGGACTGGACTGTGTAGCCAGCTATTACAGCTTAGATCACCATGGAGCTACAGCCCAAATTTAGCACCTCCAGTTAGGTAATGTGAATATCCCACCTCACTGCCTTCCTCAAGATGTAAACCAAGCCATTTTCAGTATGTTTTACTATGCTGCAAGCATAGCACCGTTTGATTCATAGCCGTACAAACTCCCCAGCAGACACTAAACAGGACTACACAATGCCTCATGGGGAAGAGATATTGCCGACTTGAGGCAGCACTGGATCCTAAGGGAAGATGCAATATTAAAGATTCAGAGGAGAAAAGGGGAATAGAAGCAGCCAAGCAATCTAACGATGCCGTGAAGCAGTCATGTGCAAGGACACGGTCAGCCTCTGTAAAGGTACAGTGGAACCATTAGCACGTTGTCAGTGTTTCTATCTTTAGAAAAGTATTTGATCTCAATATTCACTCCACAGCATGTGACAGCACTGGAGGCCCACGGACCCTAAAAATGATTAGTCCTCATGTAACTACTCTCCTCATAGAGGGAACTGAATGGCCCTTCCCAACTTTTGGTCAAGAATCAGAACTGCACTTGGCTGGGTCTTGCAAATATGTCATACGCATTCCCAGAGAGGTACAAAATCCATTTACTCATCATTAACCTGGCACAGATGTACAACAATTGAGAAATCACAGATGTAAAATAAATGAGAAATAATTTATTCGGTTACCCAAGCATACATCCTTTCCCACAATGAGTCTACTTCGGCAAGTGTTCATCAGCCTGACTCTTCCCTGTCACACAGAAATGCTGCCATTAACTCACCCAGCCCATGCACAAATTAACACAGACGAGTCACCAAGCACACAGCAGCAGCAGCGATAATAAAACTGAGCACAGGGTCCTCAGTCCTGTGGAGCGAAGTGGATGCAACTGACATCTCATAATAGCTTCATGTCTAGAGCAAGGGGAGAGACCCAAACCAACCAAATGTAGCTCTATTAGACCTTAGATTAGTTCCTAATCTAAGGTCTAATAGAGCAGGTTTTTATTCTATGAGGAGCTAAAGGTGTTTGTAGAAAAGGGTAGGAAAGGTTAACAATTCCTCCACACATCTCTTGGCAGTCTCATGCTCCACACAAATCACCGAGAGCTTTGCGAGCAGAGAGGATCAGGTTCTCAGGTCAACAGCAAGTTTAAACTTTGCTGAAACAGTGCTAAAAAGTCCAAGTGCCTGTCCAGAGCTCTCTGTGTGCACTCACTTGTGAGTGTCTCTTTTTGTCAAGGAAACTAGAATAGGTTTCTTCTTTTTGGCTAAAAGTCCCCTAAAACACATTCCAATAATTTTTCCAGTTACTAATACACACAAGGTATAAATAACACGGCTGCACAGAAGTAGTCCAGACACACAGCAACGACAGCTCTTGATGGTGCATCATGGTACACCACATATGCCAATCCACTCAGACAATGCCATACAGTGCTAACTAGCAAACATTTTTGAGAACAACTACCTTCTGCACTGCAAATAAATTTCCTTTTCTCCTCCCACGTCTTCTACTTGCACACAATCAGGTCTTGCCACTTTACTATCGCTGAGTAGTTCATTGAATTTAATCCGAGGATGAACAATACTCTTTGCATCATCTCTACAAACACTCAAAACACTTGAAATTGTTCCAGATACAATGCAAGATCCTCTCCACGTCTAAAACATGTATGGATTTTTCCAAGGCAAACCACATAGCTGCTACTCAGCCAAGGCCATCTCATTGCATTACACTGCACTGGAGTAAGTTACAGTCCTTGCCTCAATGCAGGTGTGTCTGTCTCTCTGAGTGAAATACGACATGGCTCTCCTCAGTCTGGGCTGTTTGCATCACCAAAGGACACTCTATGTGAGTGACTTACAGTGCAGGAGAAGCACTTTGGGAGCAGATGTGTCTCTGATCTGCAAACAGGGCCTTGCCGTAGGCAATCACCCCTTAAGCTCCTAGTACAGAGGCAGGGTCTTGCAGTAGCCAGCCGCCTGCACGTGAGCAGCAGATGTCTGTGGCCAGAAACTGACACAAATTTCACTGCTGGTGAAGATGAAAATGTGGATGCACGGTGCTGGAACTGTAACAGATCACAGCACATGCAACCCTTGTGCTCGTCTCTCAGTCACCAGCCGGGAACACAGATACACCCAATGACTACTGAGTCTGATGTCTTTGTTTCTGTTAAAAGCCCTGATACACAGAAGTCCACTCATGTATTAGTGGTGTCATTAGATGGCCCAAAGTACTATTTATTTTTAAAATCTTATTTTGCCAAAAAAAAAAAAAAAAAGGACTTTATTGCTGATATACGCAGCCAGGATTTATGGACACTTGTGCTTGGGAAGCAGTAGTATTGGATTCTGCTCTCACTATCCTGGAAACAGATCAATACGGTGAATGTGCCTCAATTAACAGACCTAGGACCACAACAATTGATTTGAATACTTTCAGGATTATTTATGTGATTATAAAACTGCTGCAAGGTAAGCTTCCATGTATTACAACAATGTAGAAGTACTATTCTAAAGTATCTGAGTTTAAAAGACTTTTTGAACCTTGTAAGATTCAATTCATTTAAGTAGGGTATTTTTTGCAGATATAATCCTCAATGAATACTGAATGCTCTTTAAACAGATGATTGGGGATTTAATGCTACAGCAGCAAAAGGAGTTTTAGTCAACAAAATACCTGATAGTGTCTGACTGCAAATGAAGGAGGAAGACACTCCATCTTTGAACCAATCATTCAATAGACTCACAAATAAAAAAAGCCACTGAAACTTCTAAACTCCTTTTAACAGCAACTTGTAATTACAAATTTGTGTTGATTTTTTGGTGCGTGTGTGTGGGGTTCCTGCAGTAATATATTTAAGCAATAACATACAAGCAGCCGTAGCTAGAGGAACAACTGCTTGTTGTTGCTCCTCTAAAGGTTAATGTGTGTCTTTCCATCAGGCTGATGTTTCACTTTCTTTTGTCACAGGATGTTGCTCCACAAGTTAAGCCTGGACCATGTGGAAGCTTAAAGCACAAGAAGTGCCTAAGTTTTAAATTAAGTGGCTGTAGGTTCTTTTCTCAGGCATCCTGGAAAAGAGCTTGGGGCTGGTTGTAAGAGGAACTTGCTATTGCTCAGTGCAGTTTACTTATCTGTAGTCACATACTGATGCTTGGTGAAAAAGAAACAGAAGAAAGGATACTGTTTGGTATGGATCTTTTTTCTAATGAACAGTCCATCTCCTCTGTCAGCTGAGATACAGATCTGGGATTGCAGGAATGTGTGCCAAGTCATGACCTAACAGGACTCTGGGGATTGCAACATGGAATCTAGTTTATTTCCTCGTTTGGAGCTGAACCGGACCTTTGACAGGAACACAAGCAAGAAGAGGGTTTTAAAAACTATTACACAGCTCTGGTCCTTCAAACACTTGTTTGCAAAATGAACATCATTCACATGAGTGATCCCATTAAATCCACAGCATTATCTACTGCCCGCAAAACAAAAGCCCTTAAACCATTCGACTATCTCTAACCTGAGGGATTACTTTTTTTTTCTTAATTTGCGCATCCTGGGACAAACTAAGAATGTCACAACTCTGAATTAATTCCTCCTCCATAGCTTTTCTCATCACCTTTCTCATGTAGACAAACACTAGTGTTTACAGGATCAAGTTTTTAATTGAAAATGTTCTCTGCCAACTCAGGCAGCTACCATACCGAGACTATTGACTGTGTTACACTGTATTAATAAAACCAGAGATCATATGTCAAAATGTTTTAATGATTCTTTAAGAAACAAAATATCATGAATGTCACATAATGCCACCATCCTGAGTTTGTGCTTTGCTACAATTTAAACCAATAGTCAGGAGTTTCAGAATTTCCCAAATAAACGCTGTTTTGTATTTTAAAAAATGAGTACTCAAAATTCAGAAATGTAGCAGTCACTGTGGGAAAAATCACTTCCTTTTCTCCCCAAGTGTAAAGTACTTCTCTATTGTAATAATGCAGTTTAACGCTCACAATATCACGTCAGACCAAATCCAACACCAAACTGCTGAGATATACACAAATTGTCTCCTTAGGATCATCACCCTGGAATTAAAACAATAAAATCTGTTATTGATAGTTCTCATATAGTGTGAAAATGTCTTGTTATATTCAAAATTAGGCAATAGCTCAGTCCTCCATGTATGCACTTCATCTTCTGCATCTGCTTTTTCAGACCGGAAGTCTGTGACATTTATTATGCAGTATTATAGGCTCACAAAATTCTCCTGGGTAAGCTGGACTGCTAGTGCCTGATGTAGCTCGAGCATCTGCTCTTTTTAAAGCAGGGGTCCTGCATTTGAATATCCCCAGAACTGCTCACACTTGCACCACCCTTTTCATGCTTCCTAAGCATACCAAGGCTGGCTCTAACCAGTACCTTCGTGGGACACATCCACCATTAAGCTGAAGATGGAAATGTTCTAAATTATATTATCTTAACCATATTCTGAAATAGCTAGAGGTTGAAATAATTCTGTTTCTTCAGCAGGCTAGTTCTGCTATGGCAAACCCAAACTAAATCAAACTCTCCAGAATGTATAAATTCTTCATTATTTGATTTGAAATCTAACATAAATTCTAATTTGAATTAACTATATTTTTCGATCTGAGTGGGTTTTACCTGAGCCAGAAGCAACTTACATCCACCTGTTTTATTACTGACATTATTCTTAACACTTAAACTTACTTTAGTGCTGGAACAAATGTGGAAAGGGTATGTTTAAAATCTATTCTGCTAAAGCAGAAGACCTTTCTTTCAACACTGCATGCATCTAAAAATTTAATGCTAGGTAATATTTGCCCGAGTCAAGGATAGGCTGAAATTTGGCTACCTGACAGGAATTCAGAGGTGTCCTTATTTTCAAAATGTGGTATCATTTTCTTGAGGTAATTAAAAATGAATTGTGGGGCAGCTCATATATTTCTAACCACAATGAGATATCACTGACATAAAGGGTTTCAAGCAGAATTTAAGCTCATGTCGCTACCCTACAGATATAAATAGGTTATTTATATCAATATTTATAACTTACTTGGATTGGCAGCAACTTTCAATACTAAAAAGAAAGATCACATGCTGACAGAGTTTAGAACAAAATTATTTGCTTTGGTGGTAATTACCGAGCAAGTGAGCAGGCACCCCCTGCTTTACAGGATGCTGCCCTGCTAGCTCCACCTTGAGCAGCACTGCTGCTCCCTGTCAGAACTCGATAGTTTTTAATCAACTGGTTGGAATAAAAAAAGCCCAGACCCAATTTTTACTTTCCAGGCAAGAGACAATAGCACTCAGACACAGGTTCAGCTGTTCTTACTCTCCTAACCACCTGCACACCTCTGTTCAATCCCTCCTCCTTCATCCATCTGCTCAGACGATTTAGCATCTCGGGAAGTCTCAATTTCATTCTTACTTTCTATGTTTTTTTTCTGTTGACTGACTCCCCTGAGCAGCTGCTTAATGTTACTGGGCTGTATGTCAAAGGAACACATACTCATCTTCCCTGCTGTCTCTTTCTAGCAAGCAGAAAACCTGGTCAGGTTCTTGGTCAGACAAAATTTGCATTTTAACCAGGCTTCTGGACAATCAAATTTTTTGCCAGTCTGATTAATTTATCATCTGACATTTTTTTTCTAATCAGATTTTTGTGTCTATTTTTAAATCTGAATCAGGCCATTCCCCATCCTTGAACCTATGTTTACTTTAAGCTAATGACAGGCCCTTCAGGCTTATTACATTAAACCCATGAACAAACAAGACTTCCTTCAGCTCCAGAGCCATAGCAAAAACGATTTTGTAATTTAATAGTAAATAATAAAGATCATTATTTTAATTACATTCCAGATTTTGCCGATGTCTCATTTTCCATTTTACCATCTGTGACAGATATACGTCTCCTTTAATGAAGAAGATGTGCATCTCTGTCGAGCATAATTGCAGAGTTGCAGGAGCAGCTATTGGGGCAGATGGAGTTTCCCCCGTTGTCCAGCAACAGCCCCGCAGTGCTCTCACGGGCTAGCATGCTCTCATCTCTATCTGACAAGCAAAGAATCACCTTTGTGATGCCAAGGTGGTGTTTAGGAGCCATACTGCCAAAATGATTCATTGGGATGCAGATATGCTCTCCCCATGCTGCTGCAGAAACCTGCTACCTGCTTGAAATACAGGTGTTGGCAGCAGAGCAGTTTCCTTCACTTCTTATTTACAGCTGTGTCCCTGTAAGGTGTGTGGGAAGTCCTGGTGAGACTTCTGTGGGCACCCAGTGGTGCGAGGAGCCTCCAGCTACCCACCAACAGGGAGGAGAGGGGAGCAGTGAGAAGAATATAAAGGGAAAGTGTTCCATTTTTAGAAAAGGTCATCTTCAGTGAAAATTAATCATTATAGAATTTCAATTATCTCTAAGAGTTGACCATAGCGGCAGAATGGTAGCTTATACTGAAAGCATTTAATTTCTTTGGGATTTTAGCTCTGTAAATATAAGTGATTAACATAGTGGAGAAAAATCTTAGGGCAGCACATGTCTTTCTGGTTGCTTTTTCTTTACAGCTTATTTTGTCAATTTGGCCACGGAAGTGATTTTCAGTCTGTCAAGCTTGGACAGCATTTAATTAACCCACACAGATGCTTAAACATTTTTGTGGCTTCTCTCTGCTTCTCTTTAGATTAAAAATTCATAAAGAGCTGCCTTTCATTCTCTTAGCTGGTGTAGTTGCTACAATTAAAATTACATGGTATGTCTCCAGCGATTTATACTATAGGAAGAATAAATACAATGAGAACTTCAGGGTATAAACAGCTTAGCCACTAAGAAAAATACATTATGTATTTCTTAACCTTTCCAGTATGCTGCAACTTTTTATGAGCAAAAAAAGCATCCCTCAGCCACATGTAACTGCATACACCTCCTTCTAGGTAATCTCCTTTCATGAACTAGAAGAATAGGTTCAGTAGATGGCTTCTAGGTCCCTCCTCACCATACAAAAACAGTTTACTTTTCTATTTCTTCAAAGAAACCGACACTGAATAAAATTGTGCCTTCTTGGCACTAGCAACTTGCTAGTTTAAAACTTATCAATGCACCAAGTATGAATGCATCTTTGAAATTTTCAAGTGCATTTCAGAACTTAGCCAGAAGAAAGACTTCAGCTTTTCAACTCAAAATTTCTGGCTTGAACAAGATGATACTATTTTAATTTATTTAACTCGAGTAACACAGTTGTGATATTACATCAGTTCAATTGAAGCATACTGTATACAATGGCAGTGCTACCATACATTTCATTTATTGTTAGATCAACTCGAGCCCCCCGGAAAAACAGTTCTGTGAAAGGCAAATTTGATGACAGTATTGTGACCTGGGGATTTTCTGAGCTAGCTTAAAAGATGAAGAAGTAATTTATACTTACACTGTCAACAGAGAAAAGCAAGACAGAAAACATGCAGACAAATCTTTTCAAAGTCATCTGTCTTCTGTACACTGTAAATTGGTTCAAGGTCAGAGGCCAGACCCTGTGCTGCAGTTCTCAGAGGGAATACACAGAAGGTAGGGCTCCAAGGGTGATGGGACAGTTAGAACTGACAGAGGAAAGGGAATGACACTTCATCCTATATTTGGAACTTCCAGATTCTGAGCTGCCTCGAGGTAAAATCCTCAGCAAGATCTGCTGCAGTGTACAGCAGCTTCCTCACTGCTGTCTGTCCACAGGCTGCTCTGCAGCCCAGGGCTGAGTGAGCCTACTGCTCTGAACTTCTCTTCACTAACAAACGGAAACAAGGGTGCATATGCATGTTAGTCCTTCATGGAGCAATCTTAATCCTTACTTTGGCCTCCACATAGATCTGGAAAGCCTGTGACTGCACCAGGTGTAGCATCTCTTTTAGGTCATAGTATGAGGCTAGCTTCAATAATGCAATTCACAAAGGAGGCTGGTTCATGGGAACTGATAGTAGAAATGTCTCCCTAAGGAAGAACAGACCCCCAATGTTTTCCCAAAACAAGTTTGCCCTTGATGTGTTACTTAAATAAAGTCATCTTCTGTGGTAAGAACATGACCTACCTTTTTAGTCTGATTCACATTTACCAAACTGCAGCTTCAAAATGCCTTTGCCATGAAGTTGAAGGATCTGATTGTATTCTTTGGGCATTGCATGGAAACCTGGTTTAGGTAGCTGGTTGTCATAATAGTGGTGGCTGATTGGCATCTTCTCTGTGGATTTTGAGAAAGGCCAGAAGCCATAGAGCTTCACATTTTCACACAGCTCAAGAGAAGCACTGGTGATCATAAAACCAGATGACAGCCGGTAGGCTTTCACACCCTTAGTTCTCCAGAACTGGGCAAGACTTTTCAGATAGGTAGGGTGAAAAAATATTGCCCTTTGGGTTGCTTTGGACTCCTGCAAAGTATGATATACTTTGAAAGAAGTGGCTGTGTTGCTTCTGAAGGAAAATGCTGGCAGCAAAAGGAAAGCATCTCCATAGACCGCAATGTTCTCTAAAAATTCTGTCTTCTTCTCATTTAGTTTGTTGTATCTGCAAATTATAACATTTTAAGAAAGGAGTGAATGGAATGTACTACTGATATAAGAATTACAGACCAAAACAGCACACCTGCACTTGCATATATACGAACTCTGTCACACCAGTTCAGCACGTCTACATTGCAAATTTATGCCAACCTGCTCTATGTTGTCATTATGTGCACTTATGAAAATCTGTCTTTATTGTATAATAAGAGTACACTTAATAGGATTGAATTTGCAACACAGGAACTACTGGAGCAGATCAAATTCACTGCTAATGAGACCAGGTCGCATTTACAGAATCAATCTATTAATGAAATTTCAAAGGAGAACACAAAATAAAATAATATTGTATTTATGATTTCTCTGTTAAAAATTACATGCATTATTACACATACAACATGTGTTTAAGAAGTGTGTTTCTTACATCAATGGATATGCAATAACACATCTTCAAAATCTGAGTGTCTGCCCTGTGTGGATAACAAGTCTGCATGTGAGCAGTCCTACAGTGTGAAAGATTAGCATGTGCTCAAGTTATGCAGGGTCTCAATTGCTTTTGATACACTTTTTAGACAGCTTAAAATATAGAGATCTCTATTTACCTTCTTTGACTGCAAAGGGAACACACAGAGATCTGTAAAGACTTAAGACATCTAATTTCACAAATGAAGAGAATTTATCCTCAGATGCTTTGGTTCCCCAATGACTAGCAGAGACTTAGTTCCCTCCACTGGGTAATTCCGTGCTCCCAAATATTGAGTAGTAATGTTTCAGAGTCATCTAAGAAGTGATGCAAGACACAAGGAGCTCACTTAAATAGTTCTCTCTATAGATCTGAGTTGTCTGCATCACCTAAACACATGGTGATTGCAACCCTTTTGGGCTTCAAAGCATTGAGCCCTCTTCTGTAGCTAGCTTTCTATCTGAGCAGTGTGTTTTCACCTTTTAAGGGCTACTAGAGCTCACTTTTCACCAACAGTTCCAGTAAAAAACAGAAAACTTGCTTTTGTTTCTCTTCACAACTTGAATGTGTTCAAACACTCTTCTCATGCAACACTTCCAAGACAGAGGAGAGTAGCCACTGCCATTCTCATTCATAATCCTTATGGAAGTTGCAACTGAACTCATGCAAGGAGTGATACACCCCTTCTCAGCCTGAAGGGGTTTAAACTTAGAGCTGCTGCTCCCAGAAAAGTGACATTACCACCAGACTCTGAAACAAAATTATAAAGACTCACCCCTCCTGTGGCCCTGGGACCTAGTGAATGCAAGAACCACACCACCAGAATAAGCAAGGAAGAGTGGTTGAAGGGGGAACTTGCCCCTACTCCAAGAATTTTCTCTAGTTTACTCAGTGTAAAATGCATAAACGTCCCTCAGGGCAGAATTCAGATCTCTGTTTTCCTTAGCTGGAAGCCTGAACACCTCAACCTCGTTTTCCTTATTTTCCTCATTTCTCAGACCTCTTTTCACAGACCTCTGCTACTGTAGGTGGTCAGTAGCCAGTTCCATTAGGACATATAAGAACTGTGTTTCTTTCCTCCATGGCACTTAATCTACATTGTACACCCTGACAAGCACAGTTCAAAAGCTGATTAACCTTAATAATATTAGATTCACCCAAGTACCCGAACACAGATTTAGAAATAAAAGTGAATATAGTTGTAATAGGTCTTCTGAGAGAAGAAACAAACTTAGTTCAGCTATATGGTGACAAGTTGCTTCTTGCTCCTCCTTCAAAAGCATTTACAGTGTTCTCTGAATGTTTAAATAGTTATTTTTTTTTAAATCCTTAAGTCCCTTGATAATCTCATTGCAACCTTACACAGGTTTAGTTCCTATTTCCTTTGGCATAACTCCTACTTACTCTGCTGCGGCTTAATTTGGCTAAAAGGTAAGTGTAGCTGGGGCAGAACACTTTGATCAAGTCCAAACAAACTGTGCATCATGTCAGTAGTCATCAATGATGCTGAGTCACTGGACAAGGCTTTCCTTCTTCATATGCTTGTGCAGCCCCACTAATATCAATGAACTCAAACTATTTTTAGGGAAGCGATAACTCATCTTCATTTAAGACAAAAAGGGCTGTGTAAGCATCAAGGTAGTTAGTACTCACTGCAACAAAATCAAGTTTATCCTTGAATCAATGACAAATGGCTGTTATAATTTCTGCATGCTCATTGTACTTTTTCCTTTAAAGGTAAAAAAACCTTTGTCTGATGCCTATTTGACAAATACAGATATGACAGACAATAAGATACAGTAAAATCAGTAAGCAGTAAATAACATGCCACAGCAGCCTCTTTCATAGATAAGCTGCAGTTCTAGCCTGATGAAGATGACAGATTAGTCAGCCAGGCCTTATTAGATCTTCTTTTCATCAAGAAACCAAAAAAAAATAAAATAAAGAATTGCTGAGAAAAAAGTGTGTAAGCAGCTCTTTGCATGGATTGAGGAAATGGATTGCAGGAACTGGGCCTCCATTCAGTGATCAGCCTTCATCAGAGCAGATTCTAAGCACGTTACCTGAGAACACATGCTTACACTCCTACTGAAAGTGTCAGAAACCCATTTCTGAGCTTTCCTGATTTATCATTACCATTCCTTCCTTCTGTTGGTGATCATGAGGGTCATCGAGGTAGCGGGGGAAGAGAGGCTTGGGCTTGCAATCATCCACTGTATGCTGTCATAAATTGTGACTGGTGCTGAGAACTGAGGCCCTATCTAATCTGGGTATTGCTGACTCCTTTCTGCTACAAAAAAAGAGCCCAGTTTTAACAGATTTCCATTTAGACAGGTACATGGGAACTAAGACTTAATGAAGTAATCTGCATGCACTGCTCTCTATACTGACATCCCAACGGATTTCCAACAAAATCTGAATCATGTCAAACAATTACACAATACTGCACAGAAAGAGATTTGCAGTAGTACTTACTTCTGAGCTATGATACTCGGATTAACAGTCACAAGGTTTGTTTTATTGCCAACATCTCTGCTAATGCTTCCCATGGTTGGAGGGAGGTTACACCTGAAATCGAGAAACATTTACTGAAAAAGATGCGCTCCAGAAATGCTTTACAGTTATTATTTGCAAATTTCACTCTTGAGCAATGACACTTTCATGTCAGTTCCTAGGGATATCTAAGCACTTTGCAAATATTAAATAAGGCTTATAGCACTTCTAGTAAAAATATTTAATCTGCTGTACAGATGGTTAAAATAGGGCACAGAGAGCTCATTTTCATAAATCATCTCACAAATCAGGGCCAAAATTAAAACCCAGAAGGACCCAGTCTATGAATGCCCTATGTGAGTAGCTAAGAGAAATAATGTCCCTCTTGCATAAACAATGCATTTCTTCTGAAAGTTCACTATTATTGTTCTGTATTAAAACAGTCTGATTGATACCAATCCCTCAGCTTGCACAGTGATGTTGACATCTGTTTCATGAGACAATAATATAATAACTGGCCCAATTTCAGGAACAGTGATTTCTGTAAAAGGGAAGGTCAGTCAATAAATTTACCATCTTTGGATGCAGATTTCCAATTTTTAAGACAGATATCTAACTAGAAAGACAGGTTTTCATAATTTGAAAACAACAAATATCAGTCAAAAGCAGGAAAGGAAATAAAATCCAGCTGACTATGCAACTAGACATCAATGAGAGAAGAAACTTCATTTTGTTATTCTGTTTCCTTGCACGAACTACAAAAATGTGAGTCATGTACTGAGAGCGTAGGCCAAATTATGCTCTGTGTATGCCTGGTTTTCTCCACAATCTATTGAGGGAGCTGGAAAAAAACCTACCTAAATTAATTGCCTTTTTTTTTTAGATGGCAAACAGGTGAAACAAATACCAGAGCAGTTAAATAATTACAACAGTGAGCTAACCCAAGGCTAAGTAAACCCCTTCTTAAACCAGAAGATAAACATATAACACTTAAAACCAGTCTTTCTTATTTAAATTTCTGGATTTTCTTTTTTTTTTTTCTCCTGATTAAAAAAAAAAACCAACACAAAACCAAATCCACCAATAAAAAAACCAATAAAAATAAAAAACTACCCTAAAAATGTTCCCTCTCCTAATGGATGTTAAATGAACAGAAATTTCAGGTTCTTGGTTAATCACTGGCATGGTATACCTGCAATCATAGGTCAGGCATGTATCCACACAGTCCTCTCTTTACTCAGGAAGCAGTGCTCTGAAATCTATAGTATCCTTACAGAGGCAGAATCAAAGAGTTGTCAAGTTCCTTCCTCATTGATACAAACTGGCATTGGCAAACTTCCAATCCTGTCAAGTGTTCCGAAACATTTAAAATGTTCAGTAAGATGAAGCAGCTCTTACCTAAACACAAAGTCAGAACGATCGATTTCAGCTCCACAGCTGGAGTTTTTCAGGATGCCTCCATTTCCAACCACAGCACAGGTCTTGAAGGGATAGACTGAAAGAGGAGAGGACTGCAAACAAAAAAAAAAGACACAGCTAAAAATAGGCACCAACAGACTGAGAACTACTAGTTCTGTCAGTAGTATTTTGAGGGAATAACACTGGATTGTTCAAATGGGAAGGATTTTTAAATACAAAGTTTAAAATACAAAAATTTTTAAATTCCTTTTAAATACATGGAAATTATCTAATACTGGATTGAATTTTTGACAACCTAAGGAACTAACTTGTACTGAAGATGGTTTAAATCTACCCATTTTTCTTTGCACTGCAGCAGTCTCGGGGTTGTCACCCAGTCATTGACTCTGTCAGCTAATAGCAGGTAACTTTGTAAATGCTCATTACTGTGTCATCACACAATTGATTTTGCTGTAAAGTAATTAATTTAGGGGAACCTGAAGATGCTGTAAAAGATAATCATGTGTCTTGACTTAACTCATCATGAATGTGATGGCTAACCAAAGGGGTTACTGTTCCTGACTGTTACACCCTCTCTACTCCTCTTCTTGTCTGCAGTGTGTTGTGCAGTGGGGAAGCTGAGTGGAAGCTAAGCGCATCCACTTGTGAACCAGCACAAATCACAACCTAGCAAATTAATGTAAATTGTCGGCTATTTCAGTTGACATTAATACAGTTGGCTGTTATCCCAGGGTCTCCAAAACATCTCATCCATCTCATTCAGCCTCTCCTGCTGTGGGAGCATTCACATCCCACAGAGAGGTCAACAGATGGACTACTTTAACTGCAGAAACTGACCCTTGTAAAATTGAGTCAAAACTTGCATACACAAAACGTTATCCTTCTCTTACCAGATTTCCAACAGAGAAGCAGTAACCTTCTATGAACAAGGCAAAAAGTGGTGGGAAAGTGGCAGACACCACTTTGGCTAGCAAAACAACATATTAAAATATTTTGTTCAATTTTGAAAAGACAATAGAACACAAAGGCCAGACAGCTTGGGCCAGCTATGCACATAAAACTTAATACTTTTTTTCTTTCATTCAGTTTCAGTTTGGTACGACTGCAGCCTCTATCGTTATAAAGGTTTTTCGTGATTCACAGCATCATTAGAAAGCTCTAGACTCATGGTAGGTGGGATCTCACACATCAAGAATGCCAGTCAGATAAGAGAGTTCCCATGTGCTCTTACTTTCAAGAAATTAAGTGCATCTCTGTGGCCCTCTTCGCCTTGTCTCCATCCCCGGCTACAAAATCTGATTCCTTTTCTCAACCTGTGTTTCTGGCTGCAAAGTCCCCACGCCAGTGAACAACAGAGCTGGTTCCAGGGCTGGAATGAATGTCCTATGACACATGGCTGAGGACTTTGGGCTTGGCTAGTTTGTAGAAAAATGAGGCTGAGGGGTGACCTCATTGCAGTCTGCAGCTTCCTGAGGAGGGATGTGGAGAGGGAGGTGCTGAGCTCCCCTCCTTGGCGTCCAGTGACAGAACAGGTGGGATTGGTTCAAAACTGCATCAAGGGAGGTTTAGACTGGGCATTAGGAAGTACCTCTTTGTGAAGAAGGGTGGTTATGCACTTGGACTTCCTAGAGAGCTGTTTGATGCCAGAAACCTGTCAGTGTTTAAGACATTTAAACAATGCCCTTAATAACATGCTTTAACTTTTGGTCAGTCCTGAATTAGGTAATTAGGTAGTTAGACTAGATGATTACTGTAGGTCCCTTTCAAGGGAAAGTTCTATTCTATTCTATTCTATTCTATTCTATTCTATTCTATTCTATTCTATTCTATTCTATTCTATTCTATTCCTATTTCACCATAATAGCTTTTCTAAGCTATATGACCAAACCTGCACTGGAAATAGCATGGGAATAGAAATAATATGAAATGCTCTTCCAGACTAAAATGCCTTTGAAAATGGGAATGAGAAAAGCAAGACAAACATTCTCACAGTATTCACTGCTGATATCAGGCAGCTCCCAAGCCAGGCTGCAACTTGAGTTCTGTAGCAACTCTACCTACAATCTGATCCATGATACCTTGCCCATGCCTCCAACACTGCAGAGGAAGGCAAAAGAAAAAAAGGCTTTACATAGTGCTCAGACAGGGGGTTGTACTAGATGGTCCAAAGGGTCTCTTTCAGAGTCATCAAAGCAGCACTATTACTAAACCAAAATATATATGATACTGCAATTATAATAACAGGTAAAGATACAGTGCTTACCACGGGCAACATCTTAAAAACATCCTCTGTGATGAGGATAGTCTTTTTACTGTCCACTTCGTAACTCATGTTGCTTCCCAATGGGGTGTTGTTTTGAGAAGCAATAAAATTGTGAACTGCATCACAGCAAGAAGCTAATTCTGACCTGTAAAAAACCCAAACAAAACCTGCTCAGTGACAGGAAAATACAGACTAAAGAGAACTAGATGGATGAAAATCAGTTCTAATTCCCTATGCAGCAAAAGGCTATAATGTCATTCGCCTTGATTTGCTTTGCAGAGCAAGTCCATTTTCGCAACAAATGGTCAGAAACTAATCAGACCAAGAACTCTTTTTTTTTTCATCCTGTGTTTTTGTTTTTTTTTTTCTCTTGGTCTCTATTGGCCATCCAGAAAAAGTTGTAATCAGAGTTCTGGTTATTAATTGCTAAAATTATTATAGAAACAATGAGAGTCCCCAAAGAATTAACATTGTGATTTCAATCAACATAAACCACATAATTGTAGAAACTGTAAGGCTGAAGAAAGAATGAACAAAGGAGATGAAAGGAATGGTGATGGGAAGTACTGACTATAGTACCTAGTGAACAGCTAGATGGTTGTGAGCCAATTAATTAATAATTCATTTTTGCAACTGTTCAGTGCAGTTTTCCCATGCACAATATCACAGGTGTTAAATAAATTACATCACAACTTGCAAATAAAGATGGCTATCTTTATGCTAGAAACAGAGCCTAGCTTCTCGCTGAAACACCTAGCAGAAGTCTCAGAGTGCAAAGGATTCACGCAAACTTTATGTTATCACCCATCTTACAACTCCTGCTACCTCCAAACTTATAAAAATGTTATGTGCGTAAGCATCCCATATTGTTAACAATACAGTGATACGCATTTCACAGTTACAGTGAAATGCAATGAATAGCCCCACCAGACATGAAACACTGTAGCTAGTTCTACTTCAGGGAATAATTTTCAGACTGTAAGGCTGAAACACTCATGGCCAGCCGTTATCTGTCAATTGGTAGGACACAGCTATCTCACTAGGTGAGATTCTAAGAGAACTACTAACCATACAGAGAAAAAATTTAATTGATAACAGAATCCCATGGAATTGTGAAGAAGATAACACAGCATGGAAAACATAATAATTCCTATCTGAACACTGAAGGCTAATTGTGAAGGAAAAAAATTTAATTACTATTAGAGCAAGAGGAATACAAAATATTTATTTCACATTTTTTTCAGCGAGTAGGGTAAACCAAACCATTGGAACCAGTTCAACAATACAGGCTAACTCTGGCTCAAAGTAAGGTGAATTTAATAGGGTAAGACATAGGTAAAAAAAGTTGTTTAATTCAACTTTATCAACAACATACACAGAACTAATAATCTAATAATAATATAATTATACTGCTGATGGAGATGATGCATAATCTAGCACATGGAAGAACCTAAGGATTGTTTTCCACTCCCTGTACCTCAGGGAGGAGTCATCCCTCACTGCTCCTGGTAATCACATGGAGATGAGGAATCACAAAAAAAAAACATAATTTTTGTTTCCTTCAAACTTAAAAATAAATAAAGCAGGACTAAATATTATCTGTGTCAACCATAGAATGTTCAGAAAAAAAAATATAACACCAGAATATTCTTGCCTAGCTTTAGTAAAACATTTGTTTTGTGGGTATTGGCTACCAGAACCTGAAAAAGCAAACTGATGATAGATAACATTCATTAATACAGACGATGCAGTTTTGTTTTTTATTACTCATTCCACAAGAACAAATACTTCAATAAAAGCAGAAACAGTTTGGAAACAAAACAGGTATCAGAATTAATAAGAAAGTAATAGTTTAAATTAATATTATGGAGCCACTGCAGAGACCAAACAGACCCAGACTAGTTCAGAAACACAGAGAGAGCAAGAGATTACATAGTGATAAATGATATATATTCTTAAGTTACCCAAGAGCATGGTTGCTAAAAAATTGGTGATAACACTAGAAACCTCTTAGATCAAATCGTGATACAGAATCCCACCATGCCCAAGCATTCTTTTTACAGATCTCCAGTGGGAACACATGACCTGCAGACTGTAATACCCATTAACTATATAGTGATCTGTTCATATGGGATTTTGTACAAGCTGTAACATATGGTACCTTTACAACTGACAGCAAACAATGAAGAAGGGGTAGAGACTGGGCAGTTCAAGCAATCTATTATTGCATCCATCACCACAGTATTAATGCCGTATGTGGTCACTGTCAGGAGGTAATGATATCCTAAAGAGCACTATGTACTGCATAAGATTACAACATGTAGCATACAAGCCAGTTCTTTTAACGAGAGAGATGTAAGGTGTTACCAATCCAAGACATTTTAACTTATGTGTCATGCCACCTGGGGAGAGAAGAAGTCCCTAAGCAGATGATGGGATAACAGACAAGGGTCAGAATCTTAGCAGCACCACATGGTACTATCTTAACACCAAACTCTGTTCTCTGTAAGGGTAGAAAGTGATCCATGTTGTCTGTTCTGACTGGGAGAAAACACTGAGATATGGGGGAACATCTTGGAAGATGGGATATTACTATACATACTGAGTATCCATCATGTGTAAGAACATGTAGCTTACAGTAAGAGAGAAACTCCAGTTATTAACAGATCTGCTAGACTTGGGAGTTGCCCAAGAACAAAGTGGGTTTATGATCCAGTCACAGCATTATAAGTCCAGAGTGAGGGAAGCCTGAGTCAAAGTACACAAGTTTTATTGAGTCCTAGGTTTGGAAAGTATCTCCTCTGGAGTACAGGTTGGTACTGCCAGCTTCGTTTTCGGAGGAAGCCTTCTCTTCAAGATTGCTCCTGCAAGCAGCTGGAAACAGAGTGAGACCTAAGAGCTATTTTTAAATCCCGAGGCATAACATCAACCACAGATAATTCTTATGCAAAGTTAAGCAGAAAGGGAGTTGATTGCATTAGCTGGAAATTTCAATTGTAACAAGGAACAAAATCAGCACCTGGAAAAAGACAACACCATTTGTACTGATAATGAATACCTCATAAAACTGAGTCAGTACAGTCTTAATAAATAAACTAACTGGAGTGCTGCGTTTGTCTGTGAATTTTTGTTTGCATTAGACAACACAGAGTCATTATTGCACTAGAGAATGCTTTTTGTTGCTCAGCAGACCCTTTCACTGAATTTCATCCATTGTGGACAAAAGATGCTGGACCCATTTTTGTACTGAGGTCAGTTGGGATGGAATTTGGAATGCAAATGGCACCCAGATAATTTCTTCAGAGTTGTGACTGATGAGAACTTAAGAAAATCCTTGTTTCTGAAGCAAGTTATCAAAGTATTGAGACAATCCTGGGAAAAATGTTGTTTTCCAACTTCTATGAAGTTAGTCCACACTGAGCCCTGGTAACAATAGAGGACTTCTGTTTGACTGAGTTCCAAACCCCTCTGCATAGCGCAAACACTTCACATCACAGAATCACAGATTGAGCAGTCACTCTAGTGGAAGCCAGCAAGTATCTGCAAGATCTAAATATGCTGCTATAGTTTCTTTGCGGCTCTTCTGGTAGCTGTGTAGCCAAGAAGCTAAGCCTGAACAATACATCAGATTAAGTTGAGGTGTGAGGAGGGAAAAATGGATGGGGACGGACACTGTAGAAGTATTAAAATATGCAAAACATTATTCTAAATAGTAGACACTCAACTGCCCTCTAAGGCCACAGTTTTTGGTAAGGAAAATCACCTTAATTTACAGTAAAGAAAGCTTCAATTCAGTAGTAGGAACCATGCTGAAACAGGTTGCCTGGGCAAGGTGCAGAATTTCAAAGACTGGGCATTTTTGGTAGGTATCTGGCCAAATAATGGTCCAGGTCCATTAGATTCTAAGTCACCTTTCACAAACATTTGTACAAACGAACGCTTGTTTGCAAAAAGGGTATCATATCAGCCCATAGAAGGGATAACCAAACAAAAGTAAGACTAGCAAATACTGAAAGCCCTAACCCCTGAACCTGATACTAAGCATATTTCACACCATAGTTTATAATATCATTTGAATAAAGGGCAAAGCGACCAAAGTATGAGGATTACTAATAACCAGAAAGGTTTCTCTCCTAATATCTTGTAATAATTCACTGTATCAGTGAAACCTCAAAGACTTTGAGGTTTCATTTTGAAGAGATTGTGTTGACATTACAGTGAAGAAGTCAATAAAAAAGCCCCTATATAACATCAAAACTTCAGGGGTGCAACTACAAACCATGAGACTACATTTATCTATGTCCACCACTGTAATATTTTGTAACGAGCAAGCAGTTATCCCACTGTACTTCACTAGGGGCTCTAGACAACGCTATGGGTTTTCCAGGCTTTTGTCAATCCAAGCCAATAGCATCAAAGTGCATTGAGGCACATTATGACATATTACAATCTTTTAGGGAGGAGTGGTTATATCTGAAACAGAACATGTTGAGGACGAATGCTACACTGACAGCCCTCCAACTCTCTATAAGTGAAGTAACATCATAAATGACTAAGACAGTGAAAGTCAACATGGCTGAATGAGAAAATCAAGGTTGAATATGTAAAAGTGTAATAGATTTTTCAAACCAAAGGCTATATAAGGAGTCCACCAAGAAGACATAATTAACTCAGTCTGATCCAAAATTAGGTTCCCCCCTTGTAGGAATCCTTCAGCTTTTAGGAAAATATATAGTCTGTAGAGCAATTAAAAAGATTCAACAATTTCTCTGAACTGCCTCCAATTACTATCTCTCCATTCAGCCTCTTTCTCTTCTGAAATAGAAATATGCTTCTGAAAATATACTCATTTTAGATAAGATCTACATGCAAATAGATAGGATCTATATGCAGCAAATGTGCTCTTAAATCTCTGTGCTGTGCATATTTCCTTGTACACTAAAATGGAAGGTTTCAGAGAGTACAGTGGAATTATCGACCTGTTTAGTGTGAGGGAAGCTATTGATTATGTGGTGGTGTGAGCTTATGTAAGCATAAATTGACCTTGCAATGTATTTTATTTGTGTATCAACTGTGGTTCATTGCAGCGTGCAGATGTGTTAAGCAATACCATTATGTATGTTAGAACGTAGCACACTACAAATTAATCTCTCCAAGAAGGATTTGGGATCTCCAAGTGGGATTTTATAATTTGCAGGAATGTTTAAGACACTTTTCAGAAGAGATAGTAAAGTGAGGAAAGAGTAATAGAGGTTGAGTGGAATAAAGAGTGCAAGGGGAAATTACAGGACTAGAAAAATGCATTGAACTTTTCACCGTTTTTCCCAGACCCACAGGTTTGTTTTTTTTAAAGTAGCAATGTTTTCTTTTTTAAAAAGTTATTTTGGTGGAGTGGAGCAGTATGCCAGCTAAACTGCAATGTAACATCAGGAGTTTTAAAACTATTTTGACCCTAGGAATTTCCTTCTTTCATTATCAGATGCCAATCAGGTTTGTCAGGAACAGTATTTCCGTGAGGAGGCAGCCCAGTATCCAGAGCTCATCCAGGGCTATTCCAGTATGACACCACTCCAGAAGAACTGCTGCATTCCTTCTCCAGACTCCAAGCTCAAAGGTTCCTCTGAAACAAAGCATCTGCTTGGCCTTTCTTCATGCCCTTCATCCCCCTCCTTCCCAGTCATTTTGAGGGCTATTTTAGCTATTTATTAACTTCCAGCAAAAGCAGGAGCTGCAACTATTTGGAAAACCTGCAGATGATTTTCCACCATGGGTGTATAGCCTAAATAAATATAAACCAAGCTTGAATGTCTATAAAGCAAAGATACCCGGAGGTGTAAGAAACAATGTTGCACACATTGGGCTGTGTCATTTGTTGCACTAATGAAACATTTCTTTTAAATGCAAAATCTTTGAAGACTACTAATATAACAATTAATATTCAGGTTACCTAGGGAACCTGAGACTCTACTGACTGTTGCTAGAAGAGCCCTTGCAGAGGAAGCTAGCTACTCAGTAAAGCTTTTTTCTGGAGTTTTAAGAATGATGCTTCCAGGCATCAGCAAGATATTTCCCCTCCCTTTTCAAGTTTGTACCAATTCTCTTTTATAACCAAGAAATCTGAGGATTGCTTTATCTAAACCAAGTTAGAGCTGATGTAAATCTGAAAAGGGAGGAAGAATCAGGTGAGCTTAGAAACAAAGGGATAATGTGGACATGCTGGACAATTGTAGAGGCATAAAGAAAAAGAAAAATACAAAATTTCAAGAGAAGCACAAATGAAATTCATGAAGGAAAGGTACACATAAAAAAATACTTGAATAGTTCCTTACATTTCAGTAGCAGTAAATTGTGGAGAAGACCTCTAAATCACTGTTAGTAGAATTCCATTTACACCACTTCTGGTGAAGTTACGTATCTTTGCTAGCACCTACTGTGAAGTTAGATAAACCCTCTTTAGCAATGGCTGACACACTAATGCGGGGCACAATAAATCTTAGATTGCAAGAGCAATGAACCACGTGCTTGAGCTTGCTCCTCTGAGGGCAGCCTAAATCTGGCAGTGCTGATGTCAGTATTACAGATACTGAAATGAGTGAAGGGTCAGGAGACTGCTTACCAGACAGAGGCTGGACAAAAATCAACGAGAGAAGAGTGACTGTAGATATATAGGTATTAAATAGAACATCATGGCTTGTACTTACCTCGTGATTCTTCTTGGTTCTGAGAAATGCATGGGTAAACACCATGTAGCTGTCAAGAGCCACTGACCACAGCCAAACAGCAACCCAGCCAAGTGCACGTGAGCACGTGCAGCAGGGTAACAACAGAGGAAGCCATTTGGGAAAGGGCAGCTCTCTGACAACAAATAGACATAGTTCGCACTGCTGCATGGCAAAGCGGAGCTAGGTAGCTGAGGATCAACCTGGAATCCTGCACTCTGCTTTTTGTACAACAGGTTGGCAAAAACATGGTGGTTTGTGCCGCACATGGTTGTCAGCTGTCACCCTTTTGCCAAATACAAAGACAAGTGTTTCTTTCCTGCATTGGACTTCTAACTCATATTCTTTTACTTGGCCTGGATCTGATGGGAGTGAGGCTTACAAAGAGAACTGATGTGTACTCATTGGCACACAGTGCTCTCTTCTAGGAACATAAGATTTACTGCCTCAGATCACATATTCATTCACTCCCCCACCATTACGATGGTAGCCAACAGCAGAAGCTGCAAAGGAAAACATAAGAAAGCTTCTTTGAGAAATTCACTACCCCAAGGGAAGCTGCTTCTGAACCCTATTAATTAGAGGTTAGTTTAAGCCCTGAAGCGTAGGACATTAAATGCCTTATAAATATGCATGCCTGTCCTTCAGAACTTCAGGATATACAGAGATGTCACACAACTGACATCACGCCTGAGAAGCATCTAAGTGTTCACTCCATTTAGCAGAGGGGCAAACAGGGAAAGAAGTGCAGCAGTTTCTCTGCAGCCCAGTCAGCAGCCAGACTTGTAGTATGGCACAGACAACCTCAAGCTCTCCTCCTGAAGGTGGCTCGCTGTATTACCCAAGTCATGCTGCACAACCTTTCTGAGATTAATTTCCTCTTCTGCAAAATGGGTATGTTTATCTACCTACTTAATGAGATCTTTAGAACTGAACAATATTTGTACTACACAACTATTATGCATTACTGACACTAGGCAAAGTCAGAAAAGGGATGAGAGGTACTGTCAAGGGATTATTAATTCATTTATTTCACCACATTTCTAGAAGCTTTATTCCCCACAGAGCTCTGTCAATTTATCATTTCTCAGCTAGAGCGTCCTTGCAAAGCTAGTTCCAAGCTCTTGGGCTCACATCTGATAAATAAGTTTGGGAGTGCTGTAAGTGTAGAGTGTACATAGATTTAGTCAGTAAATTTTATACTGACTGTCTTTCACTTTTTTATCTTTTTTTGTTGTTTTTGGTTTTTAAAGCATCCATTGACCAACTGCTAAGAGCACTGAAGGCCTCAGGTGTGGTCTGGGAGCAAGGCCAGCTGTAAAATTTTGATATCCTATTTCTAGGATCAGAAGGAAAATAATTTTAAAATAAAAAAAAATTGAAATTTGAAAAAATTGAAAATGAAACCCCTAAATGCAGCAGCATGAAGAGCAGCTTCACCACTTGTCAACTCTGTATAAGACACCTGCCTGTTCTGAAACAGAATGAGCTGCTTCTACAGCTCCTTATCGTGCTCTGATATCTCTGTGCACAGCTAAAGCTTGCAGCAGTTAAGTGAAAGTTTCTTAAACCTGCATATTCTCCTATCTCAGCTCTGGGAAACATCATTAGTCACTTAAGATACACAGCAAACACAACCATTTATGTTGCACTAAAAGCTTAACTCCAAAAAAACCTGTTTCTTCCTGAAGTATCAAGCTGAGCATGTGGATATTAAGTTTTCAATGCTAGTTAACTCCAACAAGTTGGAAGGTAGGTCAGTTTATTTATTCTTTAAAAATCATGACAGAATCTTTAATTCTGGTCCATGTAATAATGTAGGTCAAGAGACTATTTCCCCCCTGGCACAGTGAAGCTGTTCCCTAAACCCAGCACGATACATTTCCAAACGAAAGTGGAAGTTTTTCCAGGTCTGTCCATCCACGTGCCATTACGTGCCATCCTGAACAAGTAGAGATGTAATCACATACTCACATGCTATGTATGACACGCAGTGTCAAACCTAATGAATGCCTTGGGCACTTTTGTAACAGAAGCAAGTCTTGCTGTAAGAATACACTGCTTCATTACATGGTCTTTTTACCAGAGTGCCAGTTCAGATGGATAAAATCACTTTATGATTTTTTTTTAATACTGTAAGTTTTATGTCACAAATATTTTAATCCATTCCACTCATGTTAGAGTAGAATGATTAATAATTCATTACAGTGGAGATAAGTGAACTTAGTTCATTTGTGTAGTTCTTTTCTCCTACTCAGTTTGCACAGTTCAATTCAAATAAATAAGAAGAGCCCCAGCATCAAAAGATCAATAGAAATGTATAGCTACAAAAGCAGTCTAAAAGCACTAGACTTGCCTAATTTAGGCAAGATTTCAATTTATGGCTTGTTAGACAAATCTATGGCAAACAGTTTTTCTAAGAAACAATGAAAATTACCGAAATTTCGTAGATTCTTCTGGTCTCCTTATCCAAGTGCAGTTCTTCAGTTTTGTGACTATGTGAAGATAATAATCTTCTGAATATCTAAAAAAAAGGCAACAACATCAAACACTAGAATATATATGTATGTATATTTAGAAACAGTCTCTAAAACATTCACACGATGCATGTATTAATAATAATGCACACAGTGCATATGTAATAGATTGCTTTGAGAACTTTATGCCCTATTTTATTTTTGTAATTTGTAACTACTATCCTAATTTAATTAGCATAACCTATTAAATGTTGTTTCTTCATAGTGATGTCCTAATGAACTTTCATTTTCAGAAACTTTCTAAAGTACACTGTTTCAACTTAAATATTTGACCATAAAAATTCTGAAGTAATTAGACATCACCTCAAGTTCAAAATACTAAAAAACAACTCTTTCTTGTACTTGGTGTTTTAAACTTCAAAAATATTTGTGATGTGGTTCTTGTAAGCCAAGATGAAATACTATACTTAGTATGCATTTTCTTTCATTTGCTTTAAAGGGTCTCCAAAGCTCAATTCAATCATCAAAGATCACAGACTTATATTTAAAGATACAAGTTTTCCTTCAAATTATCTCTTAAATAAAACAATCTGTTGTACATCAACCAGCACTTCGGTTACATGTAACCATGTAACCAAAGAGCTTTCTGCTCTTTTTAAACCCTTTCAAGAGATTTAAATTTGTCCATATGTGAAATACTTCAGAACATGCAGGTCAAAAGAACGGACACATTTCTTCCCTTTTAAGTTCAATGTTAATACTTCTCCCATTTGGGCTTGGATACTAATATAATTGGGTTTTTTTAAACAGTAACTCTTACTTATAAGGGAGGATGGGGAATGAGAAGAAGAGACTGTATGGATGCCACGAATACAAATTCCACAAGACTCACCGCTCCAGACAAGACCCACCTTGTGTTATTTTAGAAAAAATGGTTTAGCATTAGCTCAAATCCAAATGATCATGAGTTACATAACACAAGAAAAATACACACATACATTTTCTTATTCTTTAATATGATAAACCAGATTAAGAAAGATTCCTTCAAACACCACAGCCAGTATAAGCAGGAGTGATGGAAAAGGATAACTGGTAACAAGGCTTTCCTATTTTGGCAGCTGCCCTTGGAGCTGCAGCCAGAGAAAACAGAAACTACTTTCTTACTGAAGCTGCTACCTAAATTGTCTCACTGTGGTGTCAGACAAGTGTCAGGCCCAGCACAGGGCAGGACGGGGAGTGCACTTGCGTGGAGGATGTGACAGAAGTGCAGGACCGAAATAGCCTATGCTGATGTTGAATCACTCATCTAGTTTTATTCCTTAAGGCTAAAGTATAAATAAATATTAGATACTGGGACTTATGGAAAAATTCCAAGAATTAATAGGATAACAGGGCATAAAGAGTTACTTAGGCTATCATTATCTAGGATTTAAAAGGCAACGAAAAAGCAAATTCTAGCCTAGAGTCATTGATAAGATGAAGATCAGAGTCAGAAATGAAAAGAAAAATTACCACCAGCTCAGAAAGAAATTGCACGGACTGACATGTTATTAGCAAGTTACAAGGAAACATTTGGTAAAGAGAAAAATGAAAGCATCATCCCTAATGCTAGTTCTGAGGCCTCATGAGAAAATTGGCACTCACTGTCAGAAACTGTGAGAAACTTCTTACACAAGGAACAGAAGCAGCACCCAGGGCATAGACACCAATTACAATGCAAGAATACCACTGCCTTTCCATGGCTCTTTACTTGGCAGAGACACTCCTGCTCAGAGGTGTCTACAATCACTGGCTCCCCCAGCAAGCCACCACTCCCAGGTTCTTACAAGGCAGAACACCCTCCCCCGCTGTTTGCCCCATGCATCCAGTTTGCACTGCTGGTGACTTACACAGACACTCAGACTGCCAGAACTCATCTTTGGTAGCACTGGGACAGTGCTGCAAGCAGCAGAAACAACCCAGCAGCATGTCCCAGAGGATAGATATTCCCAGATGTGGCAGCTCTCCAGGGCAGACACCACAGGTTCTCACACTGATATTAGACTTCCATGAAACAAACTCTACTTGAAAACAGAAAATATTCCCAAAGATTACTTTTTTAAATGCTCAAAGTGAACCTCTGGGATTTGCTGCAGCTGGGTTTACAGCGCAGAAAGCTTTGTTTCCTCTCAGAAAGACTATTTTAGCATTTCCTGCTTTAAGGGAGCCTTGGAGACTCACTCCTCCAATGGAGTCAGCCCAGAAGGCCATCAGGGTATCATTTCATGGCTTTGCTATAACCCAGGCAGTCCTCTTCTCCACTGTTCTGTTTTAAAGAGCCAGGACAATACATATATTTCCACTGGCACCCAGGAGCTTACAGCACATATTCACTGATGCTAAAAGGGTTTTATTATTAAGATAAAAAAGCTCAGGTAAATTGAACTATAAAAATACATGGACAACAGAATAATTACAGTGCCGAGAATAGTGAATGAAATGTGTTTTGTCCTGGTTTTGTCTGCCACCTGCATCACAACCATTATAATAGCTTGCTGTTGTGGGAAACTCACACTGTACTTGTCAGGTATGCAGTGACCTTCTACGTTAACTGCAGTAGCTAAGGAGGAATTATTATGCACAGTTGAGGCACTGACAAAGTATAAGTATCTTCTAATTTTTGGCAGGTACCTAAAGGACAACAGCAAGGACAGAAGTGTTGAGGTAGCAGGGACACAGTAAGTAAAACGTTCAGAAGAGAGAGATGCAGCCCCACTAGTTACCTGATAAAACCAAACACCTATCTGAAAAGAAACTATGTGAATTAGAAGGAAAATTGAGGAGCAGGAGTGAAAAAAGAAGATATTACTGCTTGGCAGCTTATGTTCAAGAAACAAATAAAAAGAACAACGGCAGGAAATGTGGGAGAAAAGGAGGATCTCTTTTGCCTTTGGACACTTTGATATTACCAAAGCAATTATCAGTTTTTAAAGCCCTCAGGAGAGCAAGCACAGGGTTTGCTCTAGAATAAAAATGGAAAACTGCCAGCAAAACTCAGCATTTCAGGCTCTTTATCACTACCAGCACATACCTGCTATAATAATAACTTCCAACTTACATCGCATTTTTTACTACCAAATCATTTGACAAGCTTTAAACTAGTAATGTTTTTCCCTTTCTGCCAACTTAAAGAGGCAAGAGTGTCCCAAATGTCCCTGACAGTGCAGAACTGCAATATAAAGCACTTATATACCATGCCTGTGGGTCACACCTCAGCAGAGCAACAAGGACCCATGCAGCTCCTCTCAGTGAAAGGCAATGAGTTTCAACATCCATGGCACAATGCAATCCTTTGCTCCAAGGATCAGTTTCTCTTCCTATCTGCCAAATTCATCTTCTGCCTTGTTAAATGGCCACAGAATAAAGGTCTCACACTTTGTAAAGTTTCTCCAGCAATCTCAGCTCCAAAAAACTCTAGATATAAAGAATATGTCTTGTATAGCTGCAGTGTGTACAACTTCATTGCACACAGGATAAATAATAGCATTTTTATTGATATAACTGGATTTTGGAGGCAATACAGTGACTGGTTGTCCTTCTCCTGGCAGTAATCACTCAATTTTTTAGACAACTGTATTCTTTGACCTTTCTCTGCCAGTCTCTTGTTCAGCTCTCACTAGCAGTGCATCAGTAACATAGTGGTCTACCACCTTTCAAGGAGTAAAAGCTTCAATCATTAGTTTTATGCAATGAGAAAATGAGGAGAGGGCAGATAAGACAGGAATAAATACAAAATCATGTTCTAATATTTCTGTGTTAAGGAAAAAATTGACTTCTCCAGTCTTTTTACTGGGGAAAGACACATTATTTTTGGCAGAGCTTTTGTATCTTAGTCCATTTCTCTTCACAAATGGATGAAGGGAAAAAAAAAGCATCCAACTTTAAAGACAACATGCCACATAATTAGTTTTAAGCTGGATCTTGGTCCTGATGGGAAGCCTTTTTTATTTACAGTGATTTATTTATTGGAGCATCCATATAGGTAAAATGTTACAGGTCAAAAGCAATGGCTGCTACTTCCATTCTCACTTTAGAAAGTGGAAAGGAATTTGAGCAGGGCTGATATCAAAGGGTTTTCTTCCATGTCAGAAAAAGACAGAACAGCAAGTTGAAACCCAAAATTAATTTGGGGTGTTTTTTCAATGTATCTAAAACTGAATCATTAGTTTCCCGTGGACTAGTTAGTATAATGAGTGCAATTAATTAGCAAGTTTTTATATTAGTACATTTCCATACTTGCTCTAGTGAATATGCTGAAAAGAATCCATTAACTGAGGTTGCGCATAGCAGAAGTGTTTACCAATTGGGAAAAAAACCACTCAGGAATGAAATTATGCCTCACAGATTCTGTTCCACCTTTTTCTGAATATCTTAGAATAAAATATTGCTAACTGGCATGGAGAAATCTTGTTGATTTACACTGAAAATTAAAAAAAAAAAACCAACCCCGAATAAATCTAATTCACATGAAAAAAAAGTGCAGTCAAATATTGGTTGAACAATTTCATTTTCCTGTTGTGTAGCTCCACATTAATATCATCAAAAATTATGTAGAAGAGGACAATCTATTACCCTGCTATTTAAAACAAACAAAGCAGAAAACACAGCAAACACCTACCTTTTCTTCTTGATAGATGATGACAAAATGTTGTCCTGAATTGCCTTACATTTTGAAGCCTGCTCAAACTGGTAAATTCCATTTTTATTAATAGTTGTTCTGTTAAAGGCGGGGGGAGGAGGAGGGAAAGAAAAAGCAACAAACTTTAAGAGAGAACATATTCTGACAATGCTGTCACATTTACTTTGCTATGACAATACAATCAACAACTGTTGATTTAGCTGAAAACATTACCAAAGAAATCTTATTGAATTCTATTGTGCAGCTCTTGTATACAAGAGGAGTTTGCTGCTAATGACTCTAAAGCATTTGATTCTTTAAAGTAACTGTTATTTTGTAGTCTGAATTTGTATTTTCTGCTCTACACTGTAATGAGAAAATGTAATTAGAGAAAAAGAAATTAAATGGGAAGCTTTTAAAACATTATGGTTTGAAGATATTAAAAATATTAATCAGGAAAATACTTAGCAGATGTGATTTTCTGAAGTTGATGAATGCTGTATTCCGAGCCAATATAGCATATACAGGAAACACCGGAGGTGAAGTGGATCTTTTTACTTGGACCTTAACTTACTGACTTGAGCTTAATACTTCCTTCCTCTTTTTTATTCTTTATGTACACAGTGAGAATAAATATTTGTAAAAGGAACCAAGACAAGTGCCAGACAGTGATCTTTAACACCTGTTGTCTTATTTTCACCAAACTCCTGAGAGTCCTCTTGCTCTAGCAATCCTGGTAGAATAGGTAGGGCTGTCAATTAGTACTGACTGAGGTACCAAGGTCTTATTCCATTTACTTCAGTTCATCCTGTAGCTAGCTTCAATCTCATACAATCAGCCTCTTCTGTCGTCATCCAGCTTCTGCTGCCATTTATCATGATTTTTTTTTCCTCCAAGCATTTTTATCTTCCTTTTTCCCATCTTCCTTCCAGTCTGTCCCCACCCTGTTCCTTTTGGGTTCTTTCCCCAATTCACTATTTATGGAGCACTGGGATGCTGCAACCTACTTGTCCAAATCCAAACGAGAAATACAGAAGACGGAGATGCTGTGTCATTCACTCCTGGGTGTGAGCTGAAGCAGTGAACAGAACCTGTGTTGTCCTTAGAAACACAGCACAACTGCCACGTCTGTACAGAAGTACTCGTAGGCAAAGAAAGAGGATCCTTGCACCCGATACGCTCTGCTTCTAAGCCATTATTCCTTTTACTAGGTAGAACCAAAGTTCCATTGCCTTCACCTATTGAAACATGGGGATCTCTAATCAATAAGATTTCTTGGGAAAGATGCTATTTCAAGTCACAGAATCAAAGGGTGGTTGAGGTGAGAAGGCACCTCTTCAGGCCATGTGGTGTCCCTGCTCATGAAGGGACACCTAGAACCAGTGGCACAGGACCATGCCCAGTTGGGTTTTGAATATCTCCCAGGATCAAGGACTCCACAACCTCCCTGGGCAGCCTGTGCCAGTGCTCAGTCTCCTGTACAGTAAAACTGTTTTCTAATGTTCAGAGGGAACCTCCTGTGTTTCAGTGTGTGTCCTTTGCCTCTGGTCCTGTTGCTGGGCACCACTGAGAAGAACCTGGCTCTGCCCTCTTTGTACCATCCCTTCAGTTATTAATAAGCTCTCCCCAATCCTTCTCAAACAACTAAAATGAGGCAACAACAGGTAACAGCCCAAAGAAGAAAAAGAAGATAAAACGCTTGTTTGTTTTGCTACTGAACTAACTGGCATGTTCACAGCTATGCCATGGGAGGAAAAGAAACAAAGCCACTTTCCTTCTCTTTCCATTTCCATGAATTTTCTAGCGAATCAGTCACTCCATAGGAGCATTTTACTCAGGACACTGGCTGCAGAGGAGGGAGATCAGCTCAGCTCTCTCCCTTTCCACCATCAGGAACTTCTTCCCAGTGCCCAGTCAGTGCCCCTACAGAAGTATGCAGTCTGCATGCCTCTTGTTTTGGGCGATGGTAAGACACCACCATGTAAACTTCTGTCCTTTCAGTTCGGCAGTGACATTAATAGTAACAGCTGGCACTACCTGCCGAGAGCCCCTTGGATGATTTTGCATGCAGGTCCTTATCTTTTTCAAGGAGTGACACACAAATGCGAGAGCAGAAGGCTCTCAGAGAAAACAGTTCAGAGGATCAAGTACACAGCTCAGTACATCTTACATACATAGCAAGTGCCTGCAAATATTCTGTCTACGCCTTTTATGCTCATTGGTTTATTGGAACTTTGTCTGAATGGTTCTGTGTGCACGAGAGAACCAGGTTGGGCCCTCTCACAAAAGGACCCAATGCCAGTTCCCAAACAAATTTAATTATCATAAAATCATGTTTCCTTCTCAATAAGCTCAAACAATTCATCTGCAGCTACAGCTTAAAGTAAAATAAACACCTAGAGGCAAAGCTTAACTGTATAAACAGCACCTTAAAAAAAGTTACTGACACCTTAAGCCAAGTGCATGTTACTGCTGCAAATAAGTCATTAAATCTAAAACTCAAGATGCTGGACACTGATTTGAGCAGTGACCCCACCAGCTCTCTGAGCCACAGCTGGCCAGAGACCTTCTTTAGCACACAAAGCCTGCCAGAAGACCAAGTCGGAGCAGATGGGTAGCTCCAACTTTGAGGATCAGCTCCCTGGGAGGTACATTTCCAGGCAGTGCCAGAGAACCAACATTCTTTCACAAGTAAATTTCAACTCTGTGCAGAAAATAATTACAAGGTCCTTACAGCTTCCTATTACTCTACATCCCCAGATGAGTGGAGGCAAAGAATAAACATTGTCAACCAAATATAAGCTTTACTCAGCAGAATTTTGGTCTTTCTAAATTCATAGCACTAAGACCAACTGCTGCAAGTTGCCTCATTTTTAAATTCATAATTGCTTTTTATGCACATATTTTCATGACTTAAAAATTCAAAAGAGGAAGAAGTCAAATAAAAATAATGCAAAAATTAAATCCCTGTTCTGCGTTGTTATTAAATCCTGATAAACACTTTCACAGCCATCAAGTGGAGAAAAAAAAGGAATAAGGAGGCTTTCCTTCCCTTTCCATGACAGATTTGTGAAAATGCCATTCTTGTGGGAAAAACCAGACACAAATTTAACCCACATTCTTTATGCCTATAATGCAGGCAGAAGATAGATTACTGGATTTTTAATTCTGTTGCTTCTTTCACACACACCAAATTTAATCAATGCTCTTTATATGGCACAAAAAAATACAAAACTAAACCAATTTATTTGCAAAACATGAAAAACTGTGACATTCCAGTGAAAGTTAAATTTCTGATTTTGTGCTTCACTGTCAGAGTGACTGCTTCAGAAGTGAAAGATTCAGATAAAGGGGAGGTGCAAGGGCTAGTCCAGACTTCTACTGCATTATTCATTGAAGAGCTGTGCAGACATCTGACTCATATTAGATTTCTGATCACTTAGAACAATTATGCTAGGCAACATTCAACACTAAATGATTTTACCTGACCTAGTGGATGACAACCTTTCCTCAATACTTAGAACTGCACTAAAACTTCTCCAATGAAATCAGATAACATGTGTAACGACACAGATATCAGGCTACATTCAACTAATTTTGCAAACTCTTAAGCTAGATGAGAGCTTGAAGTGGAAACCATGTTAGATTTTGTTGGCTTGAACTCATAAAACTGATGAAACAGGGAAATTTCTGACGCATTTCCCTTTGAGGGAACGTGTTCAAAACCAACCTCACTGGACAAAAACCTGAAAAACAGGGTGGCTTTTTTTAATCATTTATGAATAGCTTGAGGACCACATACTTCCTATGGTAATTCTAGGAACTCAGAAAGTACACCATCTGTACTTTAATAAATCTACAGTAGATTAAGACCATGTGCCATATTTATCAGCACGTTTTTATTCTCTATCTTGCTGTCAGGCAGACAGCAGTTTCTTAAACCATAAAAATTCTTTTAAGGCAAGGATTGCACTTGTATTCAGAACAAGAAATAGAGAAAATATATGGAAAGTCCAAAGTCCACAGCCCCTTTCACTGCACCTGCAGCATTCAAACTTAAGACTATAGGGGGCCTTAGTGCAGGGAATCACCAGCCAGACTGGTACCTCGATTAACATGGACTTCCGGGGGAACAGTGACACAAGGACGGAAAGGAAAGGTGAGCCCTTTAAAAACAAAATCAAACTTAATCCCGAAGAGTTATCAAAGTAAGAAAATGGATGGACATTGTATGGATGAAAACTAGGTGATTTATAAGAGGAAAAAAAACGCAGGTATATAAAAGTTGTGTAGTCCTATGAATTATACTGTGACAGAAAGATATGTCCAGGACTGAAAAGCAAATCCTCCAGAATTCCCACAAAATCATTTAGAAACATCTGAAAGAATGTGGGGTGAGATTTTTCGAAAGTGCTCAGAGCTGGACTGTCTGGAAGCACTGAAAGCAACAAGAATTTCACCCCTAACTTCAACAAGACTTAAATTCACACTAAATGAAAGGAAAAATCCCTCACTGGCTTTATTCATTTCCTACCCTGCAGACCTAGTTGCTGCACTTTTCCTATGGCTTCCTGGTCTTGTCTGCTTAAAGCAGCACAGAACCTCTGAACCCTGTTCCAGCTGAGCATCTCCAGCTAAAAAGGATAACTTCTGCATGCAAAACCGCACATTTAACCTTCTACCAAACTGGCACTGAGCTATCCAGACTGCGAATTCCTTCTGTCTTCATCTCTCCCTTGAAGAGAGTAATTTATATTTGAATATCACAGTCTATTACTCGAATGCTATTAAAAACCCTGCAATCCACACTTTCCTAGGAAGAAGGCTCTTAAGTGCTTTGACACTATTTCAGAAGAACCACATAAGAATATAGTGACATTTTTAAGGTTCACAACACCTCGATTAATAAAGCAATACACAATTTACATGTTTGGTGAAATGGACCATAAAAATTGCTTTATCAAACCACAGGAATAAGAATTTGTCTTGTAATGTTAATCACAGTTAACCGTGAAAGAGACTGAACCTACTATTCTTGTTCAAGCTCTCATGGAGTCAAGCTGCATTTTCAAATAATTTGGAAGACCTTCTAGTGCATTCACTGGAGGCATATGTAACATCTGATACTTTTCATTTATGAAATCCATAAACCTCATGACAGGTAACATGACAAGCAACCTTCAGAATCTCACGGTAGGTAAAGTGAAGAGAATAAGGTACTTACACTAAAATGATGTAACTATAGCACACAATAGACAGAATGACAGAGCAGTTTCACTTGGACCAAGTAAACAGAAAGAGGCTGGGAAACCTTTCACCGCTATCAGAACATAAATGTGTCTGGCAGCAGCTTTCAATTGAACACCTATTCATTTAGGCAGAACTAAGACATGAGGCATGTGTTAGAAATGTAGTCCTAAAATATGTCTGCATGCATCACTTGGGAATGAAGGGAAAAAATACTGAAAGAGCAGGAAAATTAGCAAAGTGGCCACCAGTGCTGACTAATCTAAACTCTAGCAAATTATTTGTGCAATATACTAAGCTACTGTTCATAATAGTGGTAATAGCCTGTCTCTTCTTCCCCTTCTGCCTGCCAGAAGGCAATATTTTGACAGGAGACAGAATGTACAGGTCTCTGTAGCATAGTTAATTAAGTATAGTTGTTTATTCCCTAGGCCTGCATAAAGATCTGCTGCTGAGAGAGGAATTAGAGAAACCAACACTATAGAACACTGTATTAATACTAAGTTGTTTACTCGTAGCTCCTCAATCACTTCCTCCCACTGTTCAATTACCCCAACAATCTCTACACTGTGTTTCCTTTGGACCTGCAAAGGCAGAGAGCAATTTAGGGAAATAGTAAGTGAATGCCTTAAAATTGGTGACACAGAGAAACAGAGTACTGATGGCCAGTTCTTCAGGGTACTGCTGCCTTGATATTACTTTTTAGAAAGTATATAGAAATAGTGCTTGAGAAAACTATTTTCACTTCCCTTGTAGGAGCTGGCATTATTTAGCTTCTGTATGTTCCTGGGCAACACAAAAGGAGGTAAAATTTCTGCCCCAAATTAACATAGCACACACCCCGGGCCTCATAACAAAGAAACAATAACCTAGCTCCTCTTATTGTCACCTTCCCCTGATAAGCACTCGAAGAAGTGAACCTTCTGTCACAGCACTAATAGCAAAACTACATTAACAAGTATGTCAGCACAAAGACAGGTGGGGAGGGAAAAAGACCAAGTGTCCAAAAGTGGGACAAGTGCAGGACTCCTTTTTTAGGTTGTACTGTTGGTTTAAGCTGTACTTGCAGTTACAGCTTAAAAGCTGAGAGAAATGCATGAGGCACAGGCATGAGGATTGGCCAGAGAACCATAGTGTTGTGGTGTAAATGACACTGGTTACATGAATACATTTTGGGGACTACAGAAATTTTACTAACAGTTGCCTTCTTTTTAGTAAGAAACCATACCAAGAGGCGTAGTATGCAGTGAAATAAACCCAAGATATAAACTGGGAGTCATGCTGTAAAGGCAGTCACATTGTTCAAGTTACCTAACACATAGCAAGAAAAAGCAGTAAGAAACATCCTGTATGAGACAAACCACATTTTCAAGGTTATTTACCAGACACAGATCTTTAGAGAACTTTAGGTTCCTAGTCACCATCTAATTAAACATCACAGTGCAAAATATCTATGACAGTCTGAGCCAATCCTCTGCTTTTCATCCTTTCATCCTTCAGTTTCATCCTTTTAAAAGAACTACTGAAAGTAAAAGAACAGATTAGCTTTCAATATTGCAAGGCAACAGAATAATAGGGCCTTAGAGATTCTTCAGGAGGAGTATGGTTACAAATATGCCTCCAACAGCAAAGGAAATAATGGTAAGAAGAAAAATTAGCTTCTGATTCTGAAGACTGTCTAAATTACTAATACTTGGAGCTCAACAAGGATAATGCCCAGTTGTTTGGGCTTTTTTTTTCTTTTTCCTTTTCCAGATCCTCCCATCAAAGTTGGTGAGAAAATCATAGCTTACCAGAAGAATGCATGCAACTGATGTAGAGATCAGAGTCTGACCTAACATCCAGGCAGATCCTCTTATGGCAGGAAAGCACAAAAGGACATTGCTGTCAGCAACACAAAACCACTATTCAAGTCATCGGGGTACTATTGGGGAACAGTACTCCAGGAAGTCTGCACCAATAGATTGTTCCTAGTTTTATGCATCAACATAATAACATCACCTCGTTGGATTCAAAAATTCACTAAGCCCCACACAACTTATTTAAATGAAGGACTCTTCTGTCCTTTTTCTACACCCACAGACACTGCAGAAAAACCCCACTGCAAACTATCCAATTCCTATTGACCAGACTATCCATCTCCATCACTGAGAGATTGGTGTGAATCTCCTGAATGAGTCCAGATGCTCTCTGGATAAAATCTCTCCAGCATGGCCCTCAGCCAGGCCCAGTCCAGCTGCTGCCTGGATCAAACCCCTCCAGCATGGCACCCTGCCCAGTCCAGCTGCTCTCTGGATTAAGTAACAGCTCCTGGTCAGTCCAGCAGCTCGCTCTCTTTCCTCCTATGCCAAACATGCACCACAAAACCCTTTCAGGCCAGCTTACTGAGTGTAGTCACTCAGGTGAGAAAGAACATCCTCTCTTAGATTCAGCCAGCAAGCCAAGACACTACAGTTATTGGAGCTAGACTGAAGTAAAACTTTTTTAAATGAATAATTTATTTGTCATACTTTTTCTATCATTTAGTCTCAAAGAAATACAATTCCAGGTGGATCAAAACAAGCTCCGAATTGGTGCCAAACTCCTCCAATTAGATTAATGAAAAATATGTATTTAAAATCTCATGCTTACTCACCTTATTACAGAGATTAAAAACTGACCTAGACATGCCATGGATTTTCAGCCCTCTGCTGTGTTGCTTCTACTTTCTTTTCTCCAGGTGTGAGTGTACTAACAGCAGATGGGAAGTAGCTAGACTCTGTCCTCTGAAGTGCTCTCTGCCAGCATTTGTAGTCAATTTGACTCCATGGTTTAGGACACAGAGCTGAATGGCAGGAGACTGCAGCTCAAAAACTAGCAGGGAAGAGTACGAGAAGGGGAGGAGGGGGGGCAAGAGACATAACACAAAACAGAGGAGAGTGGAGCAACAGCTGCAAAACCCAAAGCTGAACAGAGCACGTACTGCACAACCAGTAGATTGTAAGAAGTGAAAAATAAGGGGAAAAAAAAAAAAAACAGAAAGGGAAAAAATGAACATAGAAAGAAAAGTAGGCTAGAAGCACATAAAAGCAGTCCAAATTCTGCAAAACCTGTTCCTTTTGCTTCACTCTAATTTTGTATTTTGTGTATTAACGTATGGCTTGTGAAAGTTCTAAACTTTAGGGCAGAGAGTACAAGGCTGTCTCATCACAAACAGCATGGAAGAAACCTGCTGTACAGTACAGTGGTTACTATGATTATTGCTATTTGCATTCACTGAGGGAAACTATACATTGTTTCAACCTCAAATTCAGCTAGACTGGGGAAATGGGGGCCTCAGGAAGGTTAACTGCATTGTCACTACTGACTTCAATATAACCAGGACATCACAGATCACATTAAAAACCCAGTTCTCAAGTTCTTTCTAATTTTTATCATGTGGCTTTGACCATAATACGTACTAACAATCATCACTTGAACTGCAATGTTTATGAGGTCATATAAAGTATGAGAGAACAGCAAAAACACTTGCAAACCACTTATTACATAGTAGTGTCTTGTGTGTGGATTACACCACCCTCTTCTGCACTACTAGTTTTCCTACAGCGTGTAAAGACTCAAGAGCACGAAAACATAGCCATTAATATTGAAACCCGCATGTAAGACACGACTTGTTTCACAGCTAATTTTACCAATTAGTTCCATGTTAAACGTCACAGTATAAAATAAGAGGCTGTAAAGCAAAGATCTATGCTATCAAAAAGATCAAGACATGGGATCTGGCAAAAGGGCTCCTACAGAACAAGATGCTACACAACATGAAAAAGGCTTCATATGTCTGGCCTTCATCCTATGGATTTTAAAGGAGAAATCTGTATTTTTAACTAAACACATATTAAAAAAAAATGGTAACTGTTACCCAGCTCCTGCTCCACCTTCCTGGAAAGGGGAATAAGAGATACCTGGAAAATGCCATTCAGCAAGCAATTTTTGCGCCATACATTAACAAAACTGCTATATGCAAAATTTTATTGGGCTCAAAACCAACAGTGAGTGACAGTCGTCATTAATAGGCCGTACAAACAAATAATTCATTACAGTTAAAGCAAATTTTAATCTTTTTCCCCCAATCTAATAAGTCTCTAACGCTTGCTCTGATGAAGCTGTCCAAAACAAAAGGAAGAATTAATTGGAGCAGAGGCAAATCCGTAGCCCCTTCCACACGGACCCACGCTACGAGGACGTGAAGGCGGGCAGCCCGTACCTGTTCTCGATCTGAGGCAGGGATGTCAGGGGGGACCGGAGGGCTCGCACCACTTTCGGCGTGACAGAAGCTACTCCCGCGTCCTGCTCCCAGCTCCTGCCAAGCAATACGGGGAAACAAAGTTGTCAAAAGCAGTGATTAAACATCGCCAGGCGTGAACGGCGCCGGTCTCTTCCCCACCAACCGTTCACACGCCGCGAACACCCGAGCCGAGCCCCTGCAGGGCTCCGCCGCGCCCCACTCCCGGCGGAGGGGTTCGCCACGTCCCGCTCCTTCTTCCCCTGCCGGCTCCCGGCTCTCCCGCCCCGGANCCCGCCCCGGAGCCCCGCCGCGGCGGGGGAGACCCCCGGCCGCCCTACCTGGCACGGAGGGGCTGCTGGCCGCCCAGGCGCAGGAGGCAGCCGCCGAGCAGCAGGCTGCCCAGCGCCGCGGCCAAAGCGATGACAGCCCGCATGGTGCGCTCGGCAGCGGCACCCGCCGCAGCTACGGCCGCCCCATAGTATTTAAGGCAGGCTGCGGGGAGGGGGAGGTGGCTGCGCAGCCATAGGGTTTCTTTGCTTTGCCCCTCCTCTTTCGGCGGCCGCAGCCCTAAGCCGCCATCAGTTCTCCTTCCAACCGCGGCCGCTGCTCGGGGCCCTGCCCGCCGGGTCGGTAGGGTGGTGGCGGCCGTGCTGAGGGGCCGGGCGGAGGCTGGTCCTCTCTTCCCGCCAAACTTTCCCCTGGGCGAGAGGCGCGGCGCTCCCCGGGCGGGGTCCCGGGGGTGGCGGTCGCGACGCAGAGGCGGGCGGGGGCCGTCTCGGTTCCCCTGCGCGCTCCTGGGGCTCAGCGCGGTGAGCCGCCGCTCCGTGAGGGCAGGATGTGGGCCGGCTTTGCAGGCGGCTTCTCGGGGCCTTTTTCGGTGGCAAAGGCGGCGGGTCGGGTACCGTGCGTTGCGAGGGAGTGCAGATAGCGCCGAAACTTTAATTGCGAGGGTCGGGATTGGGGTGGGGACGGGGGGCTGCGGCGCTGGAGAGCGGGTAGAGCCCTTGACTGGTAGGAGTAGAGGGGGATTGGCGTCGCGGTGGTTACTGAGGAGGGAGCCCACGGGGGAGGCCCGGTCAGCCTGCCCTGCCCTGTGGCAAGTGCAGTGAGGTCGCCACTACTTTAATAGCTCTTTATCTTCTTTATAAGTAATGCTACATGTGCAGTTATTAAATGAAATTGTATTTGCAGTGGTTTCGGTAAATAAATGTTTGCGTAGTAAGCTCGTATTGTTTTGCCTGCCTGAGTGCTCAGTGGTGCTTCCACGAGACCAGCCGTTACTATGAGAAACCCAGTAAGGTAGCAAGGTGCCACCAGTTAGGGCCCCTTAATTAAGAGTAGGCAGTAGAGATGCTGTACTCACAGCAGCCTTCCAGTTGTGAGCCAGCTGACTGACATCTTGCTGTTGTAGGTTCTTCCCCATCCTGCCTGTTCTCTGTATATGCAAGCATTGTTTCTGAGCCTCACACCCACTGTTCTGTGTTCAAACAATGGCTGGAAAACCACAAAATAAGCTGCTGCAGCTATATAAATGAACTAATACAGTTTGTGAGAGGAATGCACCAGGTGTAATGGGGTGTGCCAGGGAAACTTATTTTTTTCTTTCTCTCTTTAGGGCAGTTATGTTCCCCGTGAGCAGTGCTGTGGGTGCTGGTGGGAGGGAGTGGGAAGCAGTTGCAGTCTGGTGTTGCCAAGGGGTAGCAGATATCTAACTGATTCGGAGCACAGTCCCCCTGTGAGCATGGCTCTATTGCCCTCTTAGCTTTGAAGCTGATATTTGTAATAGAAAAACAAAGTGTTAAGGCTTCAGAAGTTTGCTGTTTTGTGGTTGTCATGAATCATAAAGGTTTTGGACAAGAGTGGTTTATCACCATTTCCAAAAACACTTGCTTGAGGCTGATCAGCCAGTAGATGTTGTATATGAGTGTACAGGGGCCAACATTCAGGCTTGTCAAGGTATGTACATGTTCACTGGCTAGCAGATGTTAGAAACTTCAATCCCATTTCTGCTTGTGTTAGCCAATATAGGGGCCTACAGGAAAGCTGGAGAGGGACTGTTTATTGGGATGTATTGGAAAAAGGCTAATGGGTTTAAACTAAAAGAGATTTAAACTAAAAAATTTAGATTAGATATGTTCTTCCCTGTGAGGGTGGTGAGGCCCTGGTACAGGCTGCCCAGAGAAGCTGTGGCTGCCCCATCCCGGGTAGTGTTCAAGGCCAGGTTGGATGGGGCTTTGGGCAACCTGGCCTAGTGGAGGTTGCTCCCATGGCAGGAGGATTGGAACTAGGTGATCCTTGAGGTCTCTTCCAGCCCAAGCATTCTATGAGCCTATTTAATAATATCAATTAAATATTCTATGTAAACAATAACTTTTTCTTTTTTAGAAAGTCTAGTCTTATTCTAATTCTGCTCTGAATGAAAGATGAAGAATTACAATCCAGAAAACAGTTTTTTTTCCCCTCTGCAGTACAGGGTTTTTAACCCATGAGTCCTGAAGTATCACTGTCAGTTAATCCATGGGAAATTTAGTGATGTCATTGAGGACATCATGTTTCGAGATAGAGGTCCACTGCCAACACCAGTCTGTAGTATCAGTAGAGATTTTTTTTTCTCAGATCAGAAGGTTAATCTTTGTGTCACTTTAAAGTTCTTGTAAAGAAAATAGGAAGATTATAAGCCATATCTGTTTAAATTATACTTGGCACTCAGTGCTTGTTGTCTACCAACAACTTCACAAATGCGTATTGATTGATTGTTGCAGTATCTTGAGGTGTTACCAGCCTTAATTTCCTGGCAAAGCCCTTTAGTAGAGAGGTTAAGTGACAGAACCAAAGGGTGAGATGAGAATCAATGGTAAGTCAGGATTCAGATTTAGGAATGCTGGATTCATAGATCAAGCTTTTCTTGCATCACGTTGCTATGTCAGAAGTGACAGTGTCAGGCAACATAATGTTAGAGGGTCAATATGATAAAGGCACAGGTGCCAAAGATGCCACCCAGGAAAGACAGAACAGAGTACCCTGAGACTGCATCCTGTCTTCCTCCTGACAGCTGGAAACTGCTGTGTCTTGTCAGCATCCCCCAGCCTCTGATTCCCATTAGCTTTCAAAGTCAGAGGGAACTGTTAATTGCTGGCTTGCACAGAAGGAAGAGCTCACTAATCAGCCAGGTGGTGTCATGATGACTTTGTTGCTGAGTTCCTACAACCCTACTTAGCTGCTAATTTGGAAAAGTAAAATGTAGCCTTAGGTATCATCCATGAATGTCTGCTGCCCCCCAGGTCTACGTGATTACATCTCAAAAGGAATCTGGTGGTGGTGCCTGTAGGGCTACTGGTCACATGGAGCTAGCTTAGTCTTCTTATTTCCAGCAGCGAAATCATATTAAGAAGCAATTAATGTTCATTAAATGCTTTCATAATGCTGCTTTCTCATCTAAGCAATGGCTGTCAGAGAGATATTAGTTATTGCAAATAGGAGGGGAGATGACTGATACAATTGGGAAGAAGAGAAAGGTACTAAAGATGTTCAGTGAAACTGAAACTGTGTTGTGGTAAAACATAAGAGGCCTCAGAGTGTTTGGTTCAAGACTGCTATTTGGTTATTTTTAGTGTAGTTAGCAAATGTAAGTACTTCTAGGAAGAAAAAATAAAACCCTAAAAAATTCCAACACTGCAAACCAGTAAGAAACCCAAAAATCCCCTCCCA
>VXBZ01003711.1:103864-223529 GCA_013399135.1 Heliornis fulica | reverse complement strand
TTTTTTTTTTTTTTTGCTATGATGAAATCATTTTCTATCTGAATGATATCAGTTATAGACCAGAGTCCAAAATGGGCCTGAGACCTGGGAATCATGCAGACATTAATGCTGGTGCATGAGCATCACTGTCCTGCTGGGAGCGAGAAGGGCAGTGGTGGGAGCAGGACTGGCAGCTGTGGGCAGCACACCCCCTCTCCGGTGTCAGGAGTGGGCAAGAGACCTGAGACAGCCTGTGCCCTGGCTGAGGGTGGGAAAGGCAGCAGGAGGGACCAGGGAGGGAGCTGGGCATTTTCCCTCTCCCAGCAGATCATCGCTTGGGCTCAGCTCTCTGTCACTTTGTTCCCAGAAAATGCAGTGCTCGGAACGGCGCTCCATCCCCACGGTGAGATCCTTCGGTATGTAAATATAATCTCCTCCGTGATTCATGCATCAATTAAAAATAATTCTTTTAAACATTGCCTTCTCCGTTTCAGTAAATAGGCTGATATCCTGTGCCTCGGTGACAGGCCTTGCTGATCGTGTTGTGCTCCTGGCTCACTTTCATTAGGCTCTGCAAATATACTGCCGTTCTCGCAAAATCTGTGTGCTGGCTATGACAGAATCTCTCTTATGGTCCTCAGATAGCCACTTATGTATTTGTCTCCTTCTCAATTACTGCACTTTCAGAGAAAGCACATTCTGGTTTATTATTATCCAGTGCTTTCAATGGCCTGGCAGGAGAGAATTAAGGTCTAGCAGAGGGGAAAACCAAATGTAGCCTAGGAAAAGTGAGTGCCATCTGAACAGAAGGGATCAATAAATACTGTTCTATTTAGCATTATTTTCAGTACCCGACTCCATAGCGAGACTTTCTGCAGCAAACGGTCATTTTCCTCTTATGCATAGATCAACCTTCTTTTTAACCTTGAGGGCTGTGACACCCATAGGAGACACACTGTATGGGGAGTTGTTAGAAGTGCCCCAAAATTAACAAGTCCAGTTAAACAGACTAACCTTTTAAATGTATGATTTACATACAGCATTTCTGAGTCTTCTTTATTCAACAGCCTTGGTTGCCATCTCCATCAGATCTGAAGGAATCACATATCGGTGTTTGGGAGGAGGACCCAAAGCGGGGAGCAGGAGGGAGCAGGAGAGGATGGAAGCCCCGTGGTGGCAAGGGGATGCATGGGGAGCTGCAGTGGCTCAGCGTAGGGGGCAGCCCACTGGCGTGCAAGGGTGTGTGGAGCCCCAAGGGCAGGGGAGAGAAGGATGGAGGCATTTTCAGCTGAGGGATATGCTGATGCTTAAAGTACCATTATCATATGCCAGGGAGATGTGCATTTTAAATACCCACATCTAAAATCCTTCGCCTTTAATTTCGTGTTTGCATATTGCATGAGTATGCATTTGACCGAATAGCTGAGCGTGTGTAAAAGGCGATTCTAAAGCAAGGAATCATCACTTGAAACCTGCAGCTGGAGAAAATTTATTCAGGCTCTCCAGATGTACTCAGGCTCAGCTTGTCTGTGCTTAAGAGCAAACTGAGAATTTAACAAGTAAGCAGTATGTGATTTTATTGATATCTGTTGGGCTCATGAAGAACCGACTGAGTCCTGCTGACAGCTGACCAGAGGGCAGCACAGCCAGCAGTGTTACCTGCCCCAACCCATGCTGCCTGCACCTTCCTCAGGGAGAGATGCTGCTTCAGCTTTTGCACCTCTTTTCCCTGCGACTCACTCTTCAGTACCGTGTGTGGTGAAATAGATTCTTAAAAAAAAAGACAAATACATAAAGATCTTTTCACCAGCAATGAAATCCAGCCCATGTTGGGGGAGGTGAAACTCAGTCCCGTTCTCAACCTCAGTGAACCAAATCATCTGCGCTGAATTGTATGTTTTCTGTTCTGTGGCACATTAGCCTCTAGCCAAGGATGAGTAACGTGTAGTGGCAGGTATCTGAAAGAGCTGCTCCACAGGATATTTGAATGTAGCATACTGAGCCCTGTAAAACAGGAACCAGTGGTTGTCACAAGGATCGTTTCCTGTCCCACCCAGTGATGCATGTCAAGATCTGAAGCAAGATGATCTCTGGAAATTACAAGGTGCCGAATAATTCAAAACTGTGACATATTGATTTCTTTTTTTCAGACACTGTGTCATTTGTAAAGCTGCAGCACAGTGCTATAAGTCCGCGTTTTGCTCTTTAGCAATTGGTCAGTTGCCCAGTTATAAATACTGTGAGACCATTCAGTGACATTTTACATTTATTGAGCATGTATTTTATCTAGACCCATGAAGGCAGTGCAGGAAGTTTGTAATAAACACAGAAACAAAAATCAAGAACACATAACTACAGAAGACCCCCCATGTGTGATGGGAAGGCCCTGCCGGGTGTTGTGCAGGAATCGGGGAAGACAACACAAGCCAGGGAGCTGGGAGTGAAGCACTGAAAATTGCACTGGTACAAACCCGTGCCCTGAACAGCAGCTGGGTGAAGTCCTGAGCCTTACGTGAAATGAGTGGCGGTGCTTTGAGCTGCCCACTCATTTTTCCTATAGAAGGCATCCTCCTAAACACATTCCCCATCAGTGGTTGGAGGGGACAGAGGGGAAAGGAGCTGAGTTTTCCCCAGGCTTTGAGTGAAGGAGCACTGAATGAGCCGTGGGGTGGGAACATGAGGATCAAATCCCTTGGTTTTTTCTGGCTATAGCATCTGCACTCCCAGGTCAAGGTAACATGACAAAAAAGGGACAGATTTCCCCCTTTGACTGTGCTGGTCTATTCTGTACTCATACAATTTAAGTCTGTGCGATATTTGGAAGTTTGTGTTAGATTTCTGGTTCCATATTTAGTCACTTCTCTTATATGTAAGTAATGGACATTTTGTGGAATTAAGTTATTGCATAAATATACTATATAAACTTAGAAAAATAACCTCCCATCTGCATGTTGTTTTTAAATAGCCTACATATACTGTGTTTTCCTAGGTGAGGTGTAAAATGAATAAATGAAGTACAAACAAGCTGGTTTTGGCAGTTATAGGTACTAAAATTTCTAAGGTACTCTGCTTTTAAAAGGAGAATGAAATTACATATTTTTCCTGCAAAACATGAACCTCATTAGACCTAGTTATCTAAAAGACCTTTAAAAAGTAAAGACACAAAGTCTGCTTTTATGGGACACAGCTGAGACATCGTGGCTGGGTTTCATAGGCTCAAATACAGTCACTTGAAGTATAGACAACCACCTCCAAACCATTTACCCTAGCCTCATTTATATTGGGCTCATTTCTAGGCAGATATTTATCTTCTCCAAAGGTGAACATGTTTAAGCTGAGATTTCTTGCTATGCATATAAGATCCCAGAGAGGCTGGTGCATCTATAGGTGAGATAAGGTCCTCCTGCCTGACAATGAAAGAAGCTGTAGCTGCCCCCTCCATGACAGGGGGGTCAAAATAGCTAGTCTTTGAGGTCCATTCCAGTCCAAACCCAGATATGATCCTATAGCTCTATTCTATTTAGGGGAATTAAAAAACTCCCTGTGCTTTTAATGTAACAAATGACTGCCGCACTCTCTCCCACATCATTCCCTGCCTTATGATAGTAAGTATTTGGATTTTACAAGCAGTTCCCATGGGAGTTCTGCTGTTAAATTCCCTAGAGAGCAGATCTAGTTGGTAGGAACTAGTCAGGAAAATCCTGCCACCACCAGAGTAACTCATCCATCATCTATGAAGGGCTCTGGTACCCTAACCCTGGCTGGCACCGATGTGCAAAGCACCACCAGGCTGGTTGCTCACCATGTTTATATTAAGAAGGTCACGCAGCGTGTCCTCACTTTGGCAATTCAATTACTGAAAGCCCATTCTTTTCAAAGTTGTCCTTCCCCCAATTATCAGCAACTTGGAAAGCATATTGGGTTGGTTTATTTTTATTTACATTAATGAGAAAAATAATATTTAATGAAAGACTAGGTGCTGCAATGTTCCAGAAAGCTGATAGAGGAGCAAATTGGTGAATTCTTCAGGCTGAGCATGCTCCTTCAAAAAAACCAAGCTGCCAGAGGTTTTGCTGTTCTGAGCCATAAATGTGAAAGGTGATTATAGCAGATAAATTCCCTGAACGGAGCTCACAGGCCTGAACACAAAGAGAGCTGAGATCTGCAAAACATGGTGAGTACAGAGGCAGCCTGACCACGCAGGAGGCCTTCCCGGGCAGCATCTTACTGAACAGAAGGGAGCTAAACTCCTTAAAAAAAGAAAAAAGGATTGGCAGTAGTGTAAAAATCCTTGAGCTGTGGAAAAAAAAAAAAAAAGATGAAAGACTCGTTCTGCAGTTCTTGGAAACCAACAGTCAAAGCATGGCAAGAACGTGGTTCCTAAACCCTCCGGTGACCCTGTTTCAAGAACTTTTCTCCATTGCATTTGAGTCATTGTGTTCAGTTACAGAGGCAGAGGCCTTGAAAGGATTTCCATCATGCGAAACGTTCAAAGCTATTTTCATTTTGTAAATTCCTCTTTAAGAAAGTAACTGTTAGAGGGAAGGAGAACTAGTAATTAAAGTAGATGGTGCTTTCTCAGGAAACAGAGTGAGCTTGGCTTCACAGAGAGCTTGTTTCATGCTTCTCCGGTTACTACCTTTTCTCAAAAAACATTAATCGAGGAGCTCTACTAGCTTGAAATAATACTTTCCATAGGACTTCTTCAACGCATGTGCTAGTCTTATTTGAACAAAACAGACATTCCTTGAGTAGCTGTCCAATACTCAGTCTGTGCTTAATGTAAATAAATGTTATATTTATATATGAGCTGGGATCAGTAATTTACTCATGATTCAGCAATGGATTATACTGCCATAGAGTTAAAGAGTGAGCAGTTTGGTCATGAGTTAGCTTCATTGTAAACCCTAAATTAAATTAAATTAGATTAGGGGTGATTGCCTTTCCCTGGCCAGGATTAAAATGTTAGCTGTTTTTAAGATCAGGAAAACATTCCCAGGACAAAAATCTCAAGAAACTGAAGGATGCCTGTAATTTAATTATGCATCTTGTGATATTTCATGTTTTTCCCACCACTCAGTCACCAGAGTCATGAGACTCTGAGAAGCTGAGCTTTTTCTTTAAAAACTAAGTTATTAGTCCTTAAAAATGCCGAGAAAGGGGAAATAAATGAAAAAAAAAAAAAAAAAGGAAGCTCCTGAACGTTAAGGAAATCAGACAGAAAAAAGATGAAATATTTTGGAAGGATTGGTGTAGTCCTATGCGGGTTCTGAAAAGCTGCCCTTGATAAAATCAGCCCCTTCTTCTTTCTGAAGTCTGTGGGGATCATTTGTAAACCATGTAGTGCCACTTGGTCCTTGGAGACACGTCCCAAACAGATCAAGATGAGGCAGAAGAGCCACAACCTGTGCTGGAGCAGAGCCCTGAGCCTCCTCCATCCCTGCCACAGCAGACAGCTAGGAGCACACATGCCAGATAGGAGGCATCTGTCACGGCTCAACTCGATGGCAACTACCCCCAATCAGTAACCTGTATTGTTTCTTTTCTACAGACTTCACAGCTATACTTACCTAATCTTGAAGGAATTCATCTAAACTGTACTCACTTGCATTATGGAACTGAGTTCCACATCTTGTTTGGGTGTTGTGTAAAAATACCCAATACTCCATAATTTCACATTCCTTAAATAGCTGATAATTTAACCACATGACCTTACTGTATGCCAGTCATTGATTTAAATATCCTTCTCTCAGTGCTTCTCAGCTGATGAGCTCTTTTTTATTTAATTTCTTTACACCTGGAAGCAATTCTCAAAAGTTTGAAAAGTATTTGGAAACAGGTCTTATGAAAGATCCAATTTTTCTTTTTATCTTTTTCCATTGTCCTCAGTAATTAATTTGCCGGTATTACATGCCACATTTCTAACAAGCCTTTTTTTTTCACCAGTTCAAAATACAATAACAAGGTGCTGACTATCTTTCATCTGTGTCTGAATGAAAGCATTGAAAAATAGCAAAAAAAAGGGTAGGATAAGTAAATAAAAACAACAAAAATAATGTTTTGTAAGGGAAAAAAATATTATATGAGATTGTATCTTTTACCCGCAGTAGGGAAAAAAAGAAATATCACTTCAAGGTTTTGTAAAAGAGGCTAATTTGAAGGGACTATTTATAGGTGCTGCACGTTATGTTAATTTGGCTTCTACTGACACACAAAGCTTCCTTTGAGAGCTTTTATAGTAAAAGAAGGAAGAAAGCAAGAGAGCGAGGGGCTCTCACAGAGTTATGATAAAAGCTGCTGTCATTATACCAGATCATCAGAAGGAGAGAAGGAAATGGTGAGATGCCATTCATCACTTTGAGAAATGCTCACAAACAGCTCCTGGTTAGGTAGGACTAGCTACAATATTTATGAAGAGGGATATGTTATCAGAAGAATGCAATTTTTCCTTTTTTTTTTTGCAGGCTGTTTACAAACTCATTCTGATTTCTGCCAGTGTGTTTGTTATTAGCAAGTTTTCATTCAAATGCCTCACTCAAAACAGTAAGAAAAATTTAATTTCTATTTGAGAAAACATTTCATTTCCTTGAAACTTGGGGTTTTTTTGCATAAATTGGTTATTGTAGTCTGTATGCAGACAGGTCATTTTAAGTGGGTTATATTCATTGTATTGAGGTCATTGATCACACTTTTTCTTCTGCTGCATAGCTGTATGCAGGAAAAACAAGCTTTTTGACATAGGAAAACAGACCAGAGCTGATGGACTATTGACAATGAATATAAATAATAGATAAGAAACAGAAGAGATCTGATCGTTGTAGAATTTCAGGTTATGTTTTGTTTTGATGGTTGAAAGGGGATAGTGGCACCCTGGTCGCCAGAACTGATTGTTTTACTGATAAAAATTCAATTTTTTTCTGGAAGACAACAACAACAACAAAAATCTTTACAAATTAATGCCCACAAAAAGCAAACACAATATAGCTAGAGAATAAATGTCATGTCAGAAATAATGTGTTCACGGACGCTGCTTTGTGGCCAAGCTCTTTTCACTCCCGCTGCAGACGACCATCAGAGTCAACCCTTTGTGCAGTGAAACAGTCCCCTCACAATGCAGAGATCCCCTAGAAACATGGTGCTGGAGCAGCTTTATTGAAAAATATAAACAAACCACTAGAAATAATTCAGTTGGACCTTATTATGACTTGTTATTTTTATTGAGATGTTTTCCCACTAGTCCCTACTAGTAGCACTAACCAGACACTCCAAATACCGAAGAGAATCTCTCCTCCCAGGTACATGCACAACAGGCTGAGCCAAAGTGCAGCTGCTTGGACTGGTGTTTGCAGGGAAGGAGAGGGAGGCAGGAGAAGGTAGATTGGCTGCTCCCACACAAGCAAAGTCTATCTACCAGCTGCTGGAGTGGTCTGGGAGCACCGTGGAGGGTTTGCCTGGTGCGAGCAGGCATGCAGCACTGCCCCGGGGAGTGCACAAACCGCAGGGGTACTGACAAGGATTTGAAAATTAATTGTCTGCACTCCAAAATCATCAAGCGTATCACATTTTCTGTATCACCCTCACATACCATGGACATGTAATTTTAGAGCTGTGGGTCAGAAGAGCAGATGCCTGTGGAGATGTTGGCCACAGTGTGGCCCCGTGCCAGCTTGCACGGGGATTTTTCTGCAATATGACTTAATGTCATCCCAGATGTTAGCAGGTAGTCTCCTGTGTTTAGTCCATGGATGCATGTGGAGTAGTCTCACCATCCCTTTTCATTCTTTCTCCTAGCACTAGTCCACAGTCAGGCGGAAGACATGTAAAATCAGGGGTCTCATCATTTTTCAGATCAGGGAGGGGAAGCAATCAGTGGCTGTCAATTCAACAATATGCCTTGAAACATCATCATCATGCTTATCTCCTTTGAGCAGATACCAAGATGACAGAATCAAAATGAAACCTTATGGACACATGTTTAAGTCAATGTAACGTGTCTTATCACCCCATTCCTCAAGGGTGGAGGCAGAGACCATCCTGATCTCCTGTATCCAGTTCTTTCCATTACTTCTAAGGATAGAAACTCTATTCTGCTTCATAAGATTTTAAGGTGGCCTGCCAGTGTCACCTGCAGCTGGACAAGAGGAGGAGACAGCAAAAGAGCTCCAGTTCCTGTGATGAAATATCCTTATATACACAGATGCTGCTCCTCAGGCTTATACTATGCATTCACATTCTCAAACTCAGCCAGGTTCTTCTTCTGACAGTTCTCTCTCTTGCACTGATCTTGGAGGAAAGATAGCTGGAGCATCTTTCCTACGAGGACAGTCTGAGAGAGTTGGGGCTGTTCAGCCTGGAGGAGACTGAGGGGAGACCTTATTGCTCCCTACAACTACATGAAAGGAGGTTGCAGTGAGGTGGGGGTTGGTCTCTTCTCCCCAGTAACAGGCGACAGAACTCGAGGTAATGGCCTCAAGTTGCGCCAGGGAAAATTTAGGTTAGATATTAGGAAGAACTTCTTTACTGAGAGAGTCATTAAGCATTGGAACAGTCTACCCAGGGAGGTGGTTGAGTCCCCATCTCTTGAGGTGTTTAAAAGACAGGTAGATGCGGTGCTTGAGGACATGGTCTAAGGGTAGACTTGGTAGCAGTAGGTTAATGGTTGGACTGGATGATCTTAGGGGTCATTTCCAACCTTAAAAATTCTATGATTCTAGGAGGAGGCTCCAGGGAGACCTTACAGCGGTCTTCTAGTACCTCAAGGGGGGCTACAAGAAAGATGGGGAGAGGCTGTTCAGTAGGGCCTGTTGTGACAGGACAAGGGGTAATAGTTTCAAAATAGAGGGAGGGAAATTTAGATTGGATGTTAGAAAAAAGTTCTTTACTGTAAGAGTGGTGGAGCACTAGAACAGGTTGCCCAGGGAGGTGGTGGATGCCCCATCCCTGGAGACGTTCAAGGCCAGGTTGGATAAGGCCCTGAGCAACCTGATCTAGTTGGGGGTGTCCCTGCTTCTTGCAGGGGGGTTGGACTAGATGACCTCTGGGAGTCACTTCTAACCCTAATCATTCTATGATTCTATGAAAGATGGATTTTCTGTTTCATTAAGTTTAGGAGAGTTTCTACCCATCAATATCCATCATATGCCTTGGAGCTGGCTCTTAACACCTAATAAAATGTTTCTGTATCTAGGTATGATTGCAGCTTTTGTGTTATATGCAATGAATTTTCCTCATTAAGACTTTAACTCACATTACATATTTGTTTTATCTACTTAATAACAGAATACTATCTAAAGAATAACTCAGTATAATTTGAAATTAATATGGAAACTGCAGGGTTTAAGTCTGAGAGCCCAAGGAAGTAGCTCAGACGCCAACTTCAGTAAGCATTCTGGAACTGGAGATCACAAGCCTTAATGCATCCCCTCCCATTAAAACAACTTCTCAAGGTTTAAAAAGTTACCTGAGCCTGGGTACTTTGTGGAAAGTAATCCAGATTTTAAAAGTGACATTTTCTTCCTGCAGTGGGACCTGCCTTTAATTTTCATTCTAGCATTGTTCAGGGTGGTGGCCGGTGCTATTTAAATGAGGTTAATTCTGGTAGGATAATAAATTAATTTATATTCTTCTACACCACTTTATTTACCATACATTGTCACTGAGCCACTCTGAATTTTCAGTTGGTTCAACCAGACAGAACTGAATTGGAAAAAGCTGGCATTTCCAAACGTGTCTGAGTAGGAAATGATTCAGTGGTTCCAAGGAGCAGAGCCAACTGTGAAAGACTATTTGCAACATGATATATCTGGAACCCTAAGCAACCCCTTTGTTTTATGAGCTTCTAATCTTTCTATTTTGATGTGTGGTGCTTTCCTTTTCCATAGGAATATTTTGATCAGATGCTGGTTTCTTTTGCATCTGCTGGAAGAATCTGCATTGTAATTTCCAAAGGAACTCATCACAAGGGCTGCCGGTGGTCACCATCCTCTGCAAACCCCACTGGATCCCCATCAGTCAGCCCAGGATGAGTTAGCAAGACATGTCTGAAGAAGCTAGTCAGCGGCTGAGCTGCTGTTATTTCAATGATTTGACATTGACCTTGGATTCAAAGTTTTAATTTGCATTTGTCACAGAAGTGGTCACTGGAGTATGGAAGTCTTGCAGGCCCACTTTATAACAGCCTGTTTTGCAGCATACTGAGGTATTGTATGCCCTGGGAGAACAATCAAAAGCTTGTTTTACCTAATAAGGAAACTGCTGAGGCACATGAATAACTGTACTGTTTTCCAATACATTTCACACCGATTAATTTTTCAGTTTTATGAAGCAAGCTGCGGTTATCTTTGAGTCAGGTTCAGTGAATCAGTGCTTGACTTTAAAAAGTACTGATGTCTCTGGGCAGATGTGCACAGGCACTCCAAAGACATGGGCTCCCACCCTCTCTGAGTGACACTATCCTCTCTGGTCTCCTTCATGTCCCCTGTGTGCAATACTGACTTCCTTTGTACTTAAATGGTATTTTAATGTGATTTCACGATGTTTTAATTCAAGAACTTCTGTATCTACCCTGCAAAAGTTCAAGTTTCATGAATAAAAATTAAAATTCAGTCCAATTTTACTTTTCTACTTCCTTTTCTATACCGTTTTCGGAGTCTCTGAATCAGGTGGTTTGTGGTAACGAAGCTGAAGATGTCTTGCGCAGGTTGGCTGAAGGAGCAGCTGATCTGTGTGCTCCTGAGATGGTTTTGTGTCGTGACTCTGTCTGTGAAGGGTATTCCATAAACTACCAATATTAATATTAAATACTATGTCTTCTCTGACATCTGCAGATCACTCATGGCTTCCCTATTATAATCTCAATCCTCAGCCTGTCATCCAAAAGTTGCTAGTGGCTTTTTATTCTTCAAATTGCTTCTGATTTGCCAAAAAGAATACATCATTCTCCTCTTTAGCATGCCAGTCATTTAGAGTGGCACTGAGATATTAATTAATGGACCATGCCTGAAAAATAGAGCTCAGACTTCTATTTCAATTGTATACCAGCACTTCTGCTTTTGAACTGTACTTTACACTTAAGTATTCAGGTGTCCCTCTGATTCCGAGCTTTCCTTGCCAGCAGCTGTGGCATCGGTCCGGGCTGTTTGCACAAAGAGGTAGCGAGAGTGACATTTATGCTTACCAAGAATTGTGTTTCTTTTTAACACAACAGAGCAATCTATAGGTTCGTGTACAGCTTTCTCTTTCACCCCTGATCCTCCTCTTTGTAATTATAGCATCAGGGACACTCAATCAGTACATGATCAGACTGAGAAATTCAGGAAGGATTTTCACACATTTTACCTTATTTCTGATTTGATCTAAAAGGCCATTATTATTTTTCAGGAACTTGGTGGTGCTACAGTAGCAATTTCTATAACATCATGGTATCGCATCTTACCGAGCTGGGACTCATTAGTAGCTGGTGGAGAAAAATCACAAATAAACTCAGCGATGGCTGCAGAAGGTGATTCTGAAAATTGAGCTGGGAATATTTTACCACGCAACTCTGGAGTAAAATTAGGATACACATTAGTGAGGAATTTAAATGAGAAATAAAGAAAAGGCCCTCTTGGACAGCTCAGATAAGTAAATATCCCATAGGCGTTACTGGAAAACAATGGAGACTGTGATACATAATATAAACAATAGACTTAATGTCATCATTGAATCCAGTCAAGCAGAATCTCTTTCCTTGGCTGGATTATTTCTGCTGTTGCTGTGCTTGGCCAGGGCTGGACACCACACTCCTGAGAAAGGAATTAATTCTTCTGAGATGCATAGTCAAGTCTGGCCGGTGTGAAGCCAGTAGGAACAGAACACTTACCTTGTCATACTCAACTGCCTGGGTCTCTGCAGTACCCAAGAGAGCTCCAGTGCACCTGAGGACGTGGCCATTGGCTGCACATTGCCGTTTGAAGGGATGAGGAGAGGTGCCTGTGACAGGGCCTCAGGACCCTCACTGAGGGCTTGCCCCGTCTCTTCAGTTGCTGTTCCCCATGGCATGGCATACGAGCACGATAACTCCCTACCTAACACTTGAGTAGGCCGGCCGGGTCAGGCAGCCAAACGTGGAGATCCCTTTCCAAACAGTAGCGAAGGGCGTTGAACCCTCGTGCTGAGAGCCCCTGGTCTCTGGCACGGCACTGACAGCCCAGCCCGCAGCCAGGGCAGGATTCCACACACAGCTTGAAGCGTTCTTAGCGTGAAAGGTGCTGTACAAGTGTCAGTCACCATGTCCCCTGTTGGCAGAGAGTAAGATGACTCGTTTTATCACCAAGGCTATTCCTAGAAAAAGAAAATGTAAGTGCCTTAGAAAGGAGAAGGGCTCCAACTACACGAAATCCTATAGTCTTTCTAAGGGCACCTGAAGTATCTCAATTAAGTACCAATGAAATCCTGAGTGATTAATGATCAGAGGAAATAGCAACAGGTTTATGTTACTAGCCATGCGACATCGCCCCCGGACCCAGTAGGGGAAGCAGAGGTCTGCCAGAGAGCAGAGGTGCAGGCACAGGCCATCAAAGATGCCTTCCCAGGCGGAGTTGTGGGTGTTTTAGAGATTGTCAAAAGCTGCATGTCAAAAGCTGCTTTGACACCCTAATAGAGAATTCTGGAACAAATACTACTTTGTGTCCCATGTGCACTAATTCATCTGTTACCATACTTTCTCCTGCCCATAGGAATGATTTGCATCTGGCTGTCTCGTTAGGTATTGTTAGAGAAGTTGGGAGAGGGTGCATCTATGCCAGCATTTTACACTCTGAAATAGGTTTTTGAAGTCACTCACCCTATCAAAGCTATTTTTGTTTGCTTTGTGGAATGGTCTCAGGGTGAACAAGCTGGATTGCTTCCAGATGAAATGAAGCCAGAAGACATGCTTCTGGACTGTAATGTGCTGCAACTACTCATGGCTTTGGTAACCTCCTCCATCCCCCTCCACCCCCCGCCCTGAATAACATGGACATTGGATCCTTGGTGCCAACTGTTTCACTCCGCAGATCTACTCCTGTTGCAGGGCACTACTTGCTAGTGTGGGTATCCATTCAGACACTCCAGCCAGACTCATGCTGGTTTATGCCTCTGCTGATCTGTAGTATGCTCGGCAGTATGGGGTCTCTGCTGCTTTCGATTCACTCAGAGCATGTCAGCTGACACATCTTGAGCCTTGCAGGCTGAAAACTTCAAAACCTATAGGCTTAAACTCACGGAATGCATGGCAGGGTGTCCACACATTCCTCTTCATATGCCCCCACAAACCTCCAGCTCCTTCCTCCACGATTCCCCACAACCTTTCCTTATCGCTTCTTTCTTCCTGTGGATGAACTCCACCCTATTCCTTCCCGAGGTACAATTCAAAATCATGCAATGCAGCAAAGCACAGAGAGGTTAAAATCTATTGAGTTGGCAGGCTCGAGAGAGGGCATTATTATGGCAAAAAGCATTCTGGATATCACGTAACAATTATTTCACCTATTTCAGTTACTCCAAATACTTGCAGATGTGTTCCTATCTTCTCCTTTACTTTTTCATTTTCCCCAGAGATTTGGGAGTAGATGGAAATCTCAAATCTGGAGATTGGCCAAAAGCCCATATTCTAAAACTGCTTTATTTCAGACAGGGAAAAAAAAAACATCAAGGTAATATATGGACTTGAAAACTCAGCTACAAGCACCTGTTCATCTCTTCTTAGATGAAGTTCAGTTGAGTGCATCTTGCTTCTAAAATTGTCCTGACGCTACTGGGAATGTTGGCTCAGAGGAAATGAGCAAACCCAGCATCTCTGCCAAGCTCAGAGCTACAAACACTAAACATACGTGGAGCAGAGAGAAGGCTTATTATTCTCCTCATGGTCACTGGCAGATTTGACCATCATATTTCATTTTCCATGATGTTATATTCAAACAGAGGAGGGATGTATGAGAAAGAGTATTCATGCCTTGGCCTAGGTCTGCACAGAGAGAGGCTATCAGGGATGGGAAGTCTTAATTAATGGGTTTATATTTTTATGAATGAGGACAAGGTTTTGAGATGTGAACACGATGTGGTCACTACAGTGAGAAGGGAGTTTTGCTATCAGGTCTCTGCACTGCTGCCAATTGCTTTGCTGCTGCTGCTCCCCAAAATAACCTCCAGCTGAGGAGGTGCCTATGAGGCAATGATATGAAAACAGAAATAAGTAATTTGTAAAACAGGAAAGATTTACAAAGTTTGCTGGTGGAGTCAGCCCAACAATCCCTGGCCTGAAGTACTTTGATCCAAACTTCTGAAATTAGCCAGTGGCAAAAAGCAAGGCAAGACCCCATCCTTGACCAAGGAAGCTGTTTGTTAGGTGCTTTACAATACACTTATCAAATTCTTATTTCCCCTTTCAAAACCCACTTTTAGAAACCAACCAAGTGGGAAAACACAATTGTTAAGTTGTTTATTCAGGAACAGAGAGGACTATTTACCCAGAGCCTGTGACCCAGAGCCTGTGACCCAAATTCAGGTCTGCTTGCAAATTCAGACATCACCAAAAGTTGTTGCCAGCTTTAAAGAGTTGTGGCACCTGGTTTTCACTGAACTCTTTGTTTGATGAACAAAATTTTTGTTCCTCATAGTCAAGAACTAAACTTTTTTTTTTCCATGACAAAGTTCACTTCTGATGTGAGCAACTAGAGACTCTCTAATGTAAATTAGTCCAGCTTCGTCAATGTCAAGGGAAGATCTAACTCGTTGCTTCAGGAGGCTGGAGAATGGGACATGAGAAGATTTCTGATTGAAGACTGAGGCTTCACTTGAAGGCTGGTAAACAAACCCCGTTTGTTCAGGTTTTATTATAGAACAGCACAGCCACATGAAAGATGCAATGCAGATCCGCTTTGTGCATTGATCTATCAGTTGAGAAAGGGTTCAGATGCAGCCAGGTGGAAGAGCACGTCTGTGTTTCCTTTCAAAGTGCACTCTCGCTTTTGTTGTCCCAATTCACTGTCCTTAGAGCCACGGGGGCTCAGAGCCTTTTCAAGTCGCTTTTCTTATTTACTGCCCTTTCTGGATCAGCCCAGCTCCCCCACTCTCATTCACTCTCAGGTGCCTCCTGCCGCTGCTGCTATTGTCAGCTGTTGGAAAGGGAGGGAAAGAAAGCCCAAAGGACCCCTTCTCCCAGACATGCTTCCTCTGTATTTCACCCACGGAGGCTGCCATTCCCACCAGCACATTGCTCCCACTCCAGTTACACCTGCAGAGCTCTTGGCAGGTCCCCATCTCTCCTGCTCAATGTGACACACCTTTTGAAAGGGCTGTGATTCTAAACTGGGACAGTAGCCGTTTGTCTCTCTCCTCTCTGTTGTCTCAGGTGTTAAAAAATGACCGTTCCAATAGTTTATTGCCACTAACAACTCACTAGTCACCAGTCAGGTTCATCCTGCAGATGCAGAATGGCACATTTTGAGAGCAGCTACTAGGGCAGCAGAACGATTTTTCCTCAGTTGATGTGGGTGATGGGGCTTAAGCCTGTCATGCACACATGTACCCATCCCCCACCTGAATTTAGAAGCATCAATCACAGTCACCTTACAGCTCTATTTTACCGCTCGCTTTATTCTTGCAACCAACATTTTACAAACAGCTGAGTATCACCTGCGGAGAGGGGTTTCATATTTTACATCTCTCATATTACTTGTGTCAACAGCTGAAATACTTATCTGCACCCTCTTCAGTACAGAGGGTTATAGTGCTGTTCTTCAGGGTCCAGAATATTTATTTAACATGTTTCTGACTTATGCGATCGAGTGTTTTTCCTAGAGCACAGGTGGTTGCGGACTGCGGGTGCCACACACATGAGGACAAGGGCCATAGGAGAGACCAAACCGTGACAGCTTGGAGCCATCCTGTCAGAGCTCACTGTTTGAGAGTGGGCTACACGGAGTCCTCTCCATCCCATCCCATTCCTTCACATTGTCTTTATTTTTACCTTTAATTGTAATAATGATTCGCCGTGCTTAAAACACGTAACTCTGAATTCCCCAAAAGCTCCTAGACTAGGGAATACGCCTTCATGCAAGGAATAAGAGAGAATAAACAAAAGTGCATTCAAAAATAAAGAGAATGCTTTGGAAAAAGAAAGAAGTGAACAAAGTGTTTCATGGAGAGGCAGTTATAACTGCAAGGAACTTGACATTTTCCAGAAATGCACCAAACAAAGGGAAAAAGCTCAAGTCACCACATTTTCTGGGAAGGCAACAGGAAAGAAATATGGCCCCACGGTGTGTATTTTTTTAAATATTGCTAGGAGACCGGCATTAGTTTTTTGTCTATTCAAGTTTACATTGGGAAGCGTTGAAGTCTGTGCCAGTGATCAGGCAGCATGAGACACATATATAGCAGATCTGTAACTTCTCTTAAAACACATCATATACTGTTGTTATAATCACTGTGTCAGACAAATTGTAATGGGGATCACTTATCAAAATCAAGGGGGAAAAAAAACTCTAATCAGCAGTCCTGATTTAACCTGTGAAAAAAAATGAGATTATTTAGTGTTAGCAAACCAGAACCAGAGCTGATTGTGAGGGTTAGAGGGAACAGAAGCCAGTGTTACAGTACAGAGGGTAACCAAGCCCCAGGTCACTGAAGGACAGAGGAAAATTAAGGAATTCCAGGATTTCTACAGGCCAAAGACTGAAAATCAGAGTCAATGTGCACCTACAGCCATCTGAAAAGTCGTGCAAGCTGTATGTATTTTAAGCATTCAGACCTTGGCTAGAACTGTTACATTTGCAGGGAAAAACATTCTGTAGAAGTTTGAAGAGCAAGATTTAATGTGTCTATAAGGAAAGGACGAGTCATTCACAGTCTCTAGCAAAAAAGAATTTTTCAAAAAGGAAATAATGTGATCATAACATCACCCCAAATAATGGAATCCTTGTTAAATAAAGGGGTTTGTATCAGCTTGATACTGGCTTTTGAGCTAATCTCAGATCTCAAAGAGAAAGCCTCGTGCTGCGGAGCACAGACATGCTGGGCACAGGCAGAATGGATGCCATGGTGGGTGTCCAAGAGCTCCACGCAAAAGGGCAATAACTGTGAAAATTCAGTTTTGTGGAATGGACTATTGGATCTGTTCTAGGTGGAAAACAGGTCAAATAGCCAGGCTCATTAAAAAGGAAAAGAAAACATTCCAAGAAGACAGAAAGCAAATGCACGGATAAAAAGAATGATGGACACAATAAAGGTCTAGAAATGGCAATCAAAAAGTTTAGTTCTGAGCAAGCATACAAAGGACAGAAACAAAACAACAAAAATACCATCACCATTAAAAATGTAAAGAAAAGTCTCATGTTTTATGCAAGGTGTTCAGTGCAGCATGAAACAAACTTATTTATGATATATATATATATACACACACCACATCTGGATTATTATTCCCACCACTTACAAATAGCACTGTGACAATGCAAGACACATAATCTCATACTCATCGTACCAGCTATGCCAATGATAAATAGTGCATTACAACATGGCCATGATAATTTCAGATGCTTTTCAGAATAGCGTTATCCAGAGCTCAAACCTTTCCTAGAAAACCATACCAAAATTGCCCAAAGGACACTTGGAAAGGCTAGTGGGTAAAACCCTTCTGGATCATGGAGCAGTACCTGTGGAACTGGGGCTGTGGCTTCTACTTTAACAGACAGACACTACCTCCCTAACTGGTGTTAAAAGCAAGGTTAAAATCTTTAAAATACAATGAGAAAACAATAGAACAACCAGAAAATGTATACAATGAAGCTCATATGACCCAAAGCCTTCACAGTCATGGGAAAATTAATTTATATACAGGTATAACAGTGGGTAACCTCTTGTGAAGCTGTTTCTTACCCCAGTGTGGTCATTTCTGAGTCTCAAAAGGACAGGCAGATAAAGAGCCAGTTTAGCTCCTTCTCTAAAGGAAAATAAAGAAGGAAGAAGAGGTGGGCCCAAATCACAGAGACTCAAGCAGAAGCACCAAGAGTGCTGTGGATAGGACAGGCCAGGGAGTACGGGCTGAGCAGAGCAGCGAAGGGAGCGTGTCAGGGGCTAAAGCCTGTGAGATGCTCTGAATTAATCACCAAGACTAACTCAAAGACAGAGGTTTACATTACTGGCCATGCTATTGACAGGCAGATGCTGAATTTAACTAGCTGATCAAGTTGGTTATAAGCAGCCTGAGAAGGGGAAGGCAGGGGGGCATTGTTCTTCTCCCCGTCCTACGGAGATTTCAGCTTGGATGCTGATCCCCTTCCACACAGAAATTGTGTGGTGTGTGTGTCTCAGACTTTCCACTGTTGACCTTTCCATAGTTCCTGTGATAAGCTGCTTGGAGGAACAGCTTTTCTATACCTTTTCCTCTTGTTAAGATGTTTGAGTAGACTCATTAAGTACAGCATTTGGACAATACCCGGGCAGCAGACATGACCTCTTTCTCGTTAGCTAAACAGAACCGCAGACAGAGTGCAATTTTCTTTAGACTTGTAAGTGTTTCAGGGGGGTGCTAAGAGGATTTCACAGTAGGAACCTGGGGATTGCAGAACAGGATGCTGCAGGTGAAGGCAAGTCAGTGGTTTGCTCTAGTTTCTGAACAGTGTGTCCATCTTACTCTCAAAGTCTCCCAGTCTTCCTTTGACTTGTAGGAGTTAACGGTGCTTATGTGATGAGTGAATACAGATGATGTGATGAATAGTCTCAGCCTGGATTCCTATGGACTTTTATCCACCCAGCCCTTCACCACAGACCCAGCTCTTCCCTATTGCCTCAGCAGCCTCAGCTTCTGCTCTCACGCTCCTGAAACCTTTGCTTTGCTTCGCGCCCCCTCGGTACCAGCTAGAGAGAAGCAGATGGGTGCGGTGGCTTGCACGGAGCCCTTTGGTGCTGGTAGGGCAGCCGGCACAGGCACCCCAGTCCCAGCAGCAGCATGTCAAACAGCACAGGTACTGCCTTGGTGCTGCTGCTGCCTCCTCTTGGGGTGGCACTCACTTCTCTGTTCAAACGCTGATAAACTGCCCCTGACACCTTTTAGGAATACATTGTCTTTGCAACATTACTGTTTCTTCTCAACGTGGCTGAAATTCATGACTGGGTTGAAAAGCCATTGAAGAGAAAGCAGATACAGGCATGGACTGAAAGTATGGCCACGGGAGTAACACCCTTTAGAAATCTGCTGAGACATGGGGCTTTGAGCCAGCCGGTGGACAAGGACTTCAAAAATATGGGCTTGACTTCCCCCTTTAGAGATCTTCTGCAATGTATTCCTCCGTTTGTTTAAAGTGGGGCTCAGAAGTCCTGAGGAGTGATCTGGTTTGGAGATCTTCTTGGGGTCTTGTTCTGATGGGGCAGCCTATGGGCAGTGTGAGTGTGGGAGGCATCCAGTGCACCTGTAGGAATACTGTTTGCAGAGCCAGTCTCAGTACGCTGCCTTTACAGACATGGAAGTGAGAGTGGGACTCACCACAACTCATGTTACATGTCTACAAAAGGTTACATGAACTTAGCCCTCCAAGTACCCATTTCTCACTACTGTCTCTAAAGGGAAGCTTGTCTGTAAACATATGCAGCATAAAAATCTAAAGTTAGATGAAAGGAATCTCAGCTGAGAGTCCAGTCAGTAACTTCCCTTTCGTTTTACTTCCAAGTAAAACCATTCTCAAACACAAAAGTACAGGTAAACATAAAACAACATGGAAAGACGTTTTTAAAGCACAACCTTGCTATAAAATGCATGGGTGCCAAATAAATCTGTCCTCTTGGCAACAAAGCTGTCAGCATTATCTTTAGAGGATGCTATCGTTTCAGCTTGCAAATGCTGAAGCTCCAGTGGAGTAAGAGAAGTGAACTACATTAAAATCCGTCTCAGTACAACCACTGCCAACACCACGAGCTGTCTCTGCAATTAAGAAAATGTAAAATGATCCCCTGCGGAGAGGCGTACAGTAGCAGTGAAGGGAACGGAGTCAAGTCCAACCCTAAGCCAGCAAATAATTTTCTTTCTACAGCTTCCCAGAAAGGATTTGGCAGGGGACACGGGAGGCAACAGAGCACAGTAAGTTGGTGAAGGCTTTACCATGAACCTACTTCTCTGCCATGCCTCAAGAACACTCCACTGAACCACACTCCACAAGAAATAGGTTTTATATCTATATATAGATGTGTATCCATATACAAAAATACAACTATGAACAAATGCATGTATTTCCTTCAAAAATGAGTACATTGTAACCAGCTGGAAGCTTACAGCAGTCACTGCTGTGGAGTGACTACTTCTGCCTCTTTGCCTCATACGAGGAGCATCACCAGCTCCTCAGCGACACCACTTACCCTGGCAAACTCTGGAGTTCAGTCTTGCAATGTGTTTTTCTGCTAGATTCTCATTATCACACATTCTGAACTGCCTGAGGCAGCTATTAAGCCCCTTGTCAAGTCACAGCTTACATCTTGACTCTGAATCACATCTTCTTTTAGCCTAAATTACCTCTTCATTTCAATACTCTGAAATAGATACTGTGCAATTAAAGGATTTTAAATGCATTAATTGACACTTATGCAATAACTCACTTTGTTGTTTTGTGTCAGAAAAGCTGTTTGTCTGCAGATACTGTATTATTATCATTGGGTTTTAGTGCCCCCTTTAGTTTTATGTCCAATAAACAGCATCAATCTTTTGTGAAGATAATATAATGTTCTCGGTGTCAGAAGGGACTCGCACATAAGGCAGAGGAAAAATTGCCTTTGCTATAGCCTTAAACCAAGTAGGGCCTGGTACCATGAAATGAGACAGCGGATGAATTTCTTTCAGCTTTCCAGAAGAAGGATTGAGAGAGATGCAGTTTAGAAAACTTAAAGCAATAAAGAGAAATACCCACGAGGTGTTTTATAAACATAAAGGGCTACACAGCAGTTGGTGTAAACCACCAGCTCAACTTTCACGACACTACGCTAATTCCCACAAAGCAACTCTCTGGTCCACTTCAACTGTCAGAAAAACCTGGAAAACATGGAAACCTTCTCAGTTTGCCACAGATATGCAAGACCATCATTTTTACTCTGGAACTAGCTTGCTCTTACTGTGTACTGTTGTTAAATCCCACGTTCTTACCCTAAACAGTTCTTGCTGTCACTTCATCCTTTGTTTTCTCAGCCAATTTCTTGTCTGTCACAACATTAAGCCTCTTTCTAAGCTTTTGAGAACAAAATACGTTTCTTTCTGCTGGTCACACATAGAATCCCTTGGGTTGGAAGAGACCTTCAAGATCATTGAGCCCAACCTCAGCCTAACCCTGCCTAGTCCACCTCCAGATAATGTCCTTAAGCACATCTACCTGGCTTTTAAATACCTCCAGGGGTAGTGACTCCACCACTTCCCTGGGCAGCCTGTTCCAATACTTTACAACACTTTCAGTAAAGAAATTCTTCCTGATGTCTAACCTAATGCATCTCCCCGATGCAGTTTATAACCATTTCCTCTTGTCCTATCACTTGTTACCCAAGAGAAGAGACCAACTCCCACCTTGCAGGTAGTTGTAGAGAGGGATAAGGTCTCCCCTCAGCCTCATTTTCTCCAGACTAAAAAGCCCCAGCTCCCTCAGCCACTCCTCATAGGACTTGTGCTCCAGACCCTTCATCAGCTTGGTCACCTTCTCTGGACATGCTTCAGTATCTCAGTGTCCTTCTTGTAGTGAGGGGCCCAAAACTGCACCCAGCACTTGAGGTGCTGCCTCACCAGAGCTGAGTATAATGGAAGAATCACTTTCCGTACTCCTCCTGGTCACACTATTCCTGATGCAGGCCAGGATGCCACTGGCCTTCTTGACCACCTGGGCACACTGCCGCCAACTAAGACCCCCAGGTTCTTCTCCTCCAGGGAGCTCTCCAGCCACTCTGCCCCAAGCCTGTAGCGCTGCCAGGGGTTATTGTGACCAAAGCACTTGGCCTTGAACCCCAGAGAGCACAGTGGTAAAAAATGAGATGGGTGAACTGTAGAATAGGGATTATCATAGCTCCATTTTCACACACAGACTGAAAGCGATGAACCACTGCAAGAGTCCAGGTTTACAGCAGTGGCTGGGTTTCCTTTGAAGATGCATTCCCATGTATCAGAAGTGGGTTGGAGACTATTCCAGCCTGAAGCCAAATCCTCTTGGTTTCCCTCTCATGCAGAACAGACCACCAGAGCAGATGGGGACTTCAAATTGCCAGGTTGCTAGCAAAACTTGGACTGTTTCAGGGGTTTCCAAAGGCTTCAGATAAGTGTTTCAGAGGAACCCCAGGTGCCTTTCTCAGTGAGGAGCTGAGGTGGATGAGGGTAAACCGCCTGAGGCACATTGTCCCAAAGGCTGCTTTGGAGGCGTGCTGTACAACAGACACGGCTGCCCACGGAACTGCAGTTTCCAGCTGTTTCCTGGTTCCTGGTCTTCCCACTGTTCTCCAAAGTTGATGGCACCTGGAAAGAATATAGATGTCATGACATATCAGAAGATGTTTCCATTCCATTGCTTATATTGGAAAGAAGCAGATTAATTCAGGATAGAAAATTACATGGTGTAAGTGACAGAGTGAGGCAAAATTAATACAGTGGAATCTCATTGAATACAACTGTGTTTTTCCCAAGTCATGAATGAATTAATCCTTTATTCTCTTCTCCTCCAGACACATTACCTCATTTTTCTGTGGGGCAGAAGACCCAGAAAGTCTTTCCCCTAGATTGAACAAGGGTGCGTGTAGCCATTGATGACACTTCCTTCCTGTCCCTTGGTTCCTGTGGCTGCTCTGCACTTTCCCAGCTTGGCAGGCTTCACTCTCTCTTGCTCTTTCCATGGCTTCTTTCAGCCTGCCCCTGGCAGCCAGCTGCCTCTCCACCTACTGACCCCATTCTGCTAGGGCCGCAGTCCTGTACGGCAGCTGTCACAGCGTGGAAGCCTCCGTCGGCCGCTCCAGCTGGGGGGGCAATGCAGCTCTGCGTCTGCCTTCTTCACCCTGGTCCCTCTGTCCACATCCTCAGGAGTCAGAGGCTGAGCTAGCCAGGAAATATCTCAGAAAATAACACTGTTTTGACAGAAGCCAGCATTTTCACAGTATCAGAATATTCAGGAGAGGGTTTAATCTAGAACTGGTTCACAACAAAATCCCTCACTGCTTCCAGTTTTGTGTTTCTACAGTTCTCATTTTGAAAGGAGTGTTGGCATTTCTGGCAATCGTCCAAATTAAAATAGAAAAACATCAGCATTTTCCATGGTCTGTGCCTTCTCTGCGCAGCAGCCGAGGAACAGGTCCCATGAGGTCCCTCTCCAAACCTACTGCAAACTGCAGACTTGCCCAGCTGGGAAATTTAAAAACCTGATCTCTTAAAGGTCTGTCTAAATTGTCGCATCCTTCCCATGCATCATCTCAAAATGTATCATTTGAGAAGAAACCTCTTGATAAGGAGTATACCTAAGGAACAACGGCCATTTAGAGCTCAGTGTGCTTACACAGGGTTAATTCCTCAGTTTCCCATCGAGGAAGAGTTGCAATAGGAAACGACACTGCAAAGGGAAGTCTCCTGGGTAGTGCACTGAGGGCATTTGCTATCTTCATGACAGCAGCAATTCTCTTCCCGTGGTTTCTGAGAGAGAAATCCTGAAAATATACAGTTTGGCTGCAGCTGACTGTAAAGCACTCTGAAGTTATCGCATTCAATACGCACCTTTTACATGTCTTAAGAGATTCTAGTAAGTAATGAAGAAGTTTAACCCCTTCTTCAACTTGAGGTTTCTGTGTTTCACTGTGGATCTCATATCTTTAATTAAACTCCCCCAAAACATGTTCATCGTTACCAAAACAAAGATTTTTGGTCTCAATCAGAGATTAATCTGTCTCGATCAGAGGAACAACTGCATAATATTACTTGGGCTCCGAACATTTTTGAGTACAAGCCACAGTGTCCCAGGGAAATATGAAATACACACTGAAGACAGATCATCATTGGGGGGATGCTATGGGCCTGTGATGGGAGCTTAACTGAATAATGGAAAGGTTAAAGCCCCCTGAAATGTAGAAATCTTGATATTAGCACAAGGCACCTTGAAGGTTTCCGCGTCACCTCCAAAGTGAAGTGTATGCAGTCGTCTTAGAGCAGAGAGATCACACATGTCTTGGGAAACAGGGCTTGTGTCAGGCTTCTCAGTACACATGTACTCAGATCCCACCCCTGAGCAGGTTCCCCACAAACTGTTTCTCATCCAGGAAACTTGACGACCACTGTTAAAGACCAACCTCTCTGCTGTTCCCCAGAAGCGTCGGGCTGACATTCCTCCTTGCCACGAACAATTGATTGCAGTGAGCAAAGATACATCTCATATTTTAAGTGTGCTGGCCCACCTGCATAGCTCATATTTCACTTTCATACATATTTTATTTTGTGTAATGAGATTCCATAGAGCAGAATGAATTAGAAGATACACGCTATGCTGGAAAAGATTACATCAGAATGATGGGAGACAGGACTAAATTAACTGCCACAACTATTTATGGAGGGCACCCAAAACCCTGAGTAGATTTACGTCTGCTGCTTGAAATTTTCATGCTCTCTAGATGGAATCAGATGAATCTAAGGCACTGCTCCTTCCAAAGAGTTCTTGACATCTCAGAATTAAACTACATTAAAATGCCAGAGGAAGCCGCCAATTCTTTTAACGTGTAAAAACCAGCACCTGCAAACGGTGTGACTGCAGGCACGGAGTGAGCCGAGCGACGAAAACCAGAGCAGACATGTACATGACACCACTGGTCAGTGCAGCACATCTCATGTGTCTTCTCAGTACCGAGGGCCAAGCAGCAAGCTTGTTCCAGGCACAAGCACAGCAGCCATGCGTGAGTGACTGACTCCAAAACACACAGCCTATTTTCAGTCCCCTAAACGTATATCCTACGTACCCACCTCAGCACATGGCTAAGGCCAGACACTCTTTGTCTAACATGAAATGTTAGCTCCATTATCCTCTGCTGGTTCTGTCTTCTGCACACTGGAAAAAAGACACTCTGCCCACTAATGCTACTGGTCATTTGAGCAGTAAGTGCTGGGGAGAAGGAGATGCTGCTGGGTCTTGCAGTATGAAAATTAAATGGCTGTGGTCTTGCTCAAGGTTGAGAAAGAAACTTTACAGATCACAGGAAGGTGATTGAGCTGCCTCCCACTCAGTGCTGCTTAACAGCTCAAGGACTGGAGCAAGCATTCACAGGAGTCAGAGGAGTGGACAAGGGAACAAAGAAAAACCTGGTGTTATTTGCAAGAGCTGTTGTGATTGTTCCCTCTGTCAGCAGCGTGCAGAGATCAGAGGGAAAGTGGACAAAAAGGGAATCATGCTTAACAACTGAATGCATTGAGAAGGATATCCAGGAGGATAATGTTCTCCTTGGCAGATGGTGAAGTCTCTGTGTCTTTCCTCAAGCATTAAAGCAAATTATCAAGGAGGTAGACTACAAATCTGCCAAGAACTCACTAGATGGAAGGTTAGGTATCGGGGAAGTTCTTTATGGAAAGAGTCATGAGGCGCTGAAACAGGCTGCCCAGAGAGGTGTTGGATGCCCCAACCCTGGAGGTGTTCAAGGCCAGGTTGGATGGGGCCCTGGGCAACCTTGTCTAGATCCAGGCCTGGAGGTTGGTGGCCCTGCCTGTGGCAGGGGGGTTGGAACTCGATGATCCTTGAGGTCCCTTCCAACCCAGACCATTCTGTGTGATTCTGTATGAACTCAAGGAACTCACATATATGCCAACCACAAAAGCCCACTGTCTTCATAATCAGCAGGTAATGATGTATTTTGTATGTAACTATACGGGGGGAACAGACAAAATCCCCAAACCAGTTCAAACATAGCAGACATCATTCAGGATATCACATTCATACAGAATATTAGTCTTCAATATCTTATCTTCATCCTGCAACTACTGGGAGAATTCAGTTATTTCTAAAGAACATAGCCACTGCACTAGTTTAGGAATACCATGATGCAGTGTTCTTCCAGCTGTGGACTTCTGCTCACTTATGAAATAGCAGGGCTCTGAGACAGCTGAGAAAATCACTGTATTGTGTCTGGCTGAGATGGAGCTCATTTTCCCCACAGCAGCCCTCCTAGCACTGTGCTGTGCACTGGTAGCCAGCGAGGTTTTGGTACCACATCAGGGTTCAGGTACTCCTAAGCAGCGCTGGCACAGCATCACCGCTGTGTATCCAGCATCCCCCCCTCACCAGTAGGCTGGGGGCGGGCGAGACCTTGGGAGGGGGCACAGCCAGGACAGCTGATCCTGACTGACCAAAGGGATGTTCCACACCACATAGTGTCTGATCTGCAATGAAAACTGAAAGAGGGAGAAGGGTGAGAGGCATTCAGGTTTTATGGCATTTGCTTTCCAGAGCAACTGCTATGTGTACTGAAGCCCTGGAAGTGGCCGGACATCATCTGCTGATGGGAAGCAGAGTTGGTTGGAATCTCGGTTTTCCTTTCCTTCCACACATGGCCTTATACTTTTGCTCTATTATACTGACTTTATTTTGACCTAAGAGTTTTGTTTCATCTTATTTTCTCACCTCCCTGTCCTGATGAGGAGGTGACAGAGCAGCTTGGTCGACACCTGGACTCCAGCCAGGGTCAACCCACCACAACCATCTACACCACAGAATCATTCCCACACAGCAAAAAAATATGTGGAAAAATAATAATCTAAGAAGAAACTTAATTTTGGTTTCATGGCAAACAATAAGTATCATGGAAATACTAATGACTCTTAAGACAATCTTTCCATTTAAAAGGGTTGAAAAACAGAGAAACCACGCCCTCTTTTTATTTTTACCTGAGTTTCTAATGTCATTAATACATTTCTATCAGTAACTAGCTAGATCGATTTATTTAAAAAAAACATACAAACAACCTTTCAAGTGTGGACACAATAAAATTTATAACATAAAAGACAACAACAGATACTGCCTATGGATCAGACAGAGCTTAAGTGGCAGACCCAAGTTTTGAGCTATTCTTCTGTTTGTGCCTCCACGTTCTGTTAACCCAAGATACTACCATCTTTTCAAATACTCGGTACCAGCATTCTTAGTATCTGGGCATTATTTCCTAGTTTTCCAACTGGTTTTCAAGCACTGTATTATTGTAGTAAGACCAGAGAAAAAAAATAAAGACATCTTCCTATGGTTTATATTAGTATTTCTCCTTAGAAATATGAAAATGTTCAAAAGTGGGTTTATCTCATCTCATGAACTCTTAGACAAATATACTATTTAGGGGCCTCTACAGGGTCTTTTTTTTCTGGAGAGATAGAACTTTTTGTTATATTTGCTGGATATGACATAGAGTTTGGAAAGTTACATCAATCAAAACAGAGATTATCATTGTAAGACTCCTTCTGGCAAGAATTCCAGATTGTTATTCTCAACACCACCTCGCTTTGAGAGCAGGAGTAATGTTAAATACTTGGCTTTCAGTTGGCTCTGAGATCCACAATTCTGCCTGTTTCGTCACAAGGTAAATACCAGTCTTAATGGGCTTCCCAGACTTACTGTACACAGTAAGTTGTAACCTGCTGCCTTCAGTACTCAAATTTGTTTCTTTCCTTCATGAGTTGAAAGTCTATTCTGTTATACAATGCAAATTCATACCTGATAAATGAAGAGGCACAAAAATTTGACTGAACATCTGGGATTCTCTTCAGAGCACAGGAGAAGCACCTTTCTGAACGTTTTCTTGCTCATCACTAGCAATTTGTTCTACTGAATCTGGAATGGCTACTTAAGGGTGGGCAAAGCGCCATTTTATGAGAGTGGCATGAGCCCAGAGCGCCAAGAGACCTCACATGAAAATCGAAGTTGCTCAGTGACAGCAGCATTCCAAGCTAGGAATGTCCAAGCAGCTGTGAGGGCTGAGCTAGACTGACTATTTTTAATGGGTTGTGTCACTGGGCCTAGACTGATTTCAGAAATAAGAGATAGTGCTGCAGATAGATGGAGTTTTGACGACTGCTGAGTTCAGAACAGTACAATGCAACAGCAGTGTAACACTGGAGATTTTCTGGCCTCTCGTTGCATTCCACAAGGAGCAGTGCTGGGTGCTGTAAAGCCACGAGGCAGGCAAGCCACTGTGCAACACCTCCTGTGTAACACACGTGTGGCTAACTCCTGGACAGTGCTCAACAGGGGCCTTACAGTCTACCCTTTTCCTAGTGAGTCCAGATTTACACAGATACGGTGTCTATGTCCCATCATACTCCTGTTGAGATCAGCTTGCACTAGCTTCTATAAAAATCATATTGGTTTAGCTTTGGTAGAGAGCCAGGACAAGTAAAACCTGTCCTGTGAATTTAGAGCAGACCACTTCTGTGACTTTCAGACTGGGAGAGCTGTCTCCATTATAATACATCTAACAGGATTTAGCCTTTGTATGCAGTTAAGCTCCTTGGGGTTACAACCCCTTGATTCCTAATTCAAAAGAAGTAGGTGTGAATGCTCACATACTGCTTTATCATACTGCCATGGCAACAAAATCCTGGTAGCTGCAATGTCACTGTTAGTCATGTAGCAAAGGACAGCCAGAGGATATTCCCTGCCTCCATCCCCCTCAAAGGTTAACACCACAAAAGACTCTGTTCCGAAACACTGAACTAATTCTAAACGCTATTCTAATAACTATTTCAGGACCACTGAGACACAATTGTCTTTATGCATTCTGACAGATGCTACACGTTCTCTTGAATGCCCTGTGTTTTTCCCTCTTGTTTGATAAACCCGTATTTCTTCTCACACCTACATCTTTGTTAGTGGAATAAGTGCTTTAAGAAATATAAAAAGGAAGGCTGGCTACTGGTCAATATAAGGGACCTCAAGATTGCTTTGTGAAGTAATTACGGATAAAAGAGTGTTTGTAAACAGACATCAGTCTGGAGTAATATGCTGAGCAATTGTATGAACTGACTTCTACACGCTACCAAAAAAAAATCAAGCAGAAGATAGTTTAGAACATGTATTTTAATTGATGATTTCTACAGTGCTGCAGTATTAACAATCTCTAAAACAAATATCTGAATCTGTAGCTCAACAAAACTTACAATCCTTGCAAATAAATAAGTTATTAAAGTATGATATTGTGTTGTTTTCCTGTCTGTGTAAACTGCTAGTGATAATGCATTTCAGAAAAAAAACCCAATAATGAGCAGCTGCAGTGCATTTACATAATTAAGAAGTACAATTCTATACATGATGTGCTTAGATAAGTATTCCTGTACTTACACTTTTACAGAGCCATCAACAGAAAGGACATAAAATACATTCAAGACTGAGCAGAGAAGCAAGAGAGCGGTGAATAAAAAGGTAACGTTTCAGTTGATACAACATGATGCAGAAAGCATTGTACACTTTAGAACTGGAAAGCCACTACCAGCTGCAGGCCTGAACTTGACAGCAAGTTCCCGTGAGAGGGCCAGAGTTACAGGACATCCAGGATCTCTGCAGTTTGTCTTGGTACAGCTTTAATTTCACTTGTGAGACTTAATCGCTTTTGTAACCTAGAGTTCACAAGATAGGTCTTCTCAACCTGGTCATTCATAAGGATGAATCACTTGCTGACCTTCAATCCTGCTGATGGCACTCAAGACCGCCCGGACGGCATCAGTTCAGACACTGAACCAAGAGTACCATCTGCTACTAAGGTGTGCTGGTAGGAAAGTGAGTCCAAGGAGCTATCCCTTGCAAATATCAACCTCCCACTTCAACAGCCTCGTAACACGGCAACTCACTTGAGCAAGAGAAAACAGAGCCCTGCAGAAACCCGAGGCCTTTGTTTCTTAAACACTCATTGCAACAAATAGAATAAAATGTTTTAATGGGCTAATGATCTGTGAAAAGTATCATGTTCCGTGTGAATTTAAATTATAAACTGGTAATAAATAATACAGTACCTCAGAGCACATCTTAAAATATACATTCTGAAATAAAATTTTATTTTCAGAAATACTTTCAACCTTTTTGTTCAAAACCACATTTAATTGATCCTTTATAAACAACTGCAGCCAGTCTGCCTGTCTGAAAATTTTGATTTATGAAGCCCTCCTGCCTACTGCAGAACTTCTTTGTATTAACTTTCCTTCCTTTTTTTTCCTAAGGTAGATTAGCAAAAGCTGAATTCACAAATTATTATTGTAGTGGTTGTAATTTGGTTTTGTTCTCGTTTATTCAGTAATGATATAAATATCCAAATACCTGCTACAGTAAGCTACTGTGAAGACTGCAAGTACCACAGACAAGAGCAGTAGCTAGACCTAGATTTAAAATGCACATGGTTCTTTCTGGGTAAGAAAAGGTAAGTTCTCTCTGGTCACAGAAGGTGTCTCCCTGCCTCTCCCTGTTAACTAGTCACTGCAATCACTCCATTATCAAGAACCTGGCCAAATGTTACATTCAATGGCAGTTAGAAACAGCACACCGCACCGTTTCTCCAAGGCTGTTAATTTCAAACTATACTAGTGGTGGACATATTTACTGGTGAACTTGGCAGTGCTAGATTAATGGCTGGACTTGATGATCTTAAATGTCTTTTCCAAACTAAAGGATCATATGTTTCTAGAGAGCAGTGTGCCACAGCTATCCTAGCATACCAGTATTTTAAGAAACACAGGCTTGTAGGCAGCACTGAGATAGCCAAGCTGAGCAGAAAAGCCCTTTCTAAGACAGCCTTCATGCACACAGAACCTCCCAACTGATCTCATAAGCTCCATATGAAGAAGGTATGAGAGTAGGTCAGGTTTCCTCTCACATCCCACGTAGGGAGAGGTGAGAGAAAAGACGTCTATCAACTATGGCTCACAATGGCCTCAGTGACTCTCTTGGCAGCTAATGTGGAAGATGCAATTTGTCAGCATCATATTCCTTTGCACAGGATCAGGCCTCTAGACATGCTGGGCAAAGCTTCAAGACAAGATGATTCACCCAGCCACAGCAGGCTTTCCACTCAGTGGGAACAGCGTGTGAGTGCTGGGGGCAACCTCAAGAAATCCAACTGCTTCAGTAAAAAAGGGACCGTCTGTTTCTCTTACTACCAATAGTAGGAAATGTCACATGATGAATAGGAATCCCTTTCCAAATTCCTATTCACATGTATTGTCATTAAAAAGCTTCATAAGGTCATACGCTATATGAATCCATTCCAGAAGACAAGGAAGAAAAGGACAAGCAAGAAAACACCTTTAGACAATTTGTTGAAGACTACATCAAAACACTGAAGACGCTGATGTCTGAAAACATTCCTAATCTTTCATAAACAGAAGGATTTCAAAGCTTTAGAAAATTAGGAATATTGCAGGAAGACAAAAGGACAGATGTCAAAAAGAAGTTGGAAAGAGAGCACCATATGAAACTCATACTTAAATTTTTACGTCCATTTAACAAGCTAACTAAATGTTTCACAATGTTAATTGAAATTTAAGTAAGCTACCTAGGATAAAATTCTAGTCCATCTCAAGTCAATGGTAAGAGGATTTTACCTGCAATTCTCGCTATGTCTGAGAAGATATTAAAACTAAAGGAATAAATCGAGGCTTCAGTGGAAGGCTTCAATCAAAAATGAAGAGGAAGAAAAGAACGCGTTACTTTTTTATTTTATAGTACATGACAGTAAACTAACCTACATGGCAACCTCTCTGGTCTGTGAAATATTGAATGCAGTACTTTATTTTTAGCTTTAATTTTATTTATCATTTAGCAAGACTCTTCAGTAGCTGTAGTATCACTTTTAACATTGCATCATTACCTCATACACTGTTGCTTTATGAAGGTTTTAGATTTTAGCAAGTGCCGTATTTTTTTCATGGCACATGTACAAAAGGATATAAAAATAGCTCCATGATTGACATATTTTAATATACTTAAGCCAAAATGAAAAAAAAAAATTAAAAATACAGTTTTACAGCGCAAGTATTCCTTTTATTACAGGAATAGTATCTGTGGGATGCACTCATTCGATCAAAGACTTCAAAATCACATCCTTAAAGTATCCAATGCATTTCCAGTTAATTGATAGCTATGGTCTTCAGTGAGCTGCCCTGACAGTAAAACAGACACAATACTTACTTAATCTAATCTCAGTTATTCATATTCATCATAGTCTTCTGCTTGCTGAGAAATAAGTCTAAAAACTGCCATGATGTTCCTCATGGATCGAAAAGCAAATCAAGTTTATAAAACAGTACTCTAAGAACTCTGGACAAATACACCTGCTAGTATGAACATGTGTAACAAAACTATTTTGTGACTGAATGTTGTAAATAATAAGCTTTTAATTTTTAATAATTTCAGCTGCATATAAAACAGAGAATAAGTTAAATTATAGCACCTTGTGTGAATTTTGTTCTAAAACTACACAGATTACACCTTTTAAAATTGTAACAACTACAACTATTCTACCTCAAGTCTACTATGCACCTGTCATTTAAAAGGAAACTAATTTACAGGTAACATTAAATACGCATGTCTTTGTTACATAAAGTTAGGGATGTAGTAAATCCTTGCTTTTTCAACAAATTACCTGGTACACCAGAAAAGGATGTGTCTGAATTTTCAAGAAAGCTGTATTATCATAAACTCATTGAAGCTAAAAGTGGAAAATGCCTCTTAACGTAGATAGTTCAAACTCTTGTCAAAGGAAGATTACATTCCAGTATCATGCTGCATCTAACTTAAAACCTTCCAAGAAATGTGCAATGATAAGCACTACTGTGTCATTCCATAACATAACTGATCTTGCTGGTAGTATCTTTCTCCTGATATTCATAGGATATTTACCTTGTTTTAGTTTTATATAATCAGTTCTAGTTATACCTTCATGGCAAGAAAGCCATGTACATGTATTTATCACATAAGAGAAAATTAAACATACTAGACGACTCAATCTTTCCAACTTCTTTCTCATTTCAAGTGATTTTGTTACTGTTCTCTGACTTTTCAGGAGTTTGACTCAATTCCTCAACCAAGAGGTACCCAAAATATAAGTTCATATGTCATAAATTACCTCAGCAATCACAAGGAGCATTCTGATTTCCAGCTGCCTGATACAGCTCTTCCACGTATATACTCTTCTTTTGATATTCCTGATGCCAGAAGCAACTTTGTTGCCTACATTAACAAGGCTTCCTACTACACTATTACATTTCAATCTTCTCTCTCACTAAGTATCCAAGTTTCTTCTAAAAACCTTTTCTCTTAATCTGTTAGGCTGCATCTAATTCTTTTCTACATTTAATCCATCTGTTGAACCTCTCTTACTTAGCTATCATATAGTGTAATATCATCTACATCTATTAATATACTGTAGATCCCTCTTGAAGATAATTGAAGACATTAAATAGAATTAGGTCAACATAGTATAAACAATTAATGGGGAGGGAGAAGTTAAAATTGCACAATGGGATCATTCAAAGTACAATTTATATTTTAAGACACTATTTCAAATATAGTTTATCCCACTTAGCTACTTATAGAAAGTTAAATATCTCACTACAGATACAGTTTATAAATGCAATTATCATTATTTTCTGCATACATAATGAAACGTAGAGTAGGAAACACGCTGACAATCAGTCTTCTTTGGCCAAAGAGTCCCATCCAGCCACTGACCAGAGAAAGGTAGGCACATCAAGTCTACTCCTCAGCACTAACTTTTATCTAGTTAATATTATATATGTTATTCTATGTATATTTAAAATTACAAATGAAAATACAGGGAGATCTACATTTGCACTGACAATCAAGAATTCAGCTCCTTTCAGAAGTCCTTCTGGAATCCTACAGCGTGACCCTGTAATTCAAAGAATGTTGAATAACATGCTGACAGTACCTATAACTGTTAATAAAAATCTTAAATAATATTTAAGCCACCTAGTCTATGAAAAACATCATTACCTAATTTATGCTGTTTTCCAGAAGACTCCCTTTCAGTACAACTTATCAACTCTCCTTCTGTTCTTGATGATGACTACAGCTCAAAACAGACCTTTCAGAACAGAAAGCACAGTAACCAACTATTCCACTTCTTAAACCTATTTGTGAACCTACTGAAAATAAGAAAATAATCTGTCTGAAGAATTGAACAAGTAAAAATCAAAGCAAAACCAATGATGAAAAGGTTAAGTCTGAAGATATATTAATTGTAAAAATAATGCAGTCCATGCTATTTTATGCACAGTTGTTTATTCTTGTTCCATGTTTTAAAACTTGGACTCAGAAAAATCACTGGAAGTTTGGGGTTTTTACCCTCTTTCTTTCCATTAAAAGCACCATAGTTACACGGCTTGATTCAGTCGTCCTTTTCCACAATCACCTCTCCATGAAGCACCTTTCTTCTCTGCCGCAGCATGTGGAAGTAGAGTTGTGGAAATACTTGATCAAAGCATAAAAGAAAGCAAATTAGGTGAAAAAAATGCAATAGAGCACGTAATGGAAAATTACAATTTTGCAGAATGATGAACTGAGGAAAAACATGGCATACAGTGCTGCAGCTGGTTAAAGTAAATAACAGCAAGTCGCAAGTAGCACAATGAGTCACAAAATAAGAATTACTCAAAAGTCAAATAAGGTTCCCCAAATGTATAACCTCTGTTCGAAGAACTTCTCCCCAACAATTTCTTTGTACAATCAGGGCTGAAGCACTCTCTAGCAGTGCCTGAAATCTTCAAATCTGTGCTAAGGTAAGCCTGCTTGAATTAAGACTTTGAGGAGGATACAAATCTCCCCTACTTATGCAAGTCTGAAGTAAGGAGCTCCTCTTCTCCTTGTCCTCTGAGATCTATTATATTACTGTCCTACTGATACATTTAATCCTTATATTTAATGGATAGAAAATTGGATTTATTCCTGAAGCACTAAGTTACATAAACAACTGTGAAACTATCAGTAAGCTATGATAGCATAGAACCTTTTTTATTCATATAAATGACTCGTTGGCCATCATGATTTCAGTGTGTGCACTGTGCAAATCCATGTTTAAGGTCAACTCCTTAAAGAAATTCCTTTTATGGATGCATATCACAGACCATTTAAACTTCAATTTTCCTGCCTCTACCTAATCCCTTGCCTTTTTTAAAACCTTTACTGTCCAGACTACCTAAAATACTACATTTGCCTAGTTTGGTCTAGCCCTATTCATGGTGCTGTATCTGAACCAGGTTACTTTCTCTTTGTCTACACTGCTTAGGTACCAGTGGAAATAACGCTGGAAAGGAAAGACAGTCAGTCTAATCTTAGCTCTGGTTAGCCAACTGATCTGTGGCTTCTGGTATCCACAAGTTCAAGGACAATCTGATTAAACCAGAGATGATGTTCAGAGAGGTTTGAGGGGTAGATTTCTGTGAAAATGAAATTGTGGAGAATACTGCTCCAAGTTTCACCTGAGCATGTTCAAATGGTGACTTTCAGAGGTGACACATAAATGGATATTAATAGCAACAAAAGCAAGGCAAATCTCTGGCACAACTTGCAGAGCAATTTTTGAGCCATTGCTTCAAAGTGGCAGAAGCACTAGAAATTCACAGCAACAGTCACAAACGGTCCCTTCCAACCCAAACCAGTCTATTCTGTGATTTCTGTGTGTAAGCAAAACCTTTTTTTACCTTGTCCAAGTCTCAGAAATGTTTTTAACTTTTTCACTGAAACTTTTAAGATCACTTAGGTTCTGAGGCATATAGCAGGATGGAAAATTTCCTACCAACCAATTAAAGCACAGCAAAGCTTGGAACAACAGAAAAGAGAAGGTTTTTATAATAGAAAGTGTTTGCCAAATTTAACTACAGTGTTTGCAGCATTGCTGAGAATTGATTACTATGCTGGCAGCGTTACTACGGTTAAGTAATACTTACATGGCACATAGGAGAACATGACAATAATAAGGAAGTAATAGTAGTCAAAGGAGACATTATATTTGTTGGGAAGTCTCAGTGAAAACATTCCTGTTTTCTTCACATATGGTAAAGCAGCATATATGGTTAGCAGTTCACCTGCAACTCCAGCAGGATACAAAATGATAAAAAAGTTGTATCTGCATTAAAAAAAAACCAAACTTGTGAGAAATACTCCTGAATTTAAAATTTCCCCTTGCTATTATTAGTGCCACAGCAATGTATTACAGTAGCTCCTGCACTAAAATCAAGGACCATATCCTTACTTGGCACACAATATCAGTTTCAGTTACTTTGGATAGCATTGCTTAGGTTCACAGAGAATGCATTCCCCGGTCCTTTTATTTAAAAACACTGAAGTATCGGAATAGGTGTATATCTTTCTAGTACTAAAGAGTAAAAAAATACAGAATTTTGTAGTGTCAAATAATGCCTTTTTTTCAAATTTTCTATCTTGTCGTCACTCACAGGATTCAGGCCAGGACTGGATCCCAAATTCAGGTGATCCTACCTATTTTTGTCACAGTTCATGCACACTGGGTCAACTCTGTGTATTACAATTTCTTTGAAAATAATCAAAATGTTGAGAAATATCAGAAATGCATTTTGCCCACTGTCACATGGGAAAACCAAATAATAATACATCTACCACTAATGGAACTGGAAATTAAAACCAGAAGAAAACAGAAGCACACAAGATTTATCAAATCAATTTTAAAACGAAAAGATGTTAAAAAAAAAAACAAAACCAAAAACACACAGTTAAAATAAAATGTGGTTTGAATGCCACAGGCCACACAGGTCGTGACAAAATGAAACATAATCTATAGGGTACGTACCGTCCTTATGCATAGCCCACCAGTAAAGTAGGTACAGTTTCTCCTAAGGAACAGCTCTCAGGTCCATGCAGGGAACAGCAATGAGAGTTGTCACACAGAGAAACGTACAGTGTGCACTCCACAACCAAAAGAGATGAGATCCAAACCAGCAGCAACCAAACATGAAACCCTCCTAGGAGCAAATGGCCTTAGAGGACTTACAAGTCTGAGAACAGATATAGGGAGATGATGCCCTGACAGTTTGTCTCTATGCACCAACATAAAAATTCTACACTAAAATTTAAAGCATACCTATTCCATTAACAATGGGCAGGCAGATCTTTTATACTGACAAGCTCCCATGAACTACTGAATTTCTGATCAGTTGTTGTGTTTGATTATCCATAAATTTGATGGGATATTTTGGACTTCATGAAAAGATAATCCATTTTCAATTGTTTTTTGACTAGTATATTTCAAAATATATCTCTAATGTGAGAATGTCAGTTTTCCCTATTGTCTATTATGAGGAAACAAAAGATCTGTCATTCAAGACACACATTCAAGACAAGATGACAAAAAAGTGTATCCATCAATGTAGTCCCTTCTGAATGCCTTTCTCTTTCTGAAGCCTACATAAAAAAATATTTATGAGACCAAACCTGATTTTTCTTTTAAGTTTTCCATTTAGTGCTTAAACATAACCAAGCCTACCACCTTAGGTATCAGTAAGAAAATAATGTGTTATATGAATGGACATAAATATTAGAGTTATCAACTAAGTGCATTAGAAGCATCAGAACTGCATTACCTATAAAACAAAAATAAATGAAAATAAACACCCTCTATTCAATTAGAGTCAGTTGTGCTAATTATTTTCCTTCTAACAGTGCAAATCTCTTTGTCTTACATGTACTTTTCAAGTAACGATTAGAGACAATACTACTCTTCCAGTTTGGTCTCTTGATAAAAATGCAGTCACTGTAACATATCTGATCCAGTGGCCAACCTCAAGTATGCTTCAAAAATCAAAGCAGTTTTGATAATGGAACACACTTTTTATGTCGGCCAAAGTAAGTCATTATTTAGCTTCACTACATTAATATAACTTAAAAAAGCTCTGCTAAAGCAGAACTTCTCATAAAGTAATAATAATATGCACACAGACTGAGTGACAACAACTCCCACATTTTCAAACAACCTAAACTCCACAAAGACTAGCACAGGTGCTTAATTTTGGTCACTGTGTTTAAAAGCATCTCAAGGAATCATACTGCAACTTAAAAGATGACTCTAATGATAAAGAAAAAAATATAAATTAAAGCAGACTTCAAACTGCAAGAAACATTAAGCAAAGAAAAAAATCATGCCCCAAAATGTCAAGTACAATGATCCCAAGTACAGAAAGCAACCGACGTGCACTCTGCTGAAACACAACCAAAGCTCAAACATCTGCTCTCCTGTGTGTTAGCTCAGCATGCGTGAAACTAACATGCACAGAACCATGAGACTGAAGTGCAAGACATCTCCACCTGGCCCATTTAATGAAGTATGGCAGATGGTTGAGCAGGTTGAATGTGTAGAAGGAATATCGAGTAATCTCTGTCACAGTCCATACGACCAGAAAAAGAATAACGCTCTCCTCATTCTGGATCTGCGGAAGTATAAAGAACCAATACTTTCTTCATCCTTAAGCTTCTTTCGTGCAAACTGCAACAGACTTCCATTTAAGATATATGGAACAGAACTAACATCTTGTAAAGAGAGAAAATTTTGCATAAAATATGCTGAAACCATTACTAGGTACAGTTCTTTAGCATATGCATTCACTAACATATAGATATTTTGCAAACCGAGCAATTTTTATCTATTATGCCAATATCGAACTATAAAACCCTATAACTGAGCTTATTCCTCCCTTTATTCTCTATCTCTATTTATGCACTATGCTCTCTCCTTTTGTAGTTGTACTGGACTGACTGACTTGTTTATTTACTTAGGTTAGAAAGGTTTCTTCTTTACAGCAAGAAGAAAACACCACTACAGAAGATAATGTTCCTTTCATCATCAGTTGTAATCCACTGTGTGTTTCACTAGTCTGTCTCCTAGACTTTCTCTTACTTTTCATCTTGCTCCTTCCTCACCATGCAATGCACATCTCCATGAAACTTTTAGACAAAAGGAATTGCTTAGTATAATCTACTGATTGGAACATGGTCACAGAAGATGAAATCTGGCAGAGTTCAGGGAGCCGTAAGACAGTTAAGGAGCTGGAACACAGATGTATCACTATATGAAGAGTAGTTGGTAGATCAAGAGCTTTGGGTAAACTCATTCAACAGTCCCGTTAAAAAATTTAAGTTCTGAGTCATTAAACTGCCACATCATTAGGTAGCACACCTATCTGCTGTTTCAAAATATCAGTTCTTTTTCACTTTAAGTGAAAACAAACAAAAGTCCCCAAATACAGAGAAGGCATATGGGGATCTGTTATAAACACTACCTTCTGAGAAGAAGAACTACCTACAAGTAATTTTTATTTTCTTTAAAAGGGGATGAATTTTGTACTACACTTCCATGCCTGAAGGCTGAAAAGCTCCAGGGATGTCTGTGAAATATAATATTATTTTTGTAATAAAAATTCAAAAAAGGGAAACAGGGTGTTTTTTCAAATAAAATTCAACATGGTGCAAAGCTTAATATATCTCAAAGACACACCAATCTGTCAAAAGTCAAGAAGAACTTGAAATGCTCATCACCTCATAAAATTGTGTCCTCAAGTTGTCAGGCAAAGAAGGCACTAAAAGATCCTTTTAGTGAAAGGATCTCACCGACATCACAAAAGAAAAGAAGATGTAAAACTGCTGCCAAGCTCACAAATAGCAACAACTGAAGTGCAAAGACATCCGAACAAATAAGCAAAGGGAAAGACAGAATTAGGCTGTCCTTAGCCTTGTGTGATTAGAGACAAACATTGATAACCCTGACTTGGATTCATGTCACAATGCAAAATGCAAGCAGAAGAGCTTTACATAAGTATGCAGAGAATTCCTATTCACTGCCTGGCAAATCTCCAGTCAAGCAGAGAGATCTGGGTCTGGCTATTATCACTAACATGCCTCTTGCCACCTAAAGTGACCCTGAACATTCATGCCTGCTAAGCAATAACAGCATGAAATACAATCAGACATACATTAACATGTATTTTTTTTCTCAGACACAGCTTGATTCACTGTACTGAAGACAGAGGAAACAAAAGAAATTACTAGATAAGCTAAAGATTTATTTCACTGCAGATAATAACAATATGGCAAACGGTAGTGTTTTATTCCAGCACTCGTCTAAACTTTCAATGTAAAAAACTTGTTAATCTTTGAGACATTTTCCATTAAGGAAAAAATTAAAACACTCAGCTTACAAAAAAAAACCCCAAAACCCAACTATGAAAAGCCTGTTTCATATTAAGAAAAGCGACAGTAAAGAAAGGATGAAGTGAATGGAAACAAAGGGATATGACAAATGAGGCAGGTGCTGCTGCTATACACCCCATCAGCAGAAAGGCTTATGCCATCTGCTGGTGAGACAGTTTAATGGCTCAGCTTTTCAAGTTCAAAGAAATTCAGAAGCGCAGAGACTCAACGTCTAGCGCTTAATTCTCCCATGCCCTTCACAGAGAGCAGACCTCAGAAAATGAAGGTCCTTTCTACCCACTGCAAGGAGTCTGCCTGTTTCATTCTGCTAATAAATCGACAGACTTGTCGATAACCACCTGCAGTCAGGCAAATAAATTACCACCATATACAGGACTTTAAGTGTCACTGTGGCATGCAGGACAACTTGATATATTTTTAATGAAAAAAATGCAGCATGCATGCCATGAAATGTTCATATTACCATAAGATTAAAATCTTTAGAAGGTTCCTAAAATAAACTGCCAAACCACAACCACGGTTAACCATGTAAACTCAATTTAAGATGTATTTTCATTTACATTAATTTGGTAAGTGCTAATACAAGTTTTTTTAAGAGAACCAGCAACACTGTGGTAGATTTGCTATTAAATAATAGTAGCAGTCATCTATCTTACTTAGGCAGACCACAGCGGGCATGATGCTGAAGACAGTGCTGATTCACAGCTAATACACAGACCCAGTCTCCGGGGTAGAAGCACATAAATCCCACCCATTAACCTCAACTTGAAAATCACACTCAAGTACCTAAGTATTCTCTGGAGGAATATAAATTTTAATTGGTCTGCCTTAAATGAGAACTGTATTAATAGCTTCTCCTTAAAAGCAATCAGAACTCAACTTGCACACATACCTGTTTTATACTATGTGCGATGAACCACACCATGAAGATTCTTGAACTCACTTGGACCCCGGTCACAAGCACGGATGTGCGAACTATTCCTTAAAAAGAGAAACATGTTATCTCTGTTCAACAATTTGTCTGGTAATTAGTTACAGGAGAAACTAAAACAAAGAACTCACCAATTGCACAGTGGACTACCTGTAAATAAAAATAAGTTAGAGGTTACTGACGTATATTACTATCTGCACTATCAACACAGCCTTTTGATATTAATATAAACCTAAGCTTAATTCTGAAGAATCATTTCAGGGTTTTTTGTCTCTAACTGTCTTTAAAAGAAATACACATCAGAGGCCTGGAAACCAGTGCTGTGATGTACTCAGTATCTGATCAGTGCAAACACATAGATTTATTTACCTAATTAATTGTATATATCACATATTTAGATACTTAGAAAGCAGATACTGTTTGAACTATAAAGCTTCCCTTCCATTATCTTATTCAAAGAAGAATTTTAAAGGACAATATGGGGGGATTCATATAAGGGATGCTAAAAACACATAGCAATTTTAAAATATTCTGTATTCATTACGGATTAATAATGTTATTATAATTTCAACAATAAAAGCAGTGAAGCTTCAGATTTATTCTATTTTCTAGTCAGTAATATTTAGCAAATAAGAGTGCTTCTCATTATTTTGACAGATTCGCGTAGAATTACTTGTAAAATTTCATAGCATAAAAACCTATATACAGCTGGCCACATGAATTTAATAGCTGCTTGAACTACAGTTGTAGGCAGATTGAGAAAAAAGGTGAAAATGTAGATAGGCATTCTGTGTCGTGCCTAGGAAAGAACAGTAAGTGCTTACTACACCACTTCATTCCATGGGTTGTGACCTCTAGTGCACAGTTGGTAAAAGTCGTATTATTTAAAGAATGTTTTGCACAGCTCACACAGACCCTGTCGTAATGGGTTATATGGCATGTATATGGCATAGGAATCCAGTCTGGAAGGAAGCAGAAGCAGGAAAGGCTCTGAATGATAATGAGCCTAGTATAACAAATATGATGGAAGCCATCATCTGGAGATGGAGACAAGGTATCTCATACGTTAGAGGGTTGATCTGCTGCCTGGAACGCCTTCAGACATTTTGCCTTCTGAGTTAAAGGCTCTCAAATCAAAGCAGTTCCCAGTCAGTATCTGATTTAAAGAAATTTTAAAATATGTTTTGAAATAATGTACCCACTTGTTTCAACAGAACACTTTACTCCCCCAAAAAACCTCCATTAACTAATAAAGTTAAAAGGACTTGAAGTATTAAGACAGTATTTTGATATTAAATTCAGGTTAATAATGTGTTTTTCCTATGATATGCAGCCTCCAGTACAGAAAACTATTTTTTAAAATTTACCTCAAGCAAAGCAAATGTCTGGAAAAACTTAAGCGTCCTTTGAACGCTTCTGAATAAGCCTCTATGTGTTCCTTTCTGTATATAAAACCGCACCATGGCAATACCTAATACCAGCCACCTACAAAAGAAAAAGAATTGATACATTTCAAATCAGAATTCTAAAAATAACCATTGACTGTAAATAATTTAGTAAATATTTTCATCACAGAATGTCTTTGCTTCTTTACTCGTTGGTGTTCTTAGAAGTTTATTAAAAATACCTTCAGACATAAATAATAGACATTATTATGTAAACATGACACTCTTTTATCTCTTTACTTGGAAAAGAATAGAGAATGATTTGTTTACCTTCAGAGGATTGACTTGAATTGAGGCAACCCCCCAAAGCCAGAGGTCTCTCAAACTTTTCACTAGCAGTAACTATGGATTTTTATTATTAAATCCTCATGCGTCTTTACTGTGAATTAATTACTGTTATTTAAAAACATGTGATGAACTGAAGCCACTGTTTCGAGTCACAGGTTTGTACAAGTAAAGGACCAGAACCCGTGCATATAATTTTCAGAAATGGCTCGTGATCTGAATGCTTCTGTTCGTGGTTGTCCAATTGATTTTACCATTACAATTCAATTTTCAAAAGCACTGAGATTTCAAAAATCAGCCTCCACAGCACTGAACGGGAGCAACAGGTGCTCTGTGCTGCTGGCTTCCAGAGGCAGATATATTTAACCAATGTATTTGGAGGTGTTTTGGCTTATTTTTTTAATACTTAAATTTTAAGGAAACTGAACACTGAAACCAACTGATAAGCAGTATCTTTTAATCAAATTGGAATTTGATATAAAACTTAAATTAAGATCTCAAGTGGCAAGTGACACTAAAAGAAATAAACTTCCAAAGAGTGGTGGGCTGAGCTTCACCATCCAGCCCAGCCCCAGAACAATAATCAAAGTCATGTGCAATTTTTTCCACATAATTAATCTACGTTTAGACAATTAAGATTTTGCAAAGTACTGTACTATATGTTCCATCCTTAATGCAGTGCTATACCACATTTTTACAAAGGTCATGCTAGTGAGATGCCATGAAACTTCCAGTTTTAACCCACAATGACTAAGAAAGTTCACAGATTCTTTAATATTGACCTATAGGTCTAACAAGAGCTATGGATGGCTATTTTGAGAATTAAGAATAAAAATACAAACATTAAGATAACTTTAGCCCAACTTCTTGACTGATGATATTGGGAAAACTTACTTGGTTCTTTCATTCTACATAAAGCGATAGCAAGCATGCCAAACAGCACTCTGAGCTCTGGCTAAGGAAAGGCCCAAGTAACAAAGCAGAGAGGTCTGAGAAATACAGAGGCAGATTCGGAAAGCACATAAATACTCAGAAAAATACTTGTATAAACATTTGGAAAAAATTTTAAGACATCTCCTGCTCTTACACTCTTCCCTAAGCATATGACATTGTAAACAGAGTACCAGGGAATACTGATCTTTATCTTCTGTTATGCTGTAACAGCATGAGAGTTGCATGAATCGTGACAGCTCTCTGCTTGCCTTGGATAGCATCTACTTCAGTCTCAGGCCTTCAAAAACTCTTACACGTGGTGGTTACTGCTATGCAGTCACTTGGCCTGGCCCATTCCAGCACTTCATTACGGCATTTCAAACTCACATAGAGTTTGTCAAGCTTCCCCACATGGTAGGAACAACTGCCCTTCTTGAAACCTTCTACTTTTAAGCCCATGAATTCAATCTGCCAGAGTCTCAAAATGTACACTTACAAGTGTTACTCAGATTTTGTAACACATTTTATATCTGAGCGCAGTAATTTGAGGCTCGCTCCCACCACTGTGGAAACGAGGCATTACTGGAATATGACTGGCAGTCCTTCACAGTAAAGCTGCCCTGTTTCATAGGGAAGTGTTTGACAAGAGGAAGGTGACAGTGAGTTTACATCCAGCTGGCAGCAAGAACGGTGACAGAAGCAGCTCTGTTCTAGCCCTCGCCTGAAAAATTAGAATACATCTAATCTAACAAGGCATTTTCTGCCCCTCATTCTGTAACAAAAGGGTTGCAAAGAGAAGTAAAGTAAAACTCCACTCTGAAGCAAAGACCACAAATATTTTTCTTAAAATAAACTTTTATTTTGACATGAATAACTGCAGATTGATTTATTTAGTGTCTTTGACTTTGGATCTTTGCAAATCACCAGGAAATGGAAAACACTTTCTGTAATAAAGGTAGCCTTTCCAGTAAGTACTTACAGTAAGATTGGTACTGGCCTGTCATTTTAGCCCCGTAAACCTTTGTTAGAAAGTAAAATAAGACACATTTTTTTATTTCAATGATTGTTATGTGCAATTATGTATTAGTTTGTTAGAACTATAGAAACACTTTGCTATATAGCACTGTGTGGACAACTGGACAAATACACTACTCCTGTTACTTATTTATCGTGCGTAGTGCCCCTGTTAGGCGTTGTTCTATTTCAAATGTTTATTTTTCTCTGATATTGTATCTGTAAAAGATTATAAGAAGTTATTCCTATCTTTTATTTCTCTGTTTCCATATGAAGTGTGCAATTTTGCATGTCTCAATGCCTTTATATGTTAATGGGAGACGGGAGAGAAGGAAGTGGGAGATACTGAGTCAGGACCTAAGGTCAAAACTAATATGGTTTGATAATCTTCTACAGACATACAAAAGTCAGTGCAAAGGGTCAGTGTTCATTAGCAAATTGACACATGGAGAACTGGGAACTCGGTGAGGTAACACTTCTGCCAGCGAATAAAAATATATATATATTGAGTAAAAGCACTTTTCAATACTTTATTCTCTGCTGCAATGTATGAACAGGCTAGAATACGAGTTCAAGGATCCCAGCTGCTAGTGAAAAGAAAGCCATTACAAGCATATTCCTGGCTTTCTGGACCAACTGCTTCAAGCAGAGGGTATGGGATTCAAATGGCTGAGCGTTCACCCACCAGTAACCAAGGTATCTCACCACATGCCATCTCAGAATTTATAACATTGTTCATTCCTTGTGTTGAGTATATGGAAATTAATAGGATTTTCCTTTCCAGGAGTTAGTGAACGAGACAAACTGGTAAGCAGCGAAGATACGCTCTCCAAGCGTAAAAGATACGTGAAGATACGCTCTCCAGCATAAACCCGAGTGCTCTCCTGATCTGTAACCCCAAACGAAACCCCACTCCTCACAGCAAAGCATCGCAATGCGGAGCTCAAACGAGGTCTCTCCCTCCAGCCGCCCCCTGCTCATCTCCGCCCGCCCGTTGGCGCTGGGGACGCCGCTCGGATTTGGAAACCTCTACCTACCTCGCAAGGAGGCGGTGAGAGCTCTGCTCACTTAGACCCGGGGCTCACGGACCTGAACGAAGCGTGAGCTGCCAGAGCGCGTCGCAGGCGGGAACCGCTGCCCGAACAGCTCTCCCCGGCCGCCGCCCCGAAACCCCCGGCGGCGCCGAGGGGCGCTTTCTCCTGGCCGCGGCCGGACCGACGACAGACCCCTCCCGGCGAGGCGCGGGGGCCGGAGGCGAGCGGCGGTGGCTGTGCCGACGGACACGGCTCGTACGGCACCCCCGCCCGGCATTCCTGTCCCGGCTATACTTAACCTCTGCGGCGGGCTCGGGGTGACGCGCTGGCGGCTGGCAGCGCTGCACCGTATTAGGCAATGCCCAGCAGACACGGGCTAACCCCGCTCCCGGCGGTTCCCCTGCGCCCCGACTCTCATACCCGGTTGCCGCGGAGCTACGCCAGCCTGCCGGCTCCCGGGGACCTCGGCTCGAGCGGCATGGCATGCAGCTCCCGCCGCTCCGCGCTGCGGCTCTGCGCCCCCCGAGGCGCCGCGCTGCCGGCCCGCGGCGTGCCCGCGCCCGCTTACCCCGCGGTCATGGCGACGTTGTAGAAGATGAGCCAGGACGTGGCCAGGGCGCCCAGCCTCCTCTTCTTGCCATTCTCCTTCTCCTCCACCGCGCCGTTGCCGCCTCCGTCCTCCTCGCTGGACGCCATGGTTCCCCCCGGCCCGGGAGCGAGAGGCATTCAGCGGCGGGGAGGAGGGGCTCCCTCCGCGGCGGGGCTGAGGCCGTGCTGACAGCCAGACCTCGCGCTGTCTCTCACCCCATCTGTCTTCCTCGAGGGCCGCTGCCCGCCGCCAGCTGCTCACATGGCGCTGCGCGCTCCTCCCTCCTCGTCCTCGCAGGGGCTCCCCGGGGCTCGCCAGACCCTCCGGGGGCGGCGCGCTGCGGGCCCCGGGCGGGCAGGGCGGCGGCCCCCGGGCGGAGCGGGTGAGGCTCCACACACAGGGTCCCCGGGCAGGCAGGGCCGTCAGACTGCTATCACGTCCCATGTGGGGAAAGCGCCCTGTGGGTGGTTGTCAGGCAAAAGTGTTGGCCACAACCCGCCCCAGCAAGAGTGACGGAAAATACCACAGTTCTTGAAAAAACACAGACGTGTGTGTCTGAGTTGAACATCCTGGAGACAGCCATCTGGCAGGATGACCTCGGAGAGAGGACACCTTCTAGCCTGATAGGTCACAATACACAAGGAAGACTTGGGCTACACCTGAGAAGGGGGAGAACTTCTTCCTGGGGCCTAAAGAAAACCGGCTGGCAGACTGAAGGATGAGATTTCAACATTGATGTTACCTTAAACTGTGATGTTACCTGTGCTGGCCTGCACAGGGCGCATTGCTGGGACTTGGTCTGGACAGCAGCCTCAGCCAGTGCTATGCTCCTGCTACTCAGCGTATGGAGGCACCCGTTGCATCTGCCATCCTGACACCTGGCTTGGTCTATGCCAGCCTGGGGGTGCTGTTCACACCATACATGTAGCCTCATTTCCACAGCTATGCATGGTGACCATGTCCAAGGACCTTGAACACAGGCATATACAGACAGAAGAATGCCAAAAGTGGGTCAGGATATATCCTTGAAATTTCAGTCCTAGAAGATTTCAGGAGACCAAAACTATCTCCTTTAGGATGGGATAGGTCATCCCAATTTTTGAAACACCTAGGTGGCCTCCATTCCTGGGGCCTTCAGGTAAAAGTTAAGTAGATATTCCAGAGACTTGGTCTCTCTCCCTCTTCTCATCAAAGCACACAATCAGACGTTGAGCTTTCAACCTCAAAATACACACCCACCAGCAACCACAAAGGTATGACATGCAAATGAGTGCTTGGCAAAATATCACTATGTATCTGCTAGCAAGATTATCGTCAGTATCCATATTGTGTATGCACAGAACTTTTCTGCATTTAGGTAGTTACAAATATAATCCAATTTGTGAATTACGTAGTTTAAAAATATAGACAGTAGAATTTACACTCTAATTCAGAAGTTTTTGCCAACCTTACACTTCAGAGGAAAGTGCAAGAAACTATGCAGTGAGCAAATAGAGGAATATATGACCCTAAATTTCATCTTAATGTAACAGTTATAAGTTAAAAATTGAACTCTGTGGCTTTCCAAAATATTTACTGTATTTACTATTTTAATTTTGTGTATTCCAGCTACCTTTCTTAGACTTTTTTTTTCTCCACAAATTTAACTTCTTTCTTCAAACTTTTCTACTTTCTTGGCTTTGAAAAATTAAACACAAACTATGTGAAAAAATAGGTTTTGTCGCATATGAATTTGCCAACTTCTGACTTCATTAGCTGATGAAGGTTTTCTGATTTAAAATTATGATACATGAAGGAAGGCACGACCTGATCCCAATTCTTAGGTTTGGCTGTGATTTCTTTTCAATACTTGCAGCTATCATTTGCCATTTCTCTCTTGAGATTTTTCCACAGATGATTTGAGGTAATAAATGCGATTTGCTTTCTGAAGTAAATATTTCATGTTTTTAAATCCCTCCTTGGATGTTTTCCATGCTTTTGCACAGAATCTTTCAAAATGTGGTAAGCAGTGCTTAGTATATCCTCATTAGAATTCTGTATTTGGATGCACAAATTATCTGCAATGATATCCAGGTTTGACTTGACTTTGGTCAATTAAGAACTTGTTAGTGAGAATAAGTAGCCCACTGCTCCAGTAATTGTATTTTTTATTTGTGAGCACACAATTTCTTTTGCTATCATACTACCCATTCACCCAATTGATGAGAAATTTCTGAAGATTCTTATTATCCTTTCTGGATTTGAATAATCTAAACATTTTGTGTCATCTGCACTTTTGACATCCCACACTTGTCTGTGCTTCCTGATCATTTATGAATGCAAAAGTACAAACCTTACTGAACTCTCATAAACACTCCACTGATTTCTTTGTGCCTTAATAAAGAAAACTTGCTCTTTGTTTCTGTTTCTCATGTTTTGTTCCATGGAGATATTCTGGTCCTTAATCTGTAATTTCTCCATTTCCCTGGTAGTTCCTGTGTGCCTATGTTTCTGGGGTGTTTTCAAAATGTGTATGTTGTGTTGATATTTATTAATCTGTTTTTGTAATTACATGTACCAGGAACTGCAATTAATTACTTGAAATGTAATTTAGGGGTTTTTTAATTGTTCTTTTTCTAATCATGATTTTTGCCAATTTGCAGTGTATATATCTGTGGTATTTTCTGAATCACTAAAAGATCATTTAAATTTCATAAAATGTCAGTTGTTTTCAAAGAATTAAGTACAGTATCTGTGACTAGAAATACTATACTTTTATAGTGGCAAAATGATTTCATATAGTAGTTCAACATTGGCTAGCACTTCTTGTCCCACAAAATATCAGAATGATTCATAAGGCAGAATATACCTATTACAGAAATGTAATCAATGGAACTGAATATTTTTACTCATTAATTGCATTATCTAAACCAGCTTCTAAAAGGAATTATGACTGGCATATCAAAGAACAGTCTGAAATCAAACTTACAATAAACGGTAAGATAGTTAGACCAAGGTCTTTCATATTAGATGAGCGCATTGTTATGTTTCATATTCATTCTCAACCTTCACAGGTAGTTCTTCTTTATTCACTCTAGTTCCAAACATCAACATTGCTATACTGTCATTACAAAAATGAGCTTTTTTTTTTCTGGCCTTCTTGATGACTGAAATTATCAGTGTATATTTGTCTTATGTGTTTCTATTGCACAAGTAGAGATATTCGATACCTTATAAAGCTGAGTGGCTTTTATTTCCAATCTATATCCAGAAATACAAGGTGCAGCTTTTATGACAATTATTTTCTCATGCAGTGTTCTATAATGACTTTTTGGGGTTTTTTTGGCTAAAAATATTACCTTTCCAATATGGGAGTATTGCTTTGAAATAATGTTGTGCTCTGAAAATAATAGAATGATTTATCAGCTCCAGTATCATAGGGGAAGGTTATCCACTATGAAATGCTGCAAGAGTTACTTAGTATGAGCTCTGCAGAATCATGAGATTATTTTCATACTTCAGAATAGCTAAATGCCTGCTTATAACTTAAAATCCTGTAGAAGGAGAATTTGTTAAAAAAAAACAAAAAATGAACAGCTGAAATTCTGCTTGTCCTTCTGCCCTGCCTTCACTTAATGCTCACAACACACTTTGTAAGAACAAAGTGTTGAGACAACAGAATTATATATAGTACTTGCACACTAGTTTGTTTATGGTATGTAGTAGTCAGTGAGGTATTCATGGATAAATGCAATTAAACAGAATTTAGCTATGTCTAAATTGAACAACAACCGTGTTTACACACTTTCTGTGCATTCATCCAGGTGTGTTTATCATTTTATTTACTACTCTAGAAATAGGACAGAACATGCTTTTGAAAGACATGATGTAGAATGGATTGAATAAATCTTGTGGGAAAAGCTAGGAGATGTCTTTGTGTTTGAGACATCTGAAGCAGCTAGAGCTTTTCACTGCCACCACAAGGTGAATGATTCAAATTGAGCCTCTGACTGTACAGTTCAGTAGTCAGCAAAGGAAAACAGGTGGCATGAACACAGGCTGAAGTGGAAGTTTATATTCATTATAGAAATACAAAATTTCTGGTGTGAACATTTATAAATCTTTGTATGAAACTATTGACTCTATATATCTGAAAAGCACTGCTATATTTCCTAATGTTCTGAAAAGCACCAGTTTGAGATTCCCTTGTGTAATGTTCTGCTTAATCCTCTTCAGAAACAAAACTATATAACCCAGAGTGTCAAAGAGCACAAACGTGTTAAAACAGAGATGACTATCCTCCTCAGCTGAGTATGTTTTATCCAGAATCAGTGTACTTTTTTTATAATTAATTAATTGGACTTTATAAAACAATTATTTTCTTCATGGTTTATTTTGGACTATACCACTGTTTAACAATTGTGTCTTTTTCTTTTCCATTGCTTATCTTGGGTGGATTTATGTATAGAGCAGTCGACTGTAATCTGTGCACTTGGAAACTTTGCACACTGTGCAGTCTGGCTGTATCAAAAAGCTAACTCCACTCTAATGTTCTAATTATATAGATATGCATATGAAAAGATCAAAAGTTAAAATTAGTACCATTAGTAACATTAACTTAAACAAACAAGCTTGGCTACCTTACCAGTAGATGTTAGGTAGATATTTTTTTCATGGGGTTTCACAAAATACACTTCAATAATATTAAAAATACATTTGGTTTTCAGTATATTTCAGTGGTATGTGTGAGCACCACAATCTCTATAGAGAAGACTGCTTCCATTATTAGTTTCAGAGCAGACACAATCTTTGCTTGTACTTTAGTTTTATTTCAAAGACTTGAGTTTGAAAGGGCTCTTTGTCAAGGGAGTAGTTCTCTAATCTAACTCCCATTATGGTCAGTGGAAGTATTTCCACTTTCCTGATGGAAAATGAAAAGGCTAATTTTAATCTGATTATTGGTTGAAAACTGGTCTGAGTTATCAGCAAGGAAAAGTGACCGTATTAGGTGTAGTCAGTTTGTCCACGCTGAGAACAGGTGTTCCTGCCAAAAAAAAGCACTAGGACAAGTGGTTCCCCACAGCAGTGTCGGGAAGCTGGCACAGAGTGATGCTCCTGCCAGCATCACCAGGGAAGCCCAAGCATCTAGAGGCTCCAGCAGCTCTCCCAGAATCTGCTTCTTACATATATCACAGTACATCACCAGAACCTTTCTAAAGCGAATAGTATAAACACGTTTTTTTATTTGACTTTGGTGACCTTGTTATCTGAAATCATCTTACTAAAATGCAGTACAAACACATGAAACACTACTTCATGTGAGCATTAGTACTTCACGTGAGTTGCTTTGCAACTCACGTGAAGTACTAATGTTAATGTACTAATATTAATTAGAATTGTACTAATTAGAATTAATTTGAATTAATTAGAATGTACTAATATTAATTTGTATGTACGATTAATTAGTAGTATTAATTAGCATGAACAATTAGAATGTACTAATATTAATATTAATATTAATTAGAAAGATGTGCATTACATTTTTTAATGTGGTCAGGGCCAAATGAGTTATTTTATAAAGTTTATTATATGAATACTTGCGTAGTTTTAATGTCACATGGATTACAGTGAACTCCAGCTAAATGCTCCATATAACCCTACTGGCACAGTTCATAAATACTACACCGAAAAGGACAATTAAATTATTTTAGCCAGTCTTCTCGTATAACAAAGAACACCAGACTTACTGTATTGATGTTTCATATATTCTCTTTATATAAGAAGACTGATAAGAGTACTGTGAGCGAGTCATGCAACTCAGACTTACAAAATATAAGGACGTGTACAATAAGATTGTAGATGGGAAGCAAATCACTGTAGTCCAGTACTTAGAACACTTACATGTGGCCTGTGACCAGGATAAATTTTGTCTTAGTCATATCATCGAATTGTTATGCACTACAGCATGTTGTATGCCATCCAAAACATCTTGTACTTACTCTGTCAAAGACAAAAGCTGTGATTAAATGGCCTTCTGACACTTTCTTTGTTCTGAACCTTTCTCTTTTCTTTTCCATCCAGCTTCCAGTACTGAAAGCAACATAAGCAGAAGACTACAGTTAAAATAGAGGTCAGTGTGACCAACCCCTGAGGAAACCGTTGGTCTTCATATCTGTGTCCTTGCTAAAAGTGTACTGGTCTGACTTTTTCCTGGAGTTAAACACCTTATCTTTACAGTGCAATAGCTTAGCAAACTAATACGTGCTAAAATAAATGGGCATGCCAAGTACAACATTACTCCAGTAAACTGGAACTGCAGTGAACTTCCCCTCCATGGCCATAAAGTTTTTCTCTTCCTCTCAGAAATACACTTGTCTAATCCAGATATGTGTTGGTTGAGTGATCATAAAAAAGTTAGAACTTCCCCAGCAGATTGTCATTTACGAGTTGCTGCTCCCAAGTACCCTTTCCTACTGGCAGAGTACAGGACTATAGGGAAATGAGTCATTGTATATCATCAGAATCCAGAACTAACCTTGGTATGGGTAAACCCTTGTCATAATTTAAAAAAATAAGCAATGAATTATATAAACAAATAACAAACAGTTGTTTAAAGCAAATTTAGAAGTATGCCACATCTTTAAAATTGAGGAAGTGTGTTGCACTGGCAGTGAACTGAATAAATGCCTTATTTCTTCATGGTATCTGAACAACAGCATTACATAAAAAAATGAAGTGTGCAAAGAAAGAAGTGCCCTTACCAATAATCTGAGACTATTTACTTTAGACAAATGTAGCATGTATTTTTAAAAAACATACTACCTACAAGTTGCTAAAAGACTGTCTAGAGCCAAGTCCTAAGTCAGAGAACTGCTAGGTAGATAAACTCCTCTGAAATCAGACTGTTGCAGAGGCCATCTTCGGAACAAGGTCCGAAATAGAACAGATGAATAATCCCCTGGACATGCCTGTTTTTCTTGACCCAGTCTGGTAAAACTCAGTCCCCAGCCCTGCCTTCCCACCTCTCCCTTGTCTGGGTCTGGGATCTAATTGCAAGGTGAGTCAGATGAGTGACATGATCCAACAGGGAACTTTCTGCAGTGAGGCAGTTTTCAGCTGGATCAGCTGATTGTACAGCCACAAATGAATTGGATCAAATTCCAAATCTAATATGAGAAATGTGGTGGCAGCACATAGTTGTGGGTACAGGGAGTGCAGTGTTGCTACTTTCTCTATCAGCTGTAGTTACCCTGAAATTAGATGCAATTTGAGACTATACCTTTGAACTCGATTCCTTACTTTTAGATAGCCAGCTTAGGCAGCACAAGCCCCATTTCAAATCCAATAGGAAATAATACAAACATTTTTAACTGCATCCAACGAAGGAAGTTTGGCACACTTTTTAAATAAATTCATTACACTACTCTCACACAAAGTGGAAAAGCTGTTTTCCATAGCCATCTGTATCAAGAGGGTGAACCCCTTGCTTCATGGAGGTGTGTCCTCCCACCACCCACTGCCATGCCAGAGAAGAACTCTAGAGCCATGGCACAGGCAAAAGAGGTAGGTACACTGTAATACAGAGTATTCAAAGGTCTTCACACTGTGTTCAATAGAAAAAAAATACGTTACCAAAAGAAAACATGATCTCTGACAATGGAGCTTACACATGTTCCCTGAGTATAGAATACCTTTTTCAAAAAATTGAATAGAGTGTTGTCTGGGAAATAAAGTTGGGTTGGAATCCTTTTAGGTTGAAAACTGTCTAAAACCCAACCTTCCCACATCTCTCATGTTTGCCCTTACTGCAGAGCCCTAAAAGCTTCTGCCTGTTTTGACAGGATTCTTAAAATTCATTTTGAATCCCATCAGAGGGAAGGGATGAGAAAGGAGGAGATAAAACAGGCTCTGAGAACATCTACCATATGTCTTTTGTGAACATAATGGGGGATGATGAATGATGAGGAGGTAAACCATCACCATGGAGTATCTAGCAGATGTGATTGAATCGAGATGGAAACCAAAGAGAACACCCAATTCCTTAAAAGTTCTAAGCAGTAGATCAATGCTGACGTGCATCAGCTGCTGAAAACAGTTGTTCTGCATACGGAAAGAACTTAAGATCCTGGAAAAATATTTAGTAAAATAAAGCAGTGCCTAATGACTGTAAGTCTCTGTGGGAAGAGGTTTGGTGTGCAGTTTTCATTTGATGTGTCAGAAGTCTGCCTAATGCATGCAATCACATTCATTATTGAGCATAGTTAGTGCTATTGATTTCATCTGGTGTTTCTGCACGCAAACAGCACTCGTATCTTTTTTATTTGTTTGCGCTCTTGAGGCATGCCCGTATTGCTCTTTGAGACGTCTATGACCTCTCTCATGCGTGCACGTACCCTTTTTTGTGACCCAACTAGTTCAGAGTCATTACACAGTACTAAAGATCTTTAGGGATTATGACTTGAGTTTTATGTGACAGCAGGAACAGGCAGCACGTGTCAGACCTGGCAGTCTGACTTGCTGTGGGATACATCCCATGAAAGCCAACAAGACCCATACAACTGCCCAACCAAAGGCCATGGGATAATCAAGGTCCTGTGAACAACCGATGACTACTGATCTCAACTAGGCTCTAACCCTGGAGAAGTCAGTGGTGAGGTTCCCATGCCATGCTGTGGAAGATGCCATTTTAGCCACCACTGCACTTCTGCTGTCAGGCCACCCTTGTCAGCAGCAACAATGAAAAGCCTCAGCCCCACGTATAAAGAAGCTCCGAGAATCTTCTATAGGGAGTGAACTTGTCTGAGCACGAAACCGGCTCACCTACTAACAAGGGAGGCACGAAAGAGCTCCGCAGAACTAAATGAGATAACCTCGCCTGGAGCTTCTGCGGGCCCTACGCTGCCTGGCCTGGGGCCGGCCCGGGGACAGCAGGGGCAGCGCCGGTACCTCGGGGGAGCCGAGCGGCAGGCGAGCCGGGGCGCCCGCCCGCCCGCGTCCCTGCCGAGCCCGGCGGGGGCAGAGCACAGCTCGGACAGGGGGTGCCCGCGCAAACGGCCCGAGAGGCCTCTCAGCGCGCCGGGCTCGCTCCCCGTGCGCCGCGTCGCCGCCGCGGGGCGGGCCAGGGTCTAGGGCCGGGCCGGGCCGGGGAAGACCGCGGGCCGTCAAGCGACGGCGGGGCCACCTCGGCTTCCCAGCATGCTGCGCGCGGCGGGCCAGCTCCCCGGCCCTGGGAGGCGGCGGCGGCGGTGGTACCCCGGGCGGGAGGAGGAGCTGTAGCCGCCGCTGAGGGCTTCTCGCTCCGCCGCCGTGCAGCCGGGAGGGGAGGGGTGGCCGCTCCGCGCCTCGAGATGCCGCTTTTCGCCACCAACCCCTTCGACCAGGATGTGGGTGAGTGGCTCCTGCGGCGCGGTGCTGCGGCCCAGCCTCCCCCGGAGGTAGCCCGCGGCCGGCATTCCTTCCTTCCTTCCCTCCCTCCCTCCGTCCCGGCGGCGGTGGGCCCGCTTCCCCACAGCCCTCTGCTGCTGGACTCGCCGGCGCTCGCCCGGCCTCGCGTATGGTGGGGCGCCGGGGGGCAGCGGCCGGGCCGGACAGAGCAGGGGGCGGCCTCTGGTAGAGGACGGCGGCGGCTGCGGCCTGGTCGGTGACAGCACGGAGTTGGCGGGGGTTGCTCGGGCCCTGCCTGGTTCAGCGGGGCGGGAGCGAGGGCGGCCAGCTCGGGGGATGCTCGGGGGCAGCAAGCCGGCCTGTTTAGCAGCAGTAACGTTGCAGCGGAGCACAACAGATAGAGAGAGGTGCCTATCACTGAGGTGCCGCCGGAAGGGTGGGAAGGAAGGAACACCATCCACAATCGCTTCTCAGATGGGCAGTGAGAAAACTGACTGTCAAAGCGTTTTGCTTTCCGTACTTTAAAGTGAATTCCCGTGGGAGCTTTTGTCTTCCCTTTCTAGTGGAAGGTGGCGTGCTGTGATCGGGCTTCATCCCTACCTTGCTTGTTCCGAGGCCAAACTAGATGGAGAGAAAATGCCTGGCTTCTACTTGACAAAAAACTGTTAATGTTGATGTGTCCAAGCCGAAGTTAAAATAGCATGTTGGCAGCTAAATACTTCTTTTGCACGTCCGATTTGTGACTGTGTGATACGGTTTGTCTCCTACCTGCTGCTGACATTTCTTCTGCATGATAGAAGCTTTGTCTGGGAAACAGAGGAATATAAAAGGATTTTTTTTAAAATTTGGATGAGTACTCCTCAAATCCACCTTCATTATCTTCTTACAGCACTGTAACACTGCTTGTGTTTCTTGCAACAAATTTCCTCAGGAGCCTTATAATTGCTGTAGTTTTGTAACTGCAAGTACATCGTTTCTTTCTTAGTGTTTATCCAGCTTTAGAAGTCAAGGCTCCAAGTTAATTCTTCTGGCTTTTTAAAAATACCCAACTCAAAGCTTTTTGAATAGTATGTATTTTCTTGGGGGAGGGAAGAGTTAGTTTGTCAGCAGAGGATGGTGACACAATTCCTGTATGTATGTTACCGGGATTTCTTAATCTGTTGTGTCTTAATGAAAACAGGTCACTTTTCTTCTCATTTTGAACAGTTAAAAACACTTTTCAGCTGAAGACTGCCCTTCAGTTTATCGTTTGGTTGCAAAGTTGACAATGACATTTTGAAAAACAGTAAATAATTTTTCCTAATGATTTCACTGTTTTGTAGTGTAATTTGGCAGTTGAAACAGAGGAAGAGATTGCACTGCTTGCCAATTTTCTATGGGCCATTAGATGATTGAAATGTTGGTAATATCCGTGAGAATGATTTGAAAGTGATATCTGAGGTTCTGGCAAATGCTCACCGGTTTTTGGTTTGTTTTTTTTTTTTTTTTTTTTAAAGCTTCCTAAGGCCACTGTCTGACTGTGAAGGTTTTGAATGGGTTTCTCTAGAGCCAAGTCTCATGGGTGTACTTGACAGCACTGGGAGTTTCATAGTACACCTAGCAGTTACTTCCGTGGGTTATTTGCTGTTTTCTAGATATAGAGGATGCCAGCCCCTTACCTGCTGGGCTTGCCTGGTACAAGCACTAGCAGATATTTTTCAAAACTATTATACAGTGTATGGTATGAGCACAGGGAAATAAACACTCAATGCCACATTTTTCTTGGAAATGCAGATAGTGGGCAATGGGCTAATTTTCACCAGTATACACAGCCTCTATTGTTCCCTTGCATGGGGTCCTGAGAGTGACCGAAGGAGCAGAAGACTGTTCATTTGGTAGCAGCCTACTTTCAGGAGCCTGTTGCCTTTCTCCATCACTTAACTGGATTTGTACTAGGGAGTTGTGAACGATGAGGTCTCCCAGAAAATGTGCCGGGGCCCTTTTTCCCTGAGGCCTCTTGGGCATGTGCTATTATCTGGATGAACTTCTTGGCAGGCTTCATAAGATAACATCAGCTGTAAAGTAAGTTCTCATGTTCTCGCGAAACTTCCAAAAGTTGTGAAGGAGTAGTGTTGTTTTTCAGTTATTTTCTCAGAATCGAAGTTGAGAGATCTGCTTTTATTCTCACGTAGCAAGAAAGTTTTGTTCCGAAAATCAGATTCCTGAAGCAGGAGAGCAGTAAAAAGCTATTTCTAATTTCAAATAAATTTGAATGTTGGTGTAGTTGATACTATTGCTGTGTATTTTTGTCTGCTGGACAGCTAATCAGTACTGTGTTATAGTTGGAAATGATTTTGGAAGAATTTAGCATGATGGATTGTAGAGAACACATCTGGAACTAAACTGTTTGCCATTGTATTGAGGAGCACAAATATTGAGTACATATTGAGGAATCTGAAATTTCTCAGTTTGTCCCGTTCAAAGAAATGCTTTGACCATGATTTACTGTTATAAAATACTCTTGCTGTTTAAACTCATTACTCTTTAGATTTAATCCCTTGGTTAGTCAGATTCTTCAAAACCATCCAATTAGATGTCTCCTAGAGCTAGACTTTTCTCTGGTTAGGCCATGTTTGCCAAAAAGAGGAAAAACAGTTGCCGAGGAGATTCTTGACCCCAGATAACTATGGAGACTGTAGACTTCTGGCTGCGAGGGAAGATGAATTCCAAGGATTGGTTCAGCATGTCATGAGACTGGCATTTTTATGTCCAAGTTGGCCTGCTGCTTTCTCAGCATTGTTTAATGGAGAAGGATATTAACTGTGAGCTTACAGGGAGGCTGAGTAGAAAATGTGTGGGAATGGAGCTATAGCCACCCCCCTTTTCAGTTATTTATAAGTGTTTATGAAAAATGAGAACTTCACAGTGAAAAGTGGCAATACTGACAGGATAAAAATGAATGGAATATCTCATCTGTGTTACAGTCAATAGGAAAATATTTTTCAATATACCTTTCTGAAAATTAATCACTGGACTTTGAGGTCAACTGGGCAATGTGAAGCTAACATAGTGTGTTCCGTAGGCAGAGGAGGTTTTGAAGACTGTGCTTTCATGGTATTTCTTTTTCTTTCCTCCCAGGGAAGAGCTGTCAAATTTTAAGTGCTTCCTCTCATTTCAGCTGTGACAGTGTGCATTGTAATATGAAATTTCAGAAGAATCAAAGCAGTTCTCCAACATATAAAATCTGTCCTCTAGCTGAAAAAATAAAACTATATTTGATGTGAAAAGTTACGTCTCTTGCTGATATCCCTTCCGAAATGCTGCTTCTGTTGGGAGTTGATTTTTGGGCCTCTGCAGATAAGTCCTGGCAGTATCTATTAGTATAACATGCTGTGATATGCCTTGTTTACAGAATAATCATCATTGTTCTCATACATCTCTAATGTGCTCACCTTCCTGCCCTGTTGTAATATTTCTCAGGGAAACATCGTTTGAGTTCCGTGGATTTTTCTTAGAATTTGCCGTAAGACATCTCAACATCTAAATTATTTTTGCCTGGCTTGTCTTACTGTTGTTTTCAGCATTGTCTTACCAGATCTTAAATCCCTTTGTCTTCCTTCTGCTCAGCTTACTGAGTTGTGCAGTGTCCCTCTTGGCTGTGTGTGGTGAGAGAGACCTACAGAGACCTCTGAAGGAATGGGTTGAGGTGGCCCCCTGTCAGCTCAGCCAACGCTGCTTGCGTTGCTTATCTTGGATCAGCTTGTAGTGCTGTTGCAGGACACCTTCTGCAAGTGCTCCTGTGAGGACGTTTTAGGAATACTGTAAATGGGGATACAGTTAAACTGAAATGGCTTTACTGAAGTCAGTGGTTCGTCAGGGATCCTTCCTTTCTTTCTGTGGTGGCATTGCCTGTTAGAGGGTATTTTCAATCTCCTCTAATTGGAATCTGTGTGGTTGTGAACATGGTAGGGAAATTCAGAGTGGTTAATATCACAGTGGTGGTTTTACATAGAATGGACCAAGAAATGCGTTTGTTCCTTTTGTTTGAAGGAACAAAAGAACAACAATTAATTACTTTTAACTTAGTACTTTCATTTATATATACAGGTGGAAAATTACTTATTTGGCCTTGGGAAGAAAACAGTGCTTTCAGTGGGAGAGGAGTAAAGGTGTTTACATCGCTATAATGGATTTTTGAGGATTCTTTATCATGCTAGAAACTGGTTGTAATTTTAGTCAACCAGTGAAGACTTTCTTTAGCCATTCTTTTGAAGGTTTGTTCTAACTTTTCTTTGTAACTTCATTTACTGAGAACTTCAGTGTTTCACTGGAGGGATGTGCAACTGGGGAAGAGAAATTATGTCCATGAAACCTTAGTTTAGTAGAATATTCTGAGAGTTTTTACTCACATTTGTTTTACCTGCTTCAAATATGTATACTCTAAAGTGTTGGGTTGGGGGATGTTTTGGTCTGTTGTTGCTATTTCTTGAAGTTCTAGGTAGTTGTAACATCTTTGAGACTTTGTAACAGAAAAAAATAGCTCAGTTGTAAGATTGAAGTTTTAAAATAATAAACCAGTAAAATCTAAAATTCAGGCAGCTCAAATCTGCCAAGACTTTGATCAAAAAATGTTATTAACATAAAGTTTTCTGTTTTAAGAAATACATCATGAATGTAAAGAAATGCAAAATTTTTGTAAGTCAGTAAAATACTGTGGTTCAGATGCAAAACTAGGAGGAATCAAGTGACAAGCAGATATTTGCATAGAAAATATGCAATATTTCTATTTCTCTTGCCAGCACCTAACCAATCAACCACTAAGTCTGGCAGCAGCTTCTTTCAGTATATACATTTCTTCTGTCTAATTATGCTTTATAAGTATATTGAAAAATTTTAATATGATTATGACTTATAAGGAAATTAGTTTTTCTTATGAAAAACGTTTGTCGCTCTGTCTTAAAATGATCAATCGTAGTTGTGTTTTATATATAATAGGGAACTTTAGGATCACAGTGCAAATACTTTTACTTTTGTTATAACTTTCAAACAATGCACAAAACCAGAGGAGAAAACAGAGCTTTATCAGTGCTTCAAGCCTTCAGCCTTGTGTAAATTGGAGTAAAATGGGTCCTCAACAAAGTTAATGAACTCTACAACACAAGGAGAGGTTGGTGTATCTCATAAGAGCCCGTGATCTTTCATCACAGCAAAAGTAATATAGCTCATGTATCACGATCTTTCTGGTTTGGCTTTTGATCAGTAAGTGTAATGCTGTCTTCTGGATTTTTTTATACATTATTTTAGAGAAACTAGACAGCATTTATACAGAGGAACAATGTTTTTCTTAAGAAGGCAGATGATGATCGCTTTTGTATAAATTTTATTCAGAGGTTGAGTTGAAAAGGATAAAAGACTGAAAATATGTTTGAAAGTATGATTTCAACATTTAGATATTTTATTTTACATTCCAGAACTTAGAAATTTTGAGGGTACAGACTCAGCTGGTTTTTCTATCAGAGGAGATGGATTTTGCTTCAGAGTGCTTTATTAATTATTTGGTTTATATGTGACTTATGATACATTTGTGTAGTTGAAGTAGCATTCCTGACTCAGAAGTTATGAAACTGCGTATTACTGGTCGATGAAAGGTGTGTTGTAGGGAAGTACAACTAATGATTACCTTATTTTTTTTTTATGTTTTCCTAGGCATCTCTTTCTTTAGGTATAATATAGGAGACCGAATGTTGGGGTAAGATGGGATTGGTCTGACTCAGGATGATTAGTATTCTGGGCAGAGAAGAAGTATAAAGGGAGGGGCCTGGCTATAAAATACTGGTTTTGTGTGACTTGCTTTTGTTTTTAGGGATTAAATAAATTGAAGTTATTTAGAGAGGTATTCTTACATTGTGCAGAATTGTTTTTGTTGTCCGAAGAAGCCACAGTTCTAATTATTTCTCCTCTGAAATGATAGTGCTTACTGTTTTTTGTATCTGTGAAATCAATTGCAAGAGAATTTTAAATAACTCATAGAAAAATAAACATAAAAGTTTAAGACCTGTATTGAGGGGAAAAAACACAACCTAAACAACAACAAAAAAAAAAAAGGAAAACAGTCATGAAGTTAAAAACCTACTAATTTCAATCTGAGGTGACGTAAGATTTTATAGTAATTTCAACCAGTGCAAGATGATGCTACAAAAGTTACTGCAGGTAGACCTTGCCTGTGCTAGGAAAGCAGTGCCTTGAGTTTGAGTTGTGCAGCTTTATGAGGGAGATACGTTTTGGAAAACTAGAGGCAAAGTTCCATTATGTGTACCTCTGTGTCATGTAGTCTTGTTTTTGTGTTTAACATAGTGTTAGCATGTTTCCAAGAACACTGATTTCGCCAAGGAGCCAGTGCTGCCTTTAGAAGTTGTTTTAGTTAAGTCTGAAATGTTATCGGATCCTGGCTTGGCATTCAGCAAGTTGAAAAAGATTTTGGAGTGACAATGAAGTGGAGAAATCGGGTTTGAAGTAAACATGAATATTCCCTGTCAGAATTATTTTTGATCAGACATGGAAGATGAAAAAAAAACCTAGAACATTTCTAGTTATCTTCTATGTCCTATGCTAACCCACCCCAGAGAGTTCAAATACACATCTGTTTTCCCCTCCCTACCGGAGTCCAACAGACGTGCCAACTGTTAGTCAGGGTAAGCAAACAATGCACTTAAGGTTGGATTGTTTGGCTGTGAATGTGTGCTTCACATTAGGAGAGACAGCATTCATGGATTTTAAATTATAATAATGTGAGTAGTTTAACTTAAGTAGCTTTAAGTCCTGATTTTGCCTATAAAACACTGATGCAATGTTGGAATTTTGTCGAAGTTTCTTTGCTGCTCCTCTTCTTAGAGTGGTAAAAAGTGATAGTTATGTGCTAATGCTCCCAACGCCATAGTGGCCTGTTCTGTGGGCAGTCAGTGTCAGACAGTGTACTGCTAGCAGTCCCAGTCTGCTGTTAACTTATAACTGTCCTTGTTTGACATAAGCCTCTGGAGTTTCAGTAAATATTTTTTTTTCTCACATTTACAATTAATTTTGTTATTTGAGGGAAGTAATGGATATTTGTAACTAGAGAAGGCAGAAAGTACATAATGGAACTGGGTTTCAGACTGAAATTTCCTAAGAAACTGTTTAGTGGGGAAAAGTGTTGCAAGGAAATGGCAGTTTTTATAGAGGACTGAGTTCAATTTAAGAAGGAATGTAGCCATAGAAAACTGGTTGTTTTAATCAGGGATAAATTTGCAAAATATGCTTACTGAGTATTAAAATGAAGGTTGTAATCATTGTGCTTGATGTGGATCAAGCATTTAATCAGTTACTATCTTAGTTTTAGTTTTAGCCAAACTACTGAAGTTGCCATAAAAGACAGCTTGTTGTTTTAAACCCTAAGCATGCATCATTTTATTTTTGTGTTTTAGAAGACATAAACAGTTGCCATGCCATTTCTCTCTGGAAAGAGAGGAAAGAAGGATCAATTGTTGCTTAAAGTAGAGACAGCTGTTACGCAGAACAGTGGAAAGGGTCAAAGTTACATCCCCGTTGGATTTCTCAGTCCTGACTACTGACAGGTGTGTTGACTGAAGTACAGCCTTAGGTGTGAGGGAAGGGTGCAAGTGGAACAGTAGTAGACTGAAATGAAAGTGGTTGGTTGCTCAGTTGGTAGATCTTAGTGCTAGATGTTAGCATGGTATCTGCCCAGAATTTTTCACATTTTTTGTTGATTATGACCATTGTTTGTAATCAAGTAATCTTTCTGATTCAGTTTAGAGTGAACAGGCAGTGCTCCGTTACTTAACCAGAGAGAGCATGTAGAATTGTAGCAAGTTCCATTTAGGTTTTTCCCATACTGCTCTGCTGTTTCCCTTGCATCGGGCAGTACAACTGATGTGTTACTGTTCTAGTTGTATCTGCCAGTGTTTATTTTTTTCTTCAGAAATACATGGAGAGCACATAACCATAGAGCTTTGCTTTTCTGTAGTTTTGTTCTGGGTTAAGAAACTAGTTAACCTGACTTTGATTTGTATAACAGAGAAACTGATTCATAGAGCCAAGCCATCAACTTTTGGATGAGTAATTCCTAGTAACTTTTAGAAATTAGATGTTTTGCTTTGTCTTTCTCTTCTCTGCAGTCTTGCAAGTGTGAATATGGATAATGAATTTTTCATGGCAGATAAGTTTTTATAGGAAATCTTTTGTTTCCTTTCATAAAACTAAGTAATCTGAGACACTCCGTGAGGGATGATACTCATTGCTGAGGTGTATTTTGTACTTTGTAGATTGAGGTGACTATGAGATGAAGCAGAGATAGGAAACAAAATTTGTGTCATATTCTGCACTCATTCTCCTTCACTTTGGTGAACAATGGAAACTGCTTGTGCATTCCCTTGTGTTCTCCAGGCCTGGTCTGATCTATCAGTGTTTAGATAATCTTCCATTCAGGCTCAGTTCTGTGTATGTAAGCTTTTCTGAAGGAGAAATAGTCTCTTTTCTTTCTTCTTTTTTTTTTTTTTTTTTTCTTGTGGAATCTACTTGTTCTCCACTTACCCTCTCTATTTCTTCAGTCTTTGGTAGGGAATCTTCTTGCCCTATTCAAAGGGTTTGGAAGAAAGAGTTCTAATAGCTTCTATGAGATTAGCTTTGGTTTAGCAGTTTCTATAGTTGCAAAGAGAGAGTGGAATATATCATCCAAAGCAGAGATGAGAATGAGGAGATAAAAGTTTAGTGATTATTAATGAATTGTTGAATCCTCCTTGTTGAGCTGCTTTGCACAAAATGAAAATGCAAGACACAGCAGTATAGCGTCTGAGAAAGTGATAAATGCAGCTGTGTCTGACTGCAAACGATATACTAATGCTTTGGGTATTCATATCCTACTAAACTTTCTGTTGGTAACTTTAAAGATATACCCTGAATATGACAAAAATAGTATAATGTGGGAAAACAACCCCAAAATAAATATTTACTCATGAGTTTAAATTCATGGAGGCAAACAGACAATTAAAAAGAATTAGGAATAATACTTTTGATATATTTATTAAATGTATGAATTTGTCATGCATGTAGCAATAGACAAAAAGGTAATATTGTAAAATCGTTGTTGACAATTTGTTAGATGCTTTTATTTTTTTTAAAACTTTTTTTTTTAAATTTTGATTTACTTATTTTTTATTCTCCAGAGAAAGCAACCAGTGAGATGAACACTGCAGAGGACTGGGGCCTCATTTTAGACATCTGTGACAAAGTTGGACAGTCACGCACAGGGTAAGTAACTTTAGAAATTTCTTCCCCAGACACTTAAAATTTTATTACTTCAGTCTCAGATGAGAGGAATGACATTTTTGTTAATTTGTATAGAATTTTGCAGCAGCTCAATTTAACTTAGATTTATTGCTCAGAAAAAGAAAATACCTGGATTTTATGCCTAAATATTTTGGAACTCTTTGGAAATACTAGCTGATCTGTTAAAACTAGGACTTGCTTTTTAGCAATACAACAGAATAAACAAATGGTTATGTTTTGGTAGTGCCACTGTAAACCCAGGGGACTTCATGAGAAAAATTTCATACAGAATCGTAATTTAGTTTGGAAGTGACCTCCAGAGGTCATTTTGTCCACACCTCCAGCTCAAAACAGGTCTAGTTAGATCTGGTTGTTCAGGACTATAGAATCAAGAATGCCTCATGTTTCCACAGCCTCCATGGGTAACATGTTTCAGTATGTAGCTACCCTTACAGTAAGTAAGTAAATAAATAATCCTGCAACACAGTTTCCCTTGTTCTAACTTTCCTGTTGCATCTTGTCTTATGACCATGCAGCTCTAAGAAAGACTGACTGCATCTTCTATGTGTTCTCTGATTAATTAATTGTAAAAAGCAATAAGATCCCCTTTGCATCCACTCTTCTCAAGTTCTCTGTCTCTTCTTGTATGTGACTCTCCTCTGACCATCCTGACAGCCTTATGTTGGACTTTATGCACTGTATCACTATCCTTCTTGCACTGAGAAGCTCCAAACTGGGCAAAGCATTCCAGATGCAATCGAATAAGTGCAACACCTTTGTTGGTGCAAACCATCTGAAATGCAACACCTTGGCCTTGCTGTTGAAGCTGATGAAGTTCCAGTCTGCCAATTTCTCCAGCCTGTCCAGGTCTCTGAATAGTAGCCCTGCCTTTGGTATGTTAATTGCTCCCCCCGAGTTTGCTGTTGTCAGCAGAGTTGCTGAGAGTGCACTGCCTCCTGTTATTCAGATGATTAGTGAAGACATCTAGCAGTGTTGGACCCAGCAGAGATCCCTGAGGGACCCTGCTAGTTCCTACCAGGTTGCTGGAATTTGCAACACAGTGAGCTTAGGAGGTCAGCCAGTTTTCCAACCACCTTATCGTCCTTTTTGTCTAGCCTGTATTTCGCCATTTGGGTGGTAAGGAGACTATCTGAGCTTCAACTGTCAAAACTTTGATTTGATGAAATTGATGTATAAAGCATCTGCTGCTCTTTCCTTGTCTTCACTGCCAGACCACCAGTGTCTTTGTCACAGAAAGCAATGAGGTTCTTCACAATGTTTCTCCCCCTTGTTTTGAGAAACTATAGTCTGACAATCAGGGCTTTGAAAAATGTGCATTTTGAACATGTGATGCTAAATTAAGCACATCTTAATATGGACTGGTAATGGTTCAGTTATTTATTTTTTACTGAGTGCTTTCATAGGCTTTATTCATGCACTTGTATCTTTGATATGAAAAATTGAAGTGTAATTTCAGTTAGAAAATAAAAATACAGTTAATACAAATAATACTACACTGAAACAATGTCTTTTTAGGCTTTGGAAATGTTTTAAATCCATCTTTGCCAAATAATTCCCAGTAACAATTCAGGTAAGGAGTATTTTCAAAAAGAGAGTTATGCCATTGCTACAGTTTAGGGAAAGACTTCTCTGAGAATGACTTAATTGCCTTGTAAGGCTGCAGGAAACAGTATGACATGCTAGGCAACAGATTCCCACCTCAGGCTTTTGTTCCAAAGGACAGGTTTGCAAACAAACATATTCCTTGGGATTAGAGGTGGTCTCTAGAGGAGTACTGGCAAGTTGTTAATAATATTTCATATTAGTCTGTGTCTGTAAAAGTGCATTTCTGCTCCTTATGCGTGTTGATGCTGAGCCTGTAACTATATTACTGGATGCTTCAGTATTCTATTTAATCACTAAAAGCATTTCCATTTGCAGGGTTCAGTTTCAGCAACTTAGCCTGAGCAGTGTTCAAGTGTATGTACCTGCAATAGATCCCTGTTTGGGTGTTCAGACAAATCTAGAGATCTTCTGATAGTATCCTGATAAATTTCTCTGGGACAGCTGGAATTTCTGTCATGATTTGTGAGGTGTGTTTATTTTGGGGGGCTTTTTATGATTTTGTGTTTGGAAGTTTTTAGTGTTTTGTGTGGTTTTGTTGTTTGTTTGTTTTTGGTGTTTTTTGTTATTTTTATAAATAAAACAGTAGCTTTATCCTGGCTGTAACTTTGACCTTTGTAATACTTACCCTGCTTGTAATACGCTGCCAGCTGACACGTTGCTTACATTCAGTTTCTGTTAAAACTTGCTGATAGTAGATTTTCTTTGTTTTGATGGATTATGTCATGCCATAGCAAGGTAGAGCAAGACAAAGTTCCCTTTAAGTTTAAATCAGATATGCTTCAGTGTTTGTGGTTGAAACCCCTGCAGTTTTAAGTACCAGGGGCAAGGATGCCGATCTTCTTAACTGAGCTCTGCTTTAATCTTTGAAGCAATTCTGGTTCAATACAAGTTGTCTTTTACTGTTCTTGGCAGAAGTTTAGATAACCTTTATGGGTCTTCTTTGTACCAGCCTGTAAGCTCCTTTGCATGCCTGCAGCATTTTGGATGTAGACTTGTTGTACACCTGAAGCCACAGTAGATGAGAAGGACTATTCTTCATTGAGTGACACATTTTGTCCCATATTGTTATATGGCACATTGCCTCATTTAGGTTTGCCAACAACTTGTTTGCATCCAGACAAATTGTTGGAAATCTGATATGCTACAAAGCTGCTGCATTTACTATGATAAATTAGTTACAGTTCAGTAACAGAACCACGGTTAATTTTTACATTGCAATACCTCCGTTACAGACAATCACCAATAGCTAAAAAATTCATCTTTCTTCCCTTAATCCAACCAACTAAAACAGGTTTTAACAAGTTAGAATTCAACCATATCTCTTTATCTTTGACTGTTTTCTCTAATTTTTGTGGATTTCAAGTCTAATTAGTTGATGCACAAATTTTCATAGAAAACTCTGAAAGGAAAGTAAATTCAGTAATATTTTTAATAATATGTAAAGTATTGCCAGATGTATTGTGGAAGCAACAACACTTTGAACATTTTGCCTATCAGATTCGTAATATCTAGAATTTGTCTAGCTATGAGAAAATCAACATGTTTTTTGATCTTCAGATTTGCTTTAGGAACTCATACAGCACAGCAGTTGCATATCACATTGTTTTCATCCTGTTTTGGGTGAATATTGGTAGTTGAGTGAGCAAGTTGCCTTTTCAACACGGAAACATGATTAAGCCAAAGTTTTTATAATTAGAGGCGTTTTTTTTTCTGGTTTTGTACAGCATAGTTGAAATATTGTTTATTTTAAAAATGTTTATCACATTTGACTGGCATTTTAAATCCTCTGACTACAGGAAAGGTATAGATTTTTGTATAGTGTTTGCAGTGGCTGGGAGAAGACACCAACGGTTGAGAAAATAGAAATGTTCATTGTAGCACTTTCTGGTTGGGGTAGGTATTCAAAAATTGTTATTGAGAAATGGTTTTTCAATATTGCTGCTTGCCTAACTTTGTCCTGATTCCTTGTGGATTAGACACTGCCTCAGTGAGTCAGTATTCTGGTTAACTGATTCTTCTTTGGTTGGTTTTGTGCTTGTTCATACAAGAGAGAACAGTAACATTGCTTACTTGATCATCTCCCAAAATAATGTTTTTACCTCTCAAGGTAGCCGACTTCCGCAGCATTTTACCTAGTACTTGCAGTGCATGTCTAACAGCCTTACCAGGAAGCTCTTTGACTAGCTTGTTCCTAGAGGAGCAAGGTGGAAAACCTGTGTAGTCCTGAGCCCCACAGTTGCCTTAGATTACAAGTGAACAGTAATTGAAATTGAATTGAATTTATATGAAAAATATATGAAATGTTTTGTGCAGAGTAGTATTTTAGATTCCAATTGCAGTTAATTTTGTCTTTGTTAAAAGAAATATATATATACCTGAAATTTAATGTGAATGTTTTCTGGATATGTTACCATAGCATCTGTCATACCTTGCCCCATTTTGCTCCTACTGATTTGTCCTTCTGGGCATTTTTGCCTGACTTCCTCTTTGTTGGGACACATCACTTCTGAGCTTGGAGGAGGTGCTCTTTGAATACTAACCAGCTAGCTTGGGCCCCACTTCTCTCCAGGGCTTTGTTTGGTGATACTCTACCAAGCAGGACCCTGAAGAGGCTGAAGTCCAGGATAGTGAGTTTGACCTGCACCATTTCATTGTCATTGCAGCCCTTGAGCTTCACATTCCCCACCAGCTCCTCCCTTGTTAGTGAGGTCTAGCATGGCAGCTCTCCTTGTTGTCGTCCAGGAACTCTTGGGTTGGTTATACCATGCTGTATTGACCCTCTAACAGATACTGGTGTAATTTAAAGTCCCCCTGTGAGGACTGAGGATTGTTAATGGGAGGCTGCTCCTGTCTGTCTATAGACAGCCTCATCTGCTTGGTCTACCTGGTAGAGTGGCCTGTAGCAGACACCCACTATGACGTCCCCCATCCCTGCCTGTTATTGACAGAGAGGGTGACACCCCCTCCTTGTCTCCCCTGCCTGTCCTTCCTAAACATCCTGTATCCTTCCATCCCAACACTCCAGTTACAGGAGCCATCCCACTATTTAGAATCATAGAATCATAGAATGATTAGGGTTAGAAGCGACTCCCAGAGGTCATCCAGTCAAACCCCCCTGCAAGAAGCAGGGACACCCCCAACTAGATCAGGTTGCTCAGGGCCTCATTCCTCATTTCTCCTTGGTGTCAGTAAGATCACACATGTATGCATGTCTCCAGCTCCTCTTGTCTGTTCCCCATGGTGTGTGCGCTGCACAGGGGCTTTTCAGTTGGGCCCTGATGAAGCTGACTGCCTGTCTGGAGTTGCTGGAATTCCTTTGTGCTTCTCTTCAGGTTCTCTCCTGCTGACCTGCGATCCTTCTGGCTCTGGGCATCTATTGCTCACACTGACATCAGACTGATAGAGTGGGATGCACTGAGGTTGCCCTCCTCCAGCAACTTTAGTTTTAAGTCCCAAATATTTTTAGATATATATGTAAACTACAGAGGAGTGGGTGCATGGACTGCAGAGAGTTACAGTTCTGTAACTGTAAGGGATTTTACGTACTTCTGGAGTATTTACAGTAATTCTCACTCACTCCCAAAGGTAAGGTACCTTCTTGAGAGGTTTTGATAATTAAGAAAGCTAGCAACCCTACAGATGGAAATGGCTACAACTGTGAAAGGTTCTAGTTTAGTTTTTTTAATGTTGCACTTATAAGCTGCTAAATAATTTACAGATGATGTTTGGGAGAGCTTCCTGTCTGTTAACAACGTTCTTATGCAATTTCTTGTGTGCAGTAGGAAATGTTCATTCCATTACAATTTTTTTTTTAAATCTGTCTTGTATTTTTTAGGCCTAAGGATTGTCTGCGTTCTATTATGAAGAGAGTTAACCATAAAGATCCCCATGTTGCTATGCAGGCGTTAACAGTAGGTTCTTTTTAACATAGTGCTTTTCGTTTCTGAATTGTTATGTTTCAGAAAAACCCCAAACTCTTCTCTGAGTATTAATCTTCCTGTGTTTCTTAGCTTCTAGGAGCATGTGTATCAAACTGTGGAAAAATCTTTCATTTAGAAGTCTGTTCAAGAGATTTTGCCAGTGAAGTAAGCAATGTCTTGAATAAGGTAATGTTGTGAACTCATTTATACAATGCACAGAAAAGCTAAATAAGAGAATTGGGGTAATCTGAAAGTGGAATGGAATCTACTTTTGGAGGACTGGAAATTTGGTGGGGGGATGAGGATGCAGGATTGCTGGGAAGGCTGGTTGTGAGAAAGCTTCCTGAATACCACTTCACACTGCAGTTACTCTGTATTCTGTTCAAAGGAGGTCTGGTGTGTTAATCTATAAATATACAAATTAATTTTCACATTAAATAGCAACAATAAAAGACTACAGATGTGGTGAAATGGAAGTAATAGGGGCTTTTATATAAACCTTATTTTTTCTTTATTTTGGGTCTAATACATACAGTGCTAGTACAAACACAGTGCTAGTGTGCTTTCCTGGCTTTCAAATAAAGATATCCCTTAGTGATACACTTCAGCATAAAATGTCAACATAGGTTATATTGGCAGTAAAAAGAAATTATTTGAAATTAAAGATTTAAGAATGGATTCCTACATTATTTAACTAGTTTCTACTGTGCTTGCAGGGTCATCCAAAAGTTTGTGAAAAGCTGAAAGCCCTCATGGTGGAATGGACTGATGAATTCAAGAATGACCCACAACTTAGTTTAATTTCTGCTATGATAAAAAATCTTAAGGAGCAAGGAGTTACTTTTCCAGCTATTGGATCACAGGTATTTTGTGGTTGTTCTTAAAGGGTTTTGTATATTCTTTATATCCTCAGTTGTGTCTTTTACAGTTTGTAGTCTTGAATTCTATAATGTGTTTCGGAGCAAAATGAAAATCTCTCTTTTCGTATAACAACATCCCTTTGAGGCATGAAATACTCTGATTTACTTTAGATTTAATGCATTTTGTTGAACTCATTTTAACATCTTTCACTTTTGGCTAGGCTGCTGAACAGGCAAAAGCAAGTCCAGCTCTAGTTGCCAAAGATCCCGGTACAGTAGCCAACAAAAAGGAAGAGGAGGATTTAGCTAAAGGTGAGTGTGACCTGATGAATATATTACTAAATATTGCGTAATCCTTTGTGTGAATAGCACACTTACGGATTTTTGGTTGTGATTTCTGTTCTTTTCTTTTTGTGCCCTTCCAAGATGGTTGAAGGTTAAAACTACTCTATGGGTTAAAAATACGAAAAATTCCTTGGTTTCGCTTTCCCTCTCACCTTCCTTTGCACTCCCCCCACACCCAACCCCTCTTCCTACTTGCCAAACTGAAACAGTAAAAATATCTGTAAAATCTCAAGTTAGGGACTTGTTCCACTATGGAAATGTTTGATACAAGTTCTGCACTTGGATTCTCCTGTTTCCAGGGACACGTGAAACACATTCATCTGCAACATAAACATTTCATAAAAGGAAAAGAGTAAAGATTATATTGTAAGTTTTATATAAGTTGTTTGGTTGGGTTTTTTTTGTCCTGCTCTGTCCCTTCTCAAACATAATTTTTTTTTTCAGCACAAAAACAGAGGAGTTTAATATGAGTGAAACCTTTCTGTTCAGTTGAGTTTATTTAAATTGACCAAGAAATGTAAAATTATTCAAGAAATGATAGGGAGAGTACAGATATGCACAGAATTTTGCTTGTCTTAGAAAAATCTATTATGAATAAGTACTCATGTACTATGAGGGTGACTGAGCAGTGGCACAGGCTGCCTAGGGAGGTTGTGGAGTTTCCATCCTTGGAAAAATTCAGAAGTTGTCTCAACGTGGTACTAGGCCACTGGCTCTAGATGGCCCTGAGTCAGCAAGGGTTTGGACAAGATGACCTCCAACCTTGGCCAATCTGTCTGATTCTCTGAATTCAGGCTAAAGACTCCTGATCTAAGAGAGGAACAATGTGGTAGCTGAACACATATTAGCTAACATCTTTCTAATTTTTTCAAGCAATCTAGAAAAGATGAGTATCATGTGTATGCTAGTAAGAACATAAATACTTCACATCAGTCCAAGATAATAATGTAATAATAAAAAGATGGATGATTTCACTCGAGTTATCCTGTTTGTGCTTAAGTACTATTTATTTATCCCATCTATGTTGAAAACTTCAGTAAATCTGTAGGCAGAATTGTGCTCGTTAGTTGTAAAACATCTTATTGGTTTTTTACTGGTTTGTATTTTTTTTTCTAAGTGACTGGCAAAAGTTGATTATGATGCAACACAAATGGAATTATCTAAAAGTTTTCACACAGCTAAATTTATGTATAAATCAACCCATTTTAATGCGGAATTTCCATGTGAGTAACTGTTCTTTTGTAGCTATTGAACTGTCACTGAAAGAACAAAGGCAACAGCAAACAGCACTTTCCAGTTTGTATCCGAGCACCTCCAGTCTTTTGGCAAATCACAAACATGAGGGCCGAAAGGTTCGTGCAATCTATGATTTTGAGGCTGCTGAAGACAACGAATTAACTTTTAAAGCTGGAGAACTTATAACTATCCTTGATGACAGGTAATTTATATAGAAGGCCTACTATATATGCCTACTAGTATATTGGACTGTAAAAATCAGTTGAGAGTAATTATATATTCTATGTAGAATCATATATTGGAATACAATTGCAATAAATATATTAAGATATGAAATACTTTAGTTATATCCTAGATTACTTTTGTATGTACTGATGTAGCTTTATAAAGATGCCTATATAGTTTGCTGTGTATATGCAAACTATATTTATGTACAAGTAATGTAATTGCCTTTTACAGTGCATTTCTTAGGAAAATCCCACGTGAGTGTGTTTTTTTTTTAATATATAGGATTTATAATTATTTTTGTCTTTAGCGATCCAAATTGGTGGAAAGGTGAAACTCATCAGGGTATAGGATTGTTTCCGTCTAATTTTGTAACAGCTGATCTCTCTGCTGAGCCAGAAATGAGTAAGTAATACTACATTTATACATACATGTTACACTTTGCCAGGGCCCAAGGGATATTTCCATAGTGATGTACTTTTCATATTTCCTTTCCCTTATGATAGAGTTCGGTTGCTAGTTAATGTGATACTGGAAGTAAAACTGAGGAGCCCTTGCTGTGCTCTCGAAAACAGCAGTCATACATTTATGTCAGACCCAAATTTTCCCAGATTGGTGTCTGCTGAAAAATATGATGCTGTGTGTTGCTGGCTTTTTGACTAGCTTCCTTGAGACTCATGTAACTACTCCATTGACACATAGATAAATGTAGCAACAGCTTGTTTTCTCCAAATTGCTATTTTTGCGCTGTTGCAATGTCAACACTGAAGTCAAAACTGAAGGCCAGATTGGAGTCAGAGACAGATTACCACTATTCATACTCCTGAAACCTACGTACCGTAGCTATGTATGTCAGTGTAATGGAAGGTATTTCTTTTCTGTATACCTGCTGTCTTCTTGTATCTGTTTATATCAGTCTAACCTACTCTATTTATTAAAAATACTAATTAGACAAGGTTTCAAGTTGATAGAACTAATTCCTGTAAATCTGGTGGGTTTGTAAGATGAATCTCCTGTGATCTCAGTATGAGTATGCCCAAGATATGTCAGCAGAATTACATGCTGTAGGAGTCATCGGCTCTATCTTGAGACTAACTGATTAAGAGTAGTATCATAAGAGTAGTATTTAGCAGCTCCTCTGTTGTTGCCTCCACTACAGAGGAGTGAGATGCTTTTGTGGGTACTGTTGGATGGAGAAGGAATAGCAAAATTTGAGAACTTTCAATTCTATACTTTGCTCTGGAGAAAAGAAGGCTTCAGTTTGTCATAGTTGATTTTACCAGTTTTCTCTTAAGCCTGACTTATTAGCCCTATTTCTTACAGTCACTCTTTCTTTGTCCCTTTTTCTGGTGACTTACATGCAGGGAGACTAAAATAAGGACATTTACGTGCTAAAACATGTTTCTGTTGACCTTTTGTAAGCTGATGTGTTTTTTATGCAATTTACAGATTTATGAAAATTGTTTATGGTAGTTTTTAGTCCCTCAAAAGTCAACAATATACTGCTTTGTTTTGTTGTTTTGTTTTTTTCAATTTTCAGCGTAGACGTTTTGAATGCAAAGAACTGAGATAACATGCTAGTTGCATAACATTTACTTCATTGCTTTATTTTATAAAATGAAATCTATTTATCTTACAGTGAAAACTGAGAAGAAAACAGTGCAGTTCAGTGATGAAGTTCAAGTAGAGACAATAGAACCCGAGCCTGAACCAGTTTATATTGATGAAGTAAGCATGATATGAGTACTTATTTTCAACTGCTGGTACATGTAAATATGCAATATTTAACCTTCTAATTGTATACTTCAAAACCAATTTGAAATATCAGGAGACTGTAATCAAAAGAGAATGGGAAGGGAATGTTGATTTAATTAAAACTAAAAAGTCTGCAGTATATTAGTTTATTTCATGTGTCTTGACATTCCATTTAGGTCCCTACTGCAGGACCGTACAGCTGTTCACCTGCAAACTAAAAGCTTAGTTGGAGTGACACATTTGCTTCATTTTTTTTCTTTAAGTACTTCAGGATACGCATCTTGAATACTAGCTTACATTTATTTCCAGCATAACCACCACTGTCTTTCCCTGGTCTGAAAGTTCTCTCCTTCTCGGAAAACTATGAACTTTTGTTTGCTCTGTAAGTAATATTTACTGAGATTCACACAGTCTTACCACTGTGATTACGTAAGTTTCCCAGAAACTCAGCCCAGGATGTTGTTCCCTGCTTTTTTTTTCTTTTCTTTCCTTTATCTCCCAGGGGTTTTAGAGTTCTTCTCTTCAGACTTTTTTTTGCTTCTCTCTCATGACCTTCCTTTTTTTAATAAATTACGGTTCTGTCATTGTTCTTTGAAATGAAAAATCAGTTACTGCCTTCCTAAAGTTCTGTTATCTCCTGCCTCAAAGACTTTCTCCCAAGTGTTAAGCTGGTTTGTAATGTTCTGAATAGTTCATCTCAGGCCTGCCTTGAGGTGCCTTCCAGCTTTTGTCTTCTGTTATTCCATGTGTGTTTATGTTTTAGTGTATTGTCTTGTTTTTAAAATTACCATAGTACCATTTTTAAAGCAGCATTTCATTTGACTTCTCCATGCGGTTAAGGAGAAAAAAACATGGGTTTAGTTTCCACTTTGATACAAACTATATAACTCTGGCCTGTTAAAGGCTATTTATTTGTTAGCACTCAAAAGTGATTTTTAATCATATATATGCAATTTTTGGTTAAGCAGTATAGTTCACTTTTCTAGGGTTATGCCTGTTAATTTTTGACCCTTTTGTATTTTCATAAATGGCACCTAAACTGGTTGATCAAAGATTACTTATTCTGAAGTCAACTGTGTACCCCCCAACATGATCTTAAAAAAACCCTGTCATATATATTATTAACGACATTGCTCATGTGCTGATAGGCCTCATACATTTGGAAAATGCAGGATAGTTTTTAGTGAATAAAGTTTTAAGTAATCACTTCTTTTTCAAGGACTCTCTCAATGTATTGTCAAAGTATTTGCACTAATCCCACTAGGTGGTAGTATTGCTTATGTAATAACTAGAGTTGAAAACCAAAAAATGCTCAGAAAGTGCTGTTCAGAAGGACTTTTAGGAATAAAGTGATATTCTGTACATTCCACTTGTTACTGTTAATAATTTTTAGAATTTGGCTTTTCCTTTTTCAAGCATCTTAATTCCTGTAAAATAGCATGTCTAATACGTATTTTCTTGAAGTTAGTCTAGAAGATTTCCAGGTCCCAAGAGAGACAAAAGGCTTTTATAAATACCTGCTTTAATTTACTCTTTTAAAAGAGTTAATTCTTCCCCCACACATATGTTTTAATTAAACAAATTGTGTTCCAGGATAAAATGGATCAACTCTTGCAGATGTTGCAAAGTGCAGATCCATCTGATGACCAGCCAGACCTCCCAGAATTGCTTCATCTTGAGGGTAAGAAAATCTCATGGCTCTCTTTATTGTTGGTTTCCTCTCTAGTAATTACCTATATCCAACTAAGTTGAATGTAAGGTGAAGCTATTTCAGCTTCATGTGCATACCACAGGCAGGCCTGAGAAAGGTGCCTGAGCTGTATTTACCTTTTCACTTATTGTTTCCCCCATCTAAGAGACCCGAGTGCAAAGTTTTAACTTAAAACAAGCCTAGTTCTCTCTCAAAGAAACTATATTCCATATTTATCAATGAATATTTAATCTTATTCATCCATTTTTCCCCTCTATGGAGAAGCACAGAGCAATTTGCAAAAAGACTGTAAGGAAGAATCTATGAGGGGAAGCAGAAATACTACTGAAATAAACTTGTGGGTGTCTCACATGCTTTTCACTTGAATCCACGTTGCTATAGGACTTTAGTGTTAGCAAATATCTTGGTTTGCTACAAATTAGACTAGTCATTTAGACTCGGATTCAGGGTGCCTCTTGGAAGAGGCATTTGGTCTAGGTTGATAGATACAGCAAAACTTTTGGGAGTGGACTTTGAAGAAGGAAGTAAGGAAACCTACCTATTATGAAACAGAACATTGTTTTAAATTGATTCAGATAGGACCAGACTTTGTTAATAAAATAGCAGATTCCAGATCATTCTAGAAGTTAATCAGGAAAAAAAGTGTAGGCAATAATCACGAAGAAAGTAAGCTTTTGGATATCTTCCATTTTTCCATACGCTTCTGGTTCATCATGTCTGTAAATGAATCCTGTTCTAGGAACTACACATTAGTTCATTTTAATGCCTTTGCATTCTGCTTTGGGTAAGTTTTTACGTTGTTTTTTTGCAGGTGTTAGTGGATTGAAAAACATCCTTCCTTGCCCCAGTTAGTATTCTAGGGAGACAGCAGTGTGATATTAGTATCTTTTTTGTGCAGATGACATCAATCGTTGCAAACTATTTTCCCCTTCATTGTTTTGCAGTAGTTTTGGTTGAGCACATGATCTGGGCTACAGCAGCAATATTTATTCCTTGAAGAAGAGATCACCTTTCAGATTTACCTGAACTTTTTAATGCAAAACAGTTTCAATTTTACACTCCCTGGGTGTTAAATGTCTTTTGTTCCACGCTGTTTTTCTTTTTAAAACATACTTTTTAAACTGTACCACTACTGAAAACTGCTGTATCTCCTTCTTGAATTGTTTGGGATTGCACCTCTGTTCCTATAACTTTTTTGGCATGCTGATTATACTAAAGATTTGAAAAAAATTTGGACTAGCATCTATGAATTTCAGTCTTATTTATTTATTAGAAAGAAACCATCTGACTTGTAGTATGGAAATCTTTCTTACTCTGATATATTTTAATGTCCTTCTGTTCTAGCAATGTGCCACCAGATGGGACCTCTCATAGATGAAAAGTTGGAAGATATAGACAGGTACATAAAGTACATGTGCTTTGACTCAGTTTAAGATTCATTCTTAGGCTACTGTTACTTAATATATGCATCATCTTTGTGAATATTAGCCTCTCATTTGGGAGGAGGGTTTCTTTCCTACAAACATAATACAGTTTTGTACCATTTGATATAATAGCCCTTGTCAGCCCTAACTTCACAGGCTGTAAGACTGTGTTGCTTATCATACCTCATGAAAGTTTTGCAGTATTGTGTGTTCCATACTAAAGCTATCTAAATTGTAAAATAAGATGTAAAATATATTTTCTAGGAAGCATTCAGAACTTTCAGAGCTCAATGTGAAAGCAATGGAGGCTCTTTCATTGTATAACAAACTGATGAATGAAGATCCCATGTATTCCATGTATGCAAAACTACAAAACCCACAGTATTATATGCAGTCGGCCGGTGTTTCTGGCTCTCAGGTATGTATGTAGCCATTGAGGTTATGAACTGCATTCTGAGCTGTAGTTGCTTACTTATAAATTATTAGTGATAAATGTTTTTTTTTTTGCATGAGCTAGCTTTTTACAAAACTTGCTCAGATTTTTTTTTTATGGTATGCCATTTTTTCTACATTACTAAACTAAATATATACTGATATGTGAAGTGAGGTGGAACATGTTGATTGCAAGTTGATTTATTTCCTATTTCTGCCCTGCTGTCCCGTCCCACCCCCTCTTTGCTTCCCTGAGTTGGAAACCTCTTTTTATGATCTTCGTTACCTTAATACTGCGATAAAATCATCTTGCTTCCTCAGAGGTAATTTCTGAGGTTCTTTTCTGTTCAGTTCTTTTTGATCAGGGAAAAAAAATCCTGTACTTCGAGTTAGCACATAAAATTGAGAAGTAAAGCTGCCAGGCCTTTGCATGGTGGGTCAAAGAAAGTAAAGAACCAAAGGAGTACAGTTCCTGTTTAAGATTATGTCCTCTCTACCCTAAACCAAATCTTTTATTTTAGTTTACCTCATTTTTTTTTAAAATATCAGTAGAGAGCATTTAGCATTCAAATTGCTGAAGTTACAAATTATAATTCTTGTATAGCAGCATTTCCACATTAAAGTTCCTTTAAACATTTAAATATTTAATTCCATAGTGTTATGCACACTTGCTGTATTCTTTTCCTCTTTATAGGAAATTATAACATTTCAAACTGTTTTCTATAATGTACTTGCTTTTTGAGTGAGTAAAAAAACCAAGCCAATTTATTAATACCAGTATTATGTAAACATTAAAGCAGTTTTAGTTCTTTTAGCTTCCTCCAGATATGTACTCTAAGGAGAGGATGTATGTTTTTGCAGTGTCATTAAGAGGAACATAGTCTTCTGTTTCTATTTGACTCTGTCAAATAATTCCAGTGTTTTATAAATGGACACATGTCTGGGGATTCTTAAAAGAGAAAAACTGGATTTTGAGATGCAGGTGATTGTGAAGTTCTGAAAATTTAAGCCTCAGACCTTTGCTGCTATCTAAACCAATACTGATAAGTCCTCCATGTCACGAGTTTCATTGACCTTAAGATAGGAGGGCTGTATATTGTAAATTCTATTAACTCAGTTATGCATGAGACCTGACAGTTTCTTCTAGTAAATTGTGTTAAGCCAAATTAATAATTAAACAAAACTCTTGGGTATAGAACTTGAGTCTTGATTCAACATACAGTTCACACATCTACTAGCAAGCTTGTCCCCTAGTTGTAAACACAACCTTATTTTCAATTGAAACTTTCTGAAGACCTCTTTTTCTCTTCTGCCCCACCCAAACAATTTTACAGTGGCGGCTTCAAGAGTTATGTGACATGGTAGGCTAATAATGACATGAAAATAATTATTGGCTTCCCATTTTAACAATTTTATTTAGTGAAACTTAATCTGGGCATCAGAAGGTATTCTGCTTTGTACTGCTATTTGTTACATGATTTAAATCCTTCAGTATTTTCATACCAGAGTAGAAGCTCCAGTAAACTCTTTGACTTTTTTGGTATAGGAGCCTGTAAAATAGTAAATGTGTATATAATGAATATTATGAATATAATGAATATAATGTCAATGTAAAATAGAAATTGTACTGCAGCACTTAATAGAAGACAATCGGATGCTATTAAAAATCTGTAATAAAAGGCTTGAGAGACTGTCTTTGAGTTTTAAAGTCAGATGTCAAATACCAATTTTTATTATTTTTAATATCCCTTTATTTAACCTCCTAGGTATATCCGGGGCAGCCTCAGAGTAACACATATTTGGTGGCTGGGAGTGCACAGATGGGTCACCTTCAAGGCTATAGTCTTCCTCCTGAACAGCTCTCTTCTCTCAGCCAGGGCACAGTTACTCCATCTGCCAGCTCTGTACCTCCTGCTCAGCCTGCACAGGCATCTTACACAAAGTAATTTTAGAATTTTCCTATTAAAGTTTGAATCAATTTAAACATAAAGGACTTAGAGATAACTTCAGTGCAGTTATTTCCAGCGTGCTTTTAATCAGTGTTTTGTATTTGGTAAAAATCCCTGAAAAACTTCAAACTCTTTTGTTGTTTTCATCATTTTATCAAATTTTCAACTTTATATAGAATAAATATCTATATCTTGTCAGAAAGAAAAATTAGATAAAATGATGAAAACATAACTGTTTTTTTAAAATTATGTAACATACATGTATTTATGAAGATACTTGCTGCTCTGGCTAGCTTTGCATAATTTCTGAGGTGATGTGTCTTGCTGTTTTTGCCAAATATCTTACTGTGGAAGCATGGGGAGAGTTCTGCTCATACTGGAAAAGTAGTGAATGGGCTATGAACACTTATTAAAGCCTATGCAGTTTCCCCATATAAAGGGGTTACAAGTGGCTTTATATTTTGAGTAGATGCCCAGAGATACTCAGCTTTGGTTAAGCTGCCTGTATTACGAAAATTTTTGAACTGGCCTTAGGAAAGTTGAAGGTTGGGGTTTGTTGTTTGGGTTTGTTTGGTTTTTTTTTTAAACTCTCTGTCCGAAGTAACTTTATTTTATGAAGTTGGGAGAGACATCCTTTTTGAGTTAGTAAAGTGTTTGTTAGTCTCTTTAAAGTTAATTATTTGGCACAGGAAATATATATTGATAAATAGGGTTTCTAGATACTTTGGCAGTTTGAAATATTTGACTGAGTTTTGGTTTTTCTCATGGGTGGAGCAGAAGATAGATGGGATTAAAGTTGCCCATTAAAATAAAACGAAGTATAGATTCACGGTCTTGTTTTAAATCCGTGGGAGGTGTGTCAGGTGTGTTGAAATCGGAGAAATGTGTTTGAGTTTAAATTGGAATATTCATTGGCTACAGCTTTGAATATGCAAGGTGTCAAGAGTGCTGAGATTTCTGTGTGTATATATAGGACAGCTAAGAAGCTATAAATTGTTGCTGTTCTGTTGGTAAATTGCTTGTTAATTCAACTTTACTTTTTTCTTTTTTTTTCTTTTTTTTTTCTTTTCCAGCGCAATGGTTGCTTCTGTTGCTGGAAATACTTACTCTAACCAGGCTTCAGTGTATAGTCCACCACCTGCTACTGTTGATGTTGCTGCTTATCAAAGTGCTGGAACTAATATGTCCCAGGTGCCAAACTATAACTTAGCATCTACACCTCTGCCACAGACAGCAGGCAGCCAACAAGCACCTCCACAACAACCACAGCCGCCGCCACCTCAACAGCCACAGCATAGTTACTCACAGAAAGCTCTGCTATAGGATCCAGGACTTCTGATTCCTAATCTACCTTAACCCCTGCTAAAGGCAGTTGGCAATTCTATGAGTTTCTTCCTTTAATCTCTTAAACTTTGTTTATCTTCAGCTTAATAAGAATCTATCTTGGTGAACAAGTTCAATTTGCACTGACTTTTTAGGATTTATTTTTTTTAATTTTGCAGAGTAATGGGTATATTTAGGACATTTCCTTTTAAAATGCCTAAAAATTGGTACAAGATTATTTATGTCTGGTAAAATTGGCTAGTCTGTGAAAACTCAACACTTGCAAACTGTTGTGGCATATATGTTATGTACATATAGTTTGTGGTTGCAGTAGTGGCCATTTCGTATAGCTATGGTGATCATGTGAATATATTTAACACAATGTTTAAAAATAATTTACTATTTTATTTTAATCATGAACTGACAGACATGTTTCATAGTTTTGTCTAGTTTTGACGTGCGGTGTCTTTTTCCAATGCAGGAAAAGCAGTAATTCTGCATATCATGGTTACACTTACTGGCTAAGGTCTATATATGAACTTACAAACTTATCTGAGTCCAGGTTTCATTACTTCTGGAATTGAACACAGCTGTATCACAACTATTAGATGGCTTATCTACCAAAGTAAACTACTTAACTCATAAGCTATTTGAGGGGATAACAGCAAATTATGATTCTGCTTCAGATATAATTAATAACCTAAAACTGTTATTCAGAGGCTGCTAAGTGTATCATGGGACCATGCAACAGATCAGGATCTTGCATTTTATCATGAGAAGCGTGTAATTTATTTTTTCCAAGTTGTTTTTTTACAATGAGAACCAGAACTGTATTCTGTGTGTGTTGGTAGAGATTACACCAAAGGTGGAGGAATTGAGTAATTGAGTTGGAGGAGAAATGGTGGAGTTTTAACTGGAACACACAACACGAATTACACTACTTTATTCACATCTTCTTAATTGGAACATGGAGAATTACGGACATTTAAATCACTTTGCTGAACAAACCTTCAGGGCTTTATTTTATCTCTTGTGGCCTTGCTTAGCGATTCATTCTGTTTACTGTTCTTACATAAACACTTCTGCCTTAAACATCGGTTTCAATTTCCACTTGTACTGTTTGAGTTGATTAGCCCCCCTATAGCATGAGTAGTTCAAGGCATCATACTTTCACTTTTAGGTTACTTTGAATTCCCTTCTGCGGCAACACGCATTAGCCTTTGCCAGACCCTCGCCTCTCTCCATAACTTAAGCAGGTGGCTCTTTAGGGCATGGTGTTTTCTTTCTACAGCTGAGGTGCTGCAAAAGGAGCGTGGTGATGGAAGGCAGAGTTCTTGGACAAAGACTGCTGTTATTTTGCATTTGTGCTCAGTCTGTTAATGCATCTAGGTTTCCTCTTTTGCAGCAACTCTTAATTCCAATTAGAGCAGTACTAGATGGCTTCAACGTCAGATATGTGTTTTCAGTCTCATTTGTGTGTATGTCAGAAATTGTTTGCTTTTGTGTACTATGATTTAGAGTGATACTTCTGGAATTATATGTTGCAGTTGTACATTATATTACAAGCTGACCTCAGATATCTCATGCAGTCCTGTGTCTGTTGATGGCTTTGTTTCACTCTTTTAATAGACATGGGCATTTTGCCTGTGAAGGCTTTCAGATGTCTGCTTTATGTAGCTTTTATCCGCGGTGGTTTTTAAATGTGTCTGTAGCTGATGTGTTCAAGTTGGGGATGTTTTAGTCAGCTGGCTGTTTTGATACCAGTATTTTTTTTTTAATTTTTTTTTTTCTCCAGAATTCTTTAAGCATCCTCAAAAACTGTCACAGAATCATAGATTACAGAATCACGGAATGTTAGGAGTTGGAAGGGACCTCGAAAGATCATCTAGTATAACCCCTCTGCCGAGCAGGGTCACCTAAATTAAACCACAGTCATCACTTCAGTACTTGTGTCATCACAAACATCTGTGGAATTTGAAGGGAAACACTAAAATAATAAATCCAAGGTATTAGCATAGATAGTTTTTCATAGATCAAAGAGGTGATTTTCTTTGGCAAACCGGCATGTAGTATCATTTAGGTAGTGTTCTGTAGGTATGCTGTGTAGGTACCTTATTCCAACACCAGAGAAACAGTGTGTGTAGAAGTGTATAATTTCTACAGAAAAGTGAAAATAACTTTTTACTCCATGGTTCTTAGGCCCTGATTCAAGGAGGAGCTTGGAGCAATAGGGTAGTCCAGCTGACGTTGACTATATTCTTAGGTTTTCACATGTTGTGTCTCATGTTCTCTATGGAACTTCTGTACAGAAATGACTTGGCAAAGATGCTGTTGTTACTAATTTTTCTTTGCTTTTTAGAATGTTTGAAGTCATCTCAACACACGGAAGTGCTTGTTCCTGGTTTCTCCTTTGAACACTTATGTGTATCCTAAGTATTTCTGCCTTCCAACTTAACTTATTTTGGGCATTTATCCATCTTTAAGAGAACAGACCATGCTTCATATGTATTCATTGTGACCAAAAAACACTTTCTAAAATAAAATGCCACTATAACTTCTGTTAATAAAAGTTTTGAAAAAAAGTTGGACACTTTTTGATTTCACTTAATGTATTTATTAGACTTGCTGCTTTAAGATATCTCCTGTAACAAAGCAAGAATTTTAGTGGACTTAGAAGCAGTTTCCGTTGTCCACGCTCAGTGGAATAGATCACTACAGTTGTAGGTTCAGAGTTTCAGTGTTCCTGTTGCATCTCATGATTTCCGTTTCAGATGCCGTTTTCAGATTAAATTGAATTTGGAGCTGTAGTGCTTCAGGTAGATTTTTCTTAGTTATCAGAAAAGATTATTTTGTTTTCTCATTTGGTTCCGGCCCATACACTCTACTATAAAGTGATGCCTCCTCCTACTTTGCTAGATGCTTTCATTACACTAACTACTTCCTCTTCTGTCCTCTCTAACTGATAATTTAGCAAATATATTTCCATTCACCTCCTCTCATTTGTTTTAGCATCAAGAATTTGGAGATGCTATTGCTGGGGCCTCTCTGCTGTGATTTATTCTGAGATCACTTGTTTATGTGTTGTTTTGCCCTAGTTCATGTGTGTTCAGTCTTACTGTGGTATTGAATATGGGTGAGGGGGAAAGTACATGTACAGCTGCTTTATGGGAAGTGTCGGGAAGTTAATCTATTGGAATGTTCAGAATCCCTGGAAATGCCATGTTACATCTCGATAGAAGACCTAGTATTTCAATGTCTTGTTTCTTTACCTGTAAATTATCAATGAAATGCTTAAAACGTTTTCAAGATACTTGTATAAACCTTTGTTATTTAACCCTTTCATTAAGGAATACGAAAATGTTAATTAACTCCAGGAGGGGTTTTTGGTGGCTTGTTTATCACAAACTGGAGCAAACTCTGGAAAGTGCCTTCTGTGCATTTCACTTCTATAAACAAAGCTTGTTTACCCTTGTGTATCATCTCAATTTATGTGGGTATAGCAAAGAGTTCAAGTTTTACTGTAAAGCATCCCAGGAACAGTACTGAGGTAGCCTGTTAAGATTTGTGACACTGATGTCGTGGCAGTACGTTCCAGAGCACACAGTTGCAGGAACAGTTGCAACATATTTACCCGGCTCTGTCTAGTGACTGGTACCCGTGTAAACATGTATTTAATGTTGCTGGCCAAAGTACTTCTAGACAGCAGTAAAGCAGCAGTCAAAAGGAAGAAAATATGAGAATTGCTGCATGCATCTCAGCAGGCGTGGAGCGGCATATGGCCCCTGTGGTACAGTTACTATGAAGGAATTTGAGGAGGGGGGAAGAATTGAAATTAATTTGAGTAATCGGAACTTCAGAGAATTCTACCACATTGCTGATGCATAGATGTAACAAAGGAGACACATTTGCTTTTAATAGCGTGTACATATTTTTTGTGATCAAATCTAGGCTGCTGTTCTAGTTCTCTGATCTCATCTAGATGGCAGGAACATCAGAATTACACTGGAGAACTGCTTAATACCTCATTCTCCAATTTTTTTTGTGTGTTTTCTCTAGTATCAGTTACCTTTTTACTCGTATTTCAAAGATATCTGTGCAGTCTTCACGTACAAAGGTCTTACCTTATTCCTTGTCTGCTGGGTTTCACAGAACAAAAAAGAACATCTCTAACTACAGCAGCTTGGAGAAGATGCATTTATCTCTTGTGAAGTACAAGGAAGCTTATTTCTTCCAGTTAAGAATTGTGAGGACTTTTTTTTTTTGTTGTTTTTAAAGAAAAAAGTTAACTGAAAGTTACAAAAACCTCTGTTGCTACAAAACATTGCTAACAGCGAGCAGAATCATTTTTTTACTCTGTTATTCGGTCTCAGTAAAGCTGACCCACTCCATGCTACAGATTGTCCTCTTTCGTTTTCAGCTGCACTGAAGACTATTCCCTCTGTGCGCACACTATCCAACACCCGAGTAAAACATGGGAAGGCCTCGACTTTTGTGCTTTTTGCATCAATATGTAAAAAACCCCACTGTGTACATTTCTGCAGCCTTGTTTCTTAAACTAGGTCTTTCTTTGTGTTTAAAACCATTCCATCGCAGATCTGAAGTTCACTTATCACACTGCTACCTTGGCAGAAAAAAAGGTGCAGGAATTTTTATTCTTCTACCCTGCATGTGCTTCTGGAAATCCAAATAACTTGTCATGAAAAAGAAGCAAAGCCTACTGCAGTCTGCTTTGGTTTTAATAAAGTGTACACGGTAGCAAAGTGCGTTTTGTTTGTTTTGATGCTCCCTTTGATGTTGGCATCTGTATATATTTAGATATACTGCACTGTTGTACGAGAATTGTTTTAGTAAATAACACTATTTGTAAAAACTGCTAATTGTTTTTGGTATGAACACAAAATATTAAAGTTGGAGTATTTAGTTCATTATGTTGCAAAGTCAATTTCTATATTTCATGGAAGAATAGCCAGAGCAGGACTTAGTGTGCTGCAAGGACTTAGAGATGCAGTAGGAAAGGTGTGTTAAAGTGCTTAGCTCAAGCGTTCAGATTTCAGGTGGGGTGAAGCTGGGTTTTTGGTTGTTCCAGGTTGTATTTTTAAAGGGGTGGCAAAGAAAACAAGTGTACTGTCTGATGTAGATATTTGCTTACAGATCACTAGTGAACACCACTGTCAGCCTGACAGTTAATTATCACAGTTATTGGACAGTTAATTTAATTTCTGATGACAGTAACACAAAGGAGTGTAAAATTGGTTGTGTGAAATGAGTTGAAGATCAGGCTAAAGCCCAATTTGTTAATCTACATTGCTGCTTAAAATTCTCCCACGACGGAAGCACAATAGGCCTGGCTGATGTCTGCTGTGCTCTTAAAGCAGTGGTGAACTCCATAGGTTTCTGGCTTAAACCGATGTAGGTATCGGGCATCACCATGGGACTTTGGGAGCGGTGAGCAGCATATGATCTGTTTGGCCTGTTCTGAGGGTTTCTTCCAAAAACAGTGTGAGCTAAACACATCAGCACAAGTGATTATGTGGATTGTGGGTTAATTCAGTATGACAATTTCTATGTTTCAAAAGAATATCAATTTAGATGAAGGAATTAAACCCGACAGTTTGTGTAGAAATGAAACTTAACATCTGTGATTTGGAGCAGGGAGTGGGAATTGATACAGCGTTTGTTCTCCTGCCCTCTCTTAAGGATGGAAACCATGTTTCTGTTGAGATGCTTGTGATGAAAAAACAGTTTGAGAGTTTGTTCCATAGTAATTAAAGCTTATTGTAAGCTGTGGCCATGAGTCTGGGCAACAGGTAGAATAGGGGATCTCTGTTCAAGTGGATCAAGCCAACTATATTAAATGTTCATCACACCGATTCATACGTCAACTTTATAGCAGTCACTTCACATACGCACTTCATCATATTAATGAAGCTAGGGACCTTCATGCACTGTCTCAGGTCTGTAGGTGTTTTTCACCATCTTATGCTACTTTGTTGTAGGATATAGAATTATCTCACAATAATTGTGAATTTAAATTATCTGGTTTATTTTAAGTAAAGGCTGTTTTGGTTGACACTGCTCATAATCTCTGTTTAAAGCGAGAAATGAGAGAAAAGCAGAACTTCTGGAGAAACCTCCACTTGTTGAGGGTGATTTGCACTTTTAATTTAAAGTTCACGTTGATATTGGAAGTGTATACAGCTGACATAATACAGAGAATCATATGGAGGGGAAAGATGGCAAGTATGCATTTCTAGTTGTAGCTTGAGAGCATCTTTAGAGAACAATCTCTTAAACTGATATATAAAGAATGTGATTGCCGCACCTTGAATTTTACTTTTACCCTGTTACGCATGAGTTTGGAGTCCTTTGATTTCTGAAAGCAGTTCCAGTTGGCTTTTACATCCCACATTCCTGACCTTGGTGACATGCACTTAGCTGTTGTACTTCAGACCCTTGGCAGAGAGGTGCTGGATCCATCAGGAATGCGTGGTGGGTTTGGAAAGCCCGTCACCAGTGAGACACTGCTTACTACTAGAAACTCATTTGACTGGTCAGTGTCTCTTTACCATGTTTTGGCGGGAGGAGGCACATATGTCAAGAAGTGGAACCCTTCGGTGGGTCACTTAATTTTATATGATATATCCTATAGGTGTTTTCTTAGCTTAATTTATGAATAAGCCAACATCTGCCCAGACTGCTACTGAAATCACACTGGAATCTATTTCCAGGCAGTTGTGATGGCCCTGTTGACTCACATCCTCAGGTATTTGTGGATTACATGGATGTGTTTACTCTCACAAGCTGTGTGTCAGACTGCCCCAGTTTACTGTGCTTCGCCAAGCAGTGAGAACATTTCGATCCCTTTGGGTTTTGTCTTTTAGACTTGTGACATTTTCTCTAAATCTGGCAATTTTGTTGCTCCCCTTGTGACATGCTCTCCTAGCTGATTCTGAAGAATTGTGGCAGAGATGTTTAAGCAATCCCTGCAGCAAAAAAATGTATGGCCTGAGGAATATAGGTAATATGAAGATCTATGTAAAAATACGGAGTTTTACATAAGAACAAAGGGAAGTCTCAGCTCAGCCAAGGACAGAGAAGTCATGGAACTGAGGAAGAACAAGATCACTACCAATCACCTCGCTGAAACATGCTACTGACACATCAGTAACAGGTGGCTTCCAGAGAAACCGTAGGTGGTGTTGTGGGCTGTGTGTGATCAGAGGGCTTGCTTTCCTCCTGCTGCCATGAGAAAAAACAACTGGCAAAGAGGTTTTTGCTGTAATGAAGTCCACAATCTCACTTTGTAACAAATTTCCTGCAGCTTCTGTGGAGAAGGATCTTCGTTATCTGATTGTGTGGCCAATGATACTCAGTAGGATTTGGCATTAGTAATTTGTGAAACTCCTTCAACCCACTTAACTGTTAAGTAGATGGTTTTAATCTAGTAATTTATCTGAGTAAGCTTGTTCTTTCTCAAAAACTGACATGCTTTCTCCTCTTGAGCACTTCTTATCTTCCGGATAATCAAGGCTTCCTGTAAATGCTGGCTGTTCCTTCCCAGGCTGCAGAGTTCCACTGATCGCTTCAGAGAGCAGCTATTTGCTTTGCCTCCTCCAACCAGTCCTTAATTTTGCCTCTTCCAAGAACTAGACTCCCCTGAATTTGTCTGTCCCTGAGGCTTAAATCAATACCAGATTTGTTGCTCAGGTGTTTTCATTCAGGATGGGTAGCAGGTAGCAAGCGATTGATTGTGTATCTGTAAACAGCACTGAGCTGAGTTCAGTGGGATCCTGTAGATCAGTGGCAGCAATGGAAGAAGTCAAATCCCAGCTCTTCTGTGTGTCTCTGTGTGCATATATATCCACACATGTATATCCAGCCATTTGCATATACTGGATGTGTTTCCTAATGGTTATCTCCTCCTTTCATATGCTTTCTCATACTTGAATACTATAAGCACGTCTACCACTGCTAATGATTAATAAATCACAAATGTGATTAGTTTTATATGTGTATATATATATACATATATATGCACACATTTCTATATTCAAACATTTCCGCTCTGCAGATTGTCCTTCCAGAATGACGCAGGTATCTTGCAGACAGTCCTTGTCTCCAATCTCTGAAGTGCCGTCGCTCTCCCTCATCGCTGGTAAAGTCACACAACTGCTGTCATTGGGCTTTTCATTTTCCAAGCCTCTGTGATGTTGCTGTGGCCCGCAGTGTATTCTTCACAAAGCACCTTGCTGCTAACTTTGGATCATCACTTTCCGATTCACTTTGTTCATTGTTGGTCAGTGGTGCAGTTTCAGAAGGAAATTGGCCAGATTTCAACACAGGAAAAGAGCAGCTCTGTTCCTGGGGACCAAGGTTTAGTTCCAAAGGGTTTAAGGACACAAGCTGAGGGTTGCATCTGATTTGCTATTTTTATCCATTACATGATTCAGAAAGGCAGTTACTTTAGTGTACGTGGCAAGTCCATCATAAACTTTTACGAGTGGTTCACCACATAGTGTGTGTTGCTGTCAAGAATTTGATTAGTCTTTACAGTCCCAGACATGATTTCAGCTCTCATTCTGACTGGACCATGTACTTAACATCTTTTGCAGTCTTGTCTCTTCTAGAGACTTTCTACATTCTTTGAACTCTAGTTTGTCACTGAGGACTTCATATGATGGATGAATGGAGGGGAGAATGTACAAGAAGGCTGATTGTTAATAGTCTTAGAGCTGCCTGTTTCTACCCTGCATTCATCAAAGTTTGTGATAAGATTTTTCAAGTCTTAATTTATATTTTTCAGAGTGAAAGCATGTCCTTCAAGAGCCTAGATTATTTCTGCCATTTCCTGAAGGAAAAAAAAAAAGGTTTCTAAACCTATGACAAATAAGGATGTACATTCAGAATGCCATGGATTGCTTTGAGAAGAAAATATTTTCTTTATTCTACAGTGAATTAATGTGAGCACACAAATTCCAAGTAGTTAGAAATTACAACTTTTAAAGGAATTTTTACCACACAGGTAGATGAAGACTTTAAGCTTTTCCAAGAATAAGTCAGTCAGTACTAGTCTCTCTGGTGTCTCCAGGCCTCATCTTTGAAAACAAACTGCTAGGAAAACATTCTGTTATGGAAGAGTTCTAAAGATAACAACCAAAATCTGTAACAACTAGCTCTTCATTTCTTTCTTGTACTTTACTCAGGAGAAGGCTATTCTAATTATTTTAATTGAACCATTTAGGTAGAGCAAAGAGAATAGATTTAAGTGTTTAAAAGTCAATGGATGTTGTTTTTAAGGCATCGTACTGTGCTGCACACAAGATTCTGATGGAAATGTCTGTCTGCCTAATTAGCTGACCCTATTAAGAAGTGGAATTTCTAATAGGCCTTGTGAGTGTTTCCACTTAAGCATAATCCACTAAGTTTCTGTATGTTTATTGTTATTGAGTTATTCTGTTCCCTCTTCATATTTTTCTGTTTTCATTTTGGGTGATTTTACTTATTTTCTTAGTGGAGTTAAAAAAAGGCAACTTCCATCTAAAAGAGAATCACATTCATAAAAGATGGAGTCAGCAGTGAGTCCAAGTGCAGCCATCTGTAATCATGTTGGGAGTGCCCATTTTGTTTTTCAAAATACTCTATTTAACAAGTCGTTTTCACCAACACATTTGTTTTTCTTTTAAATATTTTAATATTAGTTTAATAAAGAAAATCTTTACCCTCTCCCTTTGTATTGGTTTTTTTTTTCCAAATAAATCAATAATTGTATTTTACACAAAACCATGGTGATCTTGACATTTTTCTCTTATTTTCTGTCTTAGCTCCTATGCTTTCTATGTTTGCATTTTTCTGTCATTTTTATCCTAAGAACCATCAACTTCACTGGTTGCAATTCCCCGCAAGTCTTTCAGGCTGCAGCCTGTGGTGTGATACACAGCTCTCCTCTATTTGGAAATAATGCTTCACTGTTGAAGATTCACTGTAGAATTCTCCTGTGGTCTGTCAGGAATCTCGTTGCCACCCTTGTTGCTTTTGGTCACTTGATTTGTTTCTGGCTGCTCTCTTTGCTGAGTTTGTTTTTAAAATGCTTCAGAACACCAATGGGTACCTTGTAGCTCCCTTTCTCCAAGTTCACAGACACACAGAGTGTGTCTTGACAGTGATAAGGTGCCTGGAATTTTGTCAATTTAGTCATAATGTCAATTTAGTCTCTTGTAGCCTCTTGTCTGACCTATATAATGCTGGTGCTGACTTTATTCAGTTTGTGATCTTGGAACTCTTCCCTCCTTTTATTCTAGAATACACGTGAGTCAGCAATTTAACAAATGAGTAGCAGCTCTGATTGGAGCTACTTTCAGTTGGCATTTTTGATAAAAGGCAGGCGAAGTCCCACACGTTCCCTGGATGTGTTCCAGCAAGCCCAGATCCAAATACTCGTGCTCACAGGGACCTCCCTGTCCCGGGCTATTGGCATGTGAAGGGACGCTGCCAGAGACGTGTCTCCACATTTCTATTTTGAAAGAGTGCTCCCAACTGAATGTGGCACTGCCCGTTGCCATGCCCTATGTGAGGGATGGGCAAGCCTTACATGCTTGCTAATGGATACCCGTGGAGTTCGTATTCTGTATCCTCACTGCTATTATTACAGTTGCAGTACAGTTTCAGATATAGGCAGCAGTCAGAAAGAATCACGACCTCCTACATACGCAGTTTAACTTTCCGAACGCTCCATGCAGTATTAAGGAGCACAACCTCCTGGTTCATTACTGGCAGACTGGGTTTTATCACTAGACCTGCTCCATGTTCCACAGCAGTAAATCATGTAGGCTTAACAACCCTTCTTATCAACAAAGTCTGAAAAAAATTCTCTCTTTCATGATGCCCTCCAAAGCCCTGGGATCCTACAGGACAGTTGTATCATTGGCTGCATATTCACGGAATATCGAAGCCCATCTTGTGCACTGAGCTTCCCAGAATATCGCCATTGCCTGGTTTTTCTATTTCCTTTGGGGCTCTGAGTTGTAATTTGTCCCAGAGGAAAGTTAAAAAAAAAGAAGTAAAGGAAAAAAAAAAAAAAAAAGAAAGGGACTAGGCCAATGAAGTAGAATAGTGTTGAGTAATTTAAGAATACTAATCAGTCCTGTTTCAGCAGTGTAAATCTAAAGAGTTTGCATTTCATTTGAGAAGTTCAGTAAGCTTTGCTTTAGCTTCTTTAATAGGAGGATGCTGTATTTAGGTGTTGTTAAAGAAGTTACTTCTAGTGAATGCTTTGCATCTACAGTAATCTTGCCTCACTAATCTTTCATTGATTGTGACTTCCAACACAAAACTTAAGATGGGAGGTTGTGCCATAAAATGGATCTTGACTGCAAATCTAACCTGCCATATTACACAGAAATATTTGTGTGAATTTCTCAGCTGAACCAGAGCTGGTATCCACAGCTTGCTGTGGGTATTCGAGCTACTTTATTTTCTGGTTTTAATACTTGTTTGTCTCGCTGGACTGAAAGGGCAGCGGTTGAAAGTATCTGTGGTAAAACATGGATTATAGTAGCCAAACTTTTGGGGTAATGTTGTACCTTGGAATAGCAGTGACAAGCAAGAGATCATGATGAAATGTACTTAATCTCTTTTTGTAGCACTTTGCTGCCAAATAAGTCAAGTGTTGGCTTCACTAGAACTGGGTGTGATGTTTGCAGTAGGGTCTCAAGGACTTAAGAGGGGTGCAGAGAATGAAGGAAAAAAGCAAATTAGCACTTGAAGTGGATGATGCAATCAGGAGAGACAAGGAAGAAGACTGTGCAAATAAATGAATATCATTAAAGGTTTGTTTCTAGAAGGACACAAATATTTTGTATAGACAAGATTGTTGCCTTTATTGGCGTGGCGACCTGGTTCAGGAACGGCACGGCGGCCCAACCCCTGGCCGCTCGGGACATTTGCTCACAGACACCAATGTGGTGGATGGCAAATGGCGTTTATTGGTATGCAACACGGCCTTTTATGGCTTGGGTTTACAACGTCATATCCGTCTGCTTACATCATAAATTAAGTGCTACTGGCTATTAGGAGAGGGGGACCCATCTTCCCGTACGTCGCGATATCTTCCAGACGCCAGTCCCTTACTACCTACACAAGATTCATCCATACAAACCCTCAACTCTCCGTAAACCAAGCAATATTTTAAATCCGTATAAAAAGCAATCTCTGTGTTACGATAGATGTGAAGTGAGACAGGACTGCAGGTGACATCCCAATGGCAGCATGTTCTATGATGTCAGGAGACAGAAGTTTCCTGCTTCGGCTGCAGTATTTAAGTACCTCAACTAGGAGAATTATTAAAATGAACAAAAATTAAAGATATATAGGCAAATCTTTTTGCACAGTATTTTGACTGCCATGGCATGTGATATTCTGAGCATGTCCATGTTCATCTGCAATTGTGCACAGTTGCACTGACGGATTTGTAGGGACAACCAGGCTTTATGTTTTATGAAGCACTTCAACTTTCTTTCCCCTTTATCCTTTCGCTGCTGACCACTCGGCGTTCAGCTTCAGGAGTGTAAAGGAAGCACGGGATGTACATATGTAAGGAGCGTGGTTTACTATATCCTGCTTTGCTGCCCGTGTGACATTTGCTGATTTGGTTTCCTGTAAAAACTGATACATCAGCTCACTTCTGGTCATAGATAACAGGCAGGAAGAACTGCCAGGACTCCCAAGAAGAATAGTCCATGTAAATCCTCCAAGCAGCACAGAGCTGAGGTGAGTGATTTTATTTTAGGAAGAAAAAGCAAATGGCATGTTTTGATACTTCAGGCAGAAGTTGTTCTCAGAAAATACAGATATTTTAAGTTCATGATTTCAAACCCATTGCTTGACAGAGTGTCTGGATAAGATGACAATGTCAGCATGAAATGAAATAAGAGGGAGGTGAAGTTTTGGTGTTGCTGCTGTCTTGACTGCTTGGCTGGCTGCCATAATGGGTCTGCCCAAGCACAATTACATGTTGTACTGGCTGAAATAACACATGGCACAGTTGCTGTTGTACCTTCAGAAACAGGCTGCGAGTATCTCTTGTACTGAGCTGCATCCCACAAATGTCTCATTTCTGGGATTGCTAGTGGAGATAATCTAAATAGGGTTTAAATGCAGATAGCACAGCCAACTACTAGTTAATGAAAAATCTATTGTTTATCTACAGACTCTCACAGTGCTTGAAATGACAAAAGTGCTTTGAAATCACAAAATCAGAGCAGTCGGGGTTGGAAGGGACCCCAACCCCCTTGGCACAGGCAGGGCCTCATCCAACTTGGCCTTGAACACCTCCAGGGTTGGGGCATCCACCACCTCTCTAGGCAACCTGTTCCATCACCTCACCACTCTTTCTGTGAAGAACTTCTCCCTATATCCAATCTAAACCTTCTCTCCTCTAGCTTAAATCCATTCCCCTTTGCCCTACCACTACCAACCCTTGTAAAAATCCAGTTTCCGTCCCGTTTTTTATGCTCCCTTTAAGTACTGGAAGGCTGCAATGAGGTTCCCCCACAGCCTTCACTTCTCCAGGCCAAACAAGCCTAGCTCCCTCAGCCTGTACTCATAGGGTAGGTGTTCCAGGCCCTTGATCATCTTCGTGGTCTCCTCTGAACCCTAATACTAAGAAATTTCTTTTTGAAACCTCTAGGCTTGAAAATCTTCTGTGAAATGCAGGAGATGGTGAATTGCAGAAAAGATACTGGTCTTGACAAAATGAGCATTCAAAAAGGAAAAAATCCTACCCTGTAACAGAACTATTCTTAAGCTATCAATGTAATTGTTTCCATTAGAACTTTTCTGATTTAACTGCCATTCAATCGGTTTGAGATTTCACATTTAGGATGAAAATAACAGTCCAATTCACTCCCAATGAAGTGAGGGATCAAAATAATCTTGTCACAACTGCAGTTGATCTCTTGCTTCTAGCCAAGGCACCAGCAAAGGCAAATAACTAATTCCCTGCAAACAAGTTTTATCATGAGGAACGTTACAGTCTCACCTACAAGTGGTCATCATCTTACAAGTATTGACTGACCTGCATGTATGTGATGTCACCATACCATAAACTGGTGAAATGTGGCACACAGTGGCTGCGCTGTGTGCCTCAAACATGTAGAAAACCAGTAGCTGAGGCTAAATTCCAGGAGCTCTGTACATGAGTGTTGTTTCCCTGGATTCAAAACCTCTTGGCATAGCTCCCGGGAATCTGGACTGCTTCCTTTCAGATTTTGCAAAGTCAATATTCATAAATATTCTCAAGGAAATGCCTGTTGAGTCTGCTACACAGTGGTATATGGCATTTCACTTAAACCTCAACATTTTAAAATATTTCTTTTAATGGGAAACCATCTGGACGAGACACAGCGAAATGGATGTTTTCCTTACATACACAACAGGTACAGCTTGGCTTTGAGGCAGTGTGAGATTTTTCTGACTCCTGGTAATACTTCCCAGCAGGAGAGAAAAAAGGTGATTCAGTGTCTCTGCTTTTTCATGCCAGAACATTTCTGTGGAAAATGCTACCCAGTGAAAATGCTCTTCAGTGAAGAGCTGAAGAGATGTTTTAGAAGAGGATGCTGCTGCTCCAGCCAGTCATTTTGCTAGTGGTTCACTGAGCAGTTTTCAGATGGCAGGATCTCTGGGGCAGAGTAGTGCTGTTTGTGTATTTAACATGTTGCTACACTTCTTCAGAACTTTGGAGCTCTTGCCAAACTTTTCAAAATTCAAGGCAAAGTTGTTTGGTTTCCCAGAAATGATGATTTACAGACTTAGACTCACCTTTTGTCTATCATTAAAACTGTCATAGGAGAGTGGTTTGAATATCTGTCTTCCATTTACCTTTCTCCCACAAACACCTAGCACAGGAGGCAGTGTGGAGAGATTGCAGGAAGGTGTTTATCTCTTGGAGTGGAGAAAAAAGTGAAAAGGCTCATTATGGCAACTCCAGCAGCCTCCTGAGTTCTGGGTAAGGATTAAGCCCCGAGGTGTCTTGTGTACCAGTCCCAGCTTCCTGTTTCAGCATGTGTCTTCTCACAGCAGAATTCTGCATCATTCCAGCCTCTCCTCACCCTGCGGCAGGTCTGCTCCTGCCATCAGAACTATTCTGTCATGCCAGGTAGTGCCAGCCTCCCTCCCTCTACCCCTTGTCTTGCAGGTCATCCTCCTTCACACATACATCTTCAGACCACAATATAGAACATTGAGTGACTTTTAATTCACTTGAAATGGGCTGGAGGATAGAATAGCTTTGACACTGTCTCAGCCACTTTTTGGTACATAAATTGAACTATATTTAATACTCAATATATACACATTGCTACATTTGCTCCTCTAGTAAGTTGAGGGAAGTGGCAACTATCTCTTTTTAAGAGTAAGAAGCGAGGGCAGGAATATAGCAAAACAGGATCATTAAGTTGTGTACTTAGGATCGGCTTTACCCAGAAATGTGTGTTCATCAGGACTGGCGATGTTCCTGGGTGACGCCGCAGTGACAGGACACAAGCTGTGCAGATCTGAAACCTGCTGTGGGAGGCATCCGTCACCACACACGTGCCCAGATCTGATGCACCCTGCTGTGGTCTGATGAGTCATCCAGTCTCGTGAATCCAGCATGACAATCATCTCTGTTCAAACGAACTTGATGAACTGTGCCTGAATGCATAAACAGCATTGGACTAATCAAAATGACATTGTTTGTTAACTAAACAATGTCAAGTAAAAACACCATTACAATTCAGTGGCTCTCAGGAGAGGCAAACCTAGCATGTTTGTGAGCCAGACACAGGGTGAGCTGTAGTTGGGCAGAGGGCCATTGTGCGGTTCTGGTGCTGGCCCAAAGGGAAGCCGCTGAGAGGGATGCTTAGTCTATTCTGGCACAGGCAGAGCTGAGGTGTGGAAATTATATTCTGTTCTGCAGAAAATATTACCAAAAGAAAAATCCTGTTGTTGAAATTAGAATGAAATGTAACGATGTTTTGTGAAAGAATTTTGTTTGCCTACTATACTGAAAATGCAACCATATGTACTCACTGACTGTTTAATTTACATAATACTTCATAATATTGCAGCTTTACTAAGTTTGTTTTCTGCTGTAAAAAAAAGATTACACATTTCTGCAAAAATGGTGAAAAAAGAATTCCAGACCACACAGGCTTAAGGAGTTCATTCAGTAAGACAGGAGCTTTAAATATTGAATCATAGATGTAACTGCAATTCTCAGTGCCTTTAGTGAAATTAGCTATGCTTCCTTCCAAAGCACCAGTATTCTGCCTATGGATAAACCCCCATACTACATGTAGGACTTATAAACTTGAGGTTAGCACATGTTTAAACTTCAGTAATGTATTAGGGATAGCAGTAATTTTTTTTAAAAGTGCATTTTTTTTACTCATGTTATTGTTCGGTTGCACAGTTCTTTGTGAAATAGTGCTGAAAATGGCTTCTTATTTCCAAATAAAACTCCTCTGTCACATGTGTGCAGTATTTTGTTACTGTAACTACCATGAGTTAATATTCATGATGGCATAGACTTACTGGCATCACGGATGTAGTCTTTTATTTCTAATAAAGAATATTGCAATGTTGATCAACTACAACCCAGCAGAATAGTTGCCAAAAGAATAAGGATTTATGAGGTATCCTCTTAATACTTACAGGAATGTCATAGTATTTATGTTCCAGTGAGATAGGATCAAATCTGTGGTTAAGGGATGAGGTCTATTATTACTTCAAATAATCTAATTGAAAAGTTAAAACAAAGAAACCCCCAAATAACCATTTCCTCCACAAACAAAGCCAATCCAGACTCTATATGTGGCAGTTACCTATCAATCCCATGACTTGCTCAGAAGTTTTTCTTGAATTAAACTGGATTTTATTTGCCTGTTTGTACCATGACATAGCAGATAAAGTATTACCTTTCATTTCTAACTGCCCCCCACCTATTTTCTGCTAAGAAAATCTCTTCATCCTTTATTAAAGAGTTGCAGCTGTGAACTGCTGCATTTCTACTGCATCTCTTTTTAAGCATGATAAACAACCAGAACTGAGAGTTCAGCTCAAAGGTAGTAACTGTTGTCAGTATGTTATGATGTTACATCAATTGTAAGGTGTGTTCTGCTGAACTCTCACCGAGTCCCAGATTTTGCTGACCTTTGAAATAATATCTACATAGTTGGATATGTATGCATTTTGTTAATTGCGAAGTAGTTTTATCAAAAGACTTGCAGCATGCAGAGGAATGAGAAATGACAGCCCACAGCTTTATAATTGTCTCTTGTGCAGATAAGAGCGTCATGGGTTTCACTGCTCTGTTTGTGCACAGCTCTTTGCCATCAAGAGCACTGCAATTAAACCAAAATTCCCACAGTTCCCACTTAGGAGTGCTTGAATATTACAGAGAGAAAATGGAAAAGACAGTGAAGAGCAACAGTCTTAGCACAGTGTCATTCCCTTTTCTGCCTCCTTGCTGGAGGGGATTTTTAGCATGGAATTCATGTTTGAGAGCAATTCTGTTCTGGGGGTGAACTAAGGTACTCTGGCTCCCAAACCAGTCTTGAGCTATTTTCTTCCTGTACAACAGATATCCACCATACCCTGTAGGCAGATGACAGATAAAAGCAGTTAATCCCATTTGTTTTATGCTGGACAACTGAAAGGTGGAAAAGGTAATTTAACAACAACAACAACAACAACAACAACAAAGGTTGGTTGGAGTTTTGTTTGTTTGTTTTTTAAAGCATGTAGGTCTTCACAATAAAGGCTTGAGCTGCTGACTTGAGAAAAAAAAACCAAGCCTAAACCAAAGTTGTTATTGCTGTACTTAGCCCAAGGATGTAGATATCCTGTTCAGGAATGCAGGCCAAGGAAAAAGGTAAGTAAGACTGAGCAGCTGAGGTGTTCCTGGAAGGGTATGAGACCCAAACTGCTCCTCTCTTTCTCTCCACTGACAGCAAAGGAAAGTTAGGAGGATTGACTTAGGATTTGTGTAGACGCGCTGAACACATTCTGGTATTCAGAGGGGATCTTTTTTTTGTGGAATTAAAAGTAATTGCAGAACAATGACACTACTTTCTTGGCAGTGCTTTACTACTTTTTTTTCCACACAGTGGTGGTAAAAAATTCTTGTTTGGAAATTGGTACTGTGAAACAAGTGCTGAACTGGATCCTACTTACGCCTCATCATGCCTGTGAAATAAATCTTTCAACACAAAAAACTTTGGTATCTTTTTATTCTGATTATATATTTTTCTCTTGGTGGGTAGATAGAAAGTGGCCCAGTTTATGTCTACATTCCACCCTGTCCCTGAGCAGAATAGCTTTACTTTGTAGGCTATTTTGTGAAATGTATATAACTTACAATATCTCTGGTTTTGAGATAAAAAATCGTGTATATGCTAAACTGGTGGCTTGTCTAAAGAGACGTCTTTTCATCAAAAGAAAGTAAGTCTCGAATGCATTCATCAAGCAGCCCCTAAAAGAATACGCTAATTTTAAGTGGTGAACACCTTATAACTAGTGGTCTCTTATGTGTATTTCATATGAAATAATCACAACTCCTCAATTCAGTATTTAGCTGTATTTCTGAAACATGCAATAGTAGAATACCATAGAAAAAATCAAATTAGACCTGGTAAAAGACACATCTATGTAGGCCCACTGGGTGTTGTACAGCCATGAATACTCTCACTTTTGCCACTCGAGCCTCCTCCATGAGGACAGAAAATTTTAGGATTTCCTTACTTAGCCTGAGCATCTGTAAACTTTGGCTGTGTTTACTGTGGCTTTTACCTAGGTAGATGGTGTTCATTTGTAGTTGTAAGCACCAGAAATGTGAGGGCATGGACATTTTTCTTTTGTAGCATGGGTCAAGCATGAGCTGAACTTCAAGTGTTAGAAATCATGAGGGTATACCTACATTCCCAATAGCTATGTATGCTTATAAAGCAATTAAAGTATATACAAGGAACTATGATATTTATTCTTGCTTTGCAGCAAAGGCAGAATGTTGGTAGTGTTAATGGTTTTTTATACATTAAGCACATTTAAGCATAGATAGAATATTTCATTACTTGAATTTAAGGTTAATATTGTACACGGTATTAATGGTATCCTCAAGGGACTTACTAGGCAGAGATTGTCTGGTGACAGATATTAAAGCCTTGATTATTCTCCTTCCCAATACAATTTATTATATTTTGGTTTTAGATATCAAAAACCTGAAAATAATTTTTAATAACATTTATGAGAAATATTATTTGCATAAAAAGGAAATATTAACTTTGTCAATCCCTGTGTTTTCCCCTCCTCAATGCCTTGTTTATACAGCTTCTTAATATATTGCAGGTATTGTGGTAATAGCAAAGGTGCAAATGATGCACATTTTGTTATTGTGTATTATATATGACCTTGCAACCATAGGAGAAGTATAGAAAACTACTGAATGTCATCTGAAAGATACAGGTTCCCACATGAAAAGAAAAAAAATCTTGGATGCAAACATGAAAGAGTGGATAATAATCCACTTGTTTTGCTTCCGCACAAACAAAATAGGTATATTATGTTTCAGGTCTGGATATGATTTCATTTAGACCGAACTTTCCATCTTCCTATTGACTATCAAAGTCAAGGGCCATTGTGACTTTAGGATTTCAAGGTATTTTGCCAAGAAGAGTCACCAGTTCCAAGTACTGGATGCGTCAGAAGTAGAGAAGGTCCGACCTGTTTCAGAGGAATTGAGGCCTATCTGTTCCAAATGTAAATGGCAGCTGGCTTGCTACTCGTGTAGAGAGATGGAAACGTATGTCTATCTAGGGTATGTATCCTGTCATTAGTTATCTAGAAGATCGGACTTCTGATAATTATTTGCCTACAAATCACTGTAGCCCCAGACTTTGCTGAATCCTTTGTCCTCAAAACAGAGAAAATCTTTCCTTTGGACTATGTTGAATCAGAATATATGATGAATTTATTTGCTTGATGGTTCCCAAAGAGCAAGCCACACCCAGACATAACTGTTGAATACTATGCTGCAGATAAGACATGAAGGATATGTAAATAAGATCATTGAGACCTGTGCTGCTCTAAACAGGTATATATGTATATTTTTATATGAGGGTATATATATATATATATGTGTACACACACACCCCACACACTCAAAATGACTTTGAAGTGGCAAGATCTCCAATGTGTGCAAGGTACAGTGAGAAAAAGGCAGTTTTCAGATCATGAAGGCACAGATCATAAGAAAGGGTGCATATTAGCTTGGAAGTAGCCCTTCTGATATCTCATTTTGTTCAGAAGGGACCTCTGGATGCCATCTAGTATGACTTCTTCCCCAAAACAGGGCTAACTTGAAATTTAGATCTAAATTAATTTGAAATTTCAAGTAAAATTTAGATCAGCTCCTTGTCCAGTTCAGTTTGGAGAATCTTGAAGAAGGACCTTCTTTCACTTCAGGGTATAGCTCATTCCTGGTATAGCCACTAACAGGTGTAACCACTCACCTACTTACCTCCATTTTTCTGCCTGTTTGTGTGACACGTGTATACACTTCAGCTGTGTGCAGCTCCCTTTGCTATTTTGATCATCTGAAAATGTTTAATCTAAAAACTTAGTTGGCAGTTGTACTTATACTGAGATTGAACTTCACACAGTGCCTCCCTTCTTGGCTTATCTTGGGCCAAAGGAATACCACAAATCCCCAAACGTTCAGTGAAGGTCTTACAAATAATTATTCTGTTAGAGCAGCAGCATTATGCTCCATCTTCTAATCTATTCCTCATAGCACTAGATGCTTTCTTGGACTTCCAGGTGTTGCTAACTGCTAGCAAAATAAATATGTAAATAAATATTAAGGTAATTAGGAATTTTTTTCATACACCCTTAAATGTACTTTTCATGCCTGAATCTTTTGAAGGTGGGAGAGCTAGATTATGAAGGAATTCTTAATTTCTGAATTGTACCGTGGTTGTTTGAGTTAGGTATAATCTCCCAAGTATTCAGATCTCCAAGTTGTTCAGCATAAAGGCCATTGCAAATAGTGAGTGAATAATAAATATCTGCCATATGCTGCAACAAGAGATGAAGTTTACCAGATAAGAATTCATCAACATAACGAAACAGAATATTGCCAATTGTGGCTGAAATACTGTCACTGGGCCAGCCTGTTCCTGACCTTTACATGGGTCCACAGATGTCAAGAGAAATGAAGCACTTCCTCTTCACTCCCTGCACGTAGTCCACAGGAGAACCTAGCACAGCTAAATTCCCTGGCTGGAATCCTGTCCAATGTTAACGGGAATTTAATTATTGACTTCAAATGAGCTTGGGCTTCATCTCCATTGTTTGCTCTCCTCTAATAATACTGTCAAAGTACTTTCTCACTCTGCCTCCACTCCTCACTGGTGTTTCCCTGGATATGTTCTGCTTATCCACTTAGAACCTCCAGCAAGGGGACTTTTGAAGATTTTCAATACTTACCAGAGATTTCTGAGTACATGGCAGTACAGGAAGAGCCACTGTATAGTATGCTTTATACACAGTAGAGTTGACAGATTACTAGAACAGGCTGCCCAAAGAGGTTGTGGAGTCTCCTTCTTTGGAGACATTCAAGACCAATCTGGACATGTTCCTATGTGATCTAGTCTAGATTATCCTGCTCAGGCATGGGGGTTGGACTTAGTGATTTTAGAGACTTAGCTTCTTCCAGCTTCTAATATTCTGTGATTCTGTGATGTTCCTCCAATTTGTTTATGCTGTATCACAAAGCACAGTAAGTCTGATACATTACAAAAGACTGTGTAAAACAGCAGTAAGACTATGCTATTCCATTCATTTGGGACCCTTCAGTCTACTTACTGATAATTATCTTTAAGGAATAGCATGCTACTCCCCACAAAAAAAAAAAACCCAAACCCAAACCAAAAAACCAAAACAACCCAAAATGTAAAAATGTCTCCTACTCAGCACAGTAAGAAGCCATAAAAACCTCAAGGCAGATCATGTTCTAAACACACCTGTTCAGAATGATTACTTTATTTCATACAGGTGGAATTCAGCTTATGAAAGCCCAGTTACCAGGCAAGGTTCTGGTTTTCTCATAGGAACAAGATGTGAATCCTGTAAACAGCAGATACAGCACCACTGACAGAAGAACGGACAGGTAGGCAGTACGTAAATTGGTTGAATTTAGTTCATTTGAACTCTGAAAATGCTTCATGGGTTTTTTTAAGCCCGTGTGTTCCCCTACCCTGGCTTTACCTGCCCAACGCCGAGGAGCGGACAGGCTGCGCCTCCCTCCCCCCCCGGCCCGGCGTTCTGCTCCCCGGCGGCTGTCGGAGCAACCTGCTCTCGCGTGGGGGAGGAGTGATGGGGGATGGCGGGGGAGGGGGGAGGTGGATACGGGCAACCTAAATCCTGGTTCCCAAAAGTAGGTCTGTGTAGCTTCTGCAGTCCTTACTCTAGCAAGAAACCCAGTCGTTCGAGCGGGGGTTTTAAGCCTTGGGTTCGCCAGCGAAAGATAGGGGATGTCCTGCTCCCTCGGCGAGGGTTTGGGTCATCGTCAAAAAACCGGCCGCTGACCCACATGCAAAGCTGATAGAGCCGCGAAGGAGATAAAATCAAGAACAACCACAACAATTAAAAAAAAAAATCCCCCCAGCCCTCCTCTCAGCTATCACCACTTTATCACCTGCGTGTGCCTGGAAGGAGGCTCTTTCCTCTGCTGAAGGGAAAAAAAAATTGGCTTAGGAAAGCAAAGTTTGAACAGCGAATTCCTGTTATTTCAAAACGCCCCATGTGACAGGATATTTCCTTATCATTTCGAACCTAGAGCTCTTCCCGATCCACCAGCCTTTCACAAATACGGAGGACGGGCCCGGCTGGAAGCCCTCTCCTTACAGCGGCCGGGCGCTACGGCTGAAGCCGCGGTGATGGCTCCCTCTCTGCTCCTGCTTCTCGCACTTCTCCCCCGGGTTTTTCCGCTGCTGGGTAAGTGCCCGCAGAGACTCTGTGGGATGGGACATGCCGGGAAAAGAGCAGGGTGGCAGCGGGCACCGAGCCCAGCCTGACCCGGGGCTTCAGTTTGGGGAGAGGGGGCGCAGGGGACACACACACCCGCACAGGTGGGAAGCCCCACGGCCGGTTTCACTCCCTCGGTGCTGCCTGAGTGGAGTCTCCATGCGGTGGGGCGGCGGGCCGAGGGGGGGTACCCTTCCCTGGGGACCTCCCTAAACCACCTGCCCGAACTGTCTTCCCTGCTCACCTGCACCCTGAAGTGCCCGGTGGGTAAAGCCCCTCCACGCGGGGGCCTGTTGCGGGCACATGTTCTTGTGGGCACCAAACACGTTTGCTGCCCGCAGTGCCTCAGTTTCCCCCACTGCCTAGCAGGCTCAGATGCTGATTGATTTAATGCTGCCACCCAGCTTTCTTGCAGCTGCCTCCTCACCACCAAGGAAGAGGAAGGACCTGGTGTTTGGGCTCTGCCCTCCACCAGTGTCTGGACTTTGATGGGCCTGAGGACCTAATTTGTCAGATGGTTTTTGGGGTGTGGGGGGTGAGGTGTTAAAGTAGCTGAGGTAATGGCATGGAATAAAGTTGTTAAAACACATAAAAGGTGTTTTGTGGTGAAACCTGGAGCTTGCAGCCTCTTGCTCTGAGAATTGCTGTGATTTCCAGTGCACTTCTATTTTCAATGAAAGTTTTACACCTGCCCTTTCTGAGAGCCTCTCAACATCCTCAGCTCTCTGTTTTGAGGTGTATTGAAGCACAATTTGATAAGTGTTTTGCACCCTTCTTGCTTTGTGTAATTAGCAGTAATCATTGTAGACTACCTACCTACTAAGTGAGAGTCTGCATGGAGAAGATAGTCATCTTACCTGCTTGTTGCCTTATTACTCCCCCATCTTTTAGTTCTGGCTTTTGATGCGCTTTTCTGGTGATCTCCACTATTGTTTAACACTGGTAGCACTTCACTGGCTTCATGAGTTACTTGATTTATACTTGCATAATCTGTGATTTTTTGCAAATGCTGCAGAGTGTGAAGCTATGTTGGCATACTGGAAATCTCTACTGCGGAAAAGATACTGAGGTTTTACAGTACATGGTATGATTCTTTGGGCATAAGTTGGGGCCAAAGTTAGATAATAGTCACAGTATGGTGGATGAAGAAAAATTAAAGCCTGTGAGAAAAATTCTAGCAGTACCTACTTGGGGCACTTGAGGGAAAAGATGCTAGATCTCCCTGGATGGGTTATATCGGTAAGGTAAGTTGGTTTCCCATATCTGGCATATTCATGTGCATTTTAAAGAACCTCTTTCCAGAAGCAATTTTCAAAATATGGATTAGTCTGTAGAAATTGGTATAATTTGAAGCACTAGGACCGTGGTAGTAATGGTCATGCTGTAGTGGACCTTTAAGTGTACCACCTACAGCTGATCTATGGTGAAGAGTGGCATCCTGTTAGAGTTTTATAACAAATGCTGCCACAGAATAGTGAAACACGGTTAATGGTTATATGAGTAATTCTGCTTAGCCCATTTCACAGGTAAAACTTGCTTTGACAGGAGCGGTATCAAGTGCTTACATAGAAGAGTTAACCAGGGCATAGCAAGTATGGCACAAATACCTGGCTTGTTTTATACTCTTCTATCTAGTAACTCACACAGAAAGTGTTGCATGGGAAACCTTTATGGTGTTCAAGCAGGTAGAACAAACAGAGAAATAAAGCTGTAAACTAAAGTGACATAGGACCGCTCTGCAAGTCTCATGTATGGCCATGTGTGAGACAGGAGCAACTCTGAGGGGAAGAAAATTGTGCAACTGCAATCTCGGTAACTTGCTCCTGCATCTTGCTACCTTACCTCCTCCTGTTTGGTGCTGTTTTATTTTTAGTGCCTGCTTGGCATGTTGGCTCTTGTGCTGCTTACCTACCTATTATTTCTTGTCAGAACTCTGCATGTGCTGGGACACTTGTGTAAACAGCTGTTTTGTTTATATGCAGTTTTGTAAAGAAACAGAAAAGCAGAAGAAGATTCTTGTACACACTGGCCAAACCTCTTTGTTTGGCTTTCTAGCCTTGTTTCTGAAGCCCAAACTCTGCACCCATTCAAGTTGGGTTGCAGTAATTTTTACTCTGCAGTACCTTTTTCATGTGCATAGCTGCCTCTGTTTAATACCGTAAACTGGATAAAATAAGGAATGCTATTTTAGTCCACAAAGACAATCTTAACAGTTTGAAAGATCAAGCACTGTTTCCTAAACATGTGAAAAATATGACATCTCTCTTACCCAGAAACTTTAAATAAGATTTCAGGAAAAGGAGAGTTGCAAGCATTGCATGTATCAGTTTACAACAACATTTTGCTAAGTGCTGGTAGAAAAGCTGAACAAAAGAAGTTATCACCAGCAGTGATAATTATACATTTCCCTGTATTGTCTGTGAGTGGAACAGATTGTCAAAAGGCAACAATTTCTGTCTCTAGTGTTCATCAGTTTTACACTACTTCCCAGTGAGTTGGGAGCCAAAGAACAGGAGAAGGAAACTGAACCATGGATAAGTCTAGGTCAGCTCTTTTTCTGAGAGGTTATTTGTTCCCAGGTTGTTCTTCTGCAGAACAGTACGATCATTTCCATATTCGAGCCTCAGCAGAGAAAGGAAAATTTTCTGTGGTTAAACTGTTTTCCTCTTAAATATTTCTCCATCGTAGAACGTGTTTAATCTGGTAATCATTCACTAAAATAAATAATGTTTTAATTAGATTCAATCCGCAGAGTCACATAAATTGGTATTTCTTTTTCCTAGCTTGTAGCCCAGTTAAAATAAGGTTTTAAGACCTTGTGCATCCTGTTATATGATTCAGTATCAGAGAAAACTATTAAGTTACTGTGCTAAAATACATCTCAAAGGGATCAGAGAAGAGAAATTCTCAATTTTTGGGCAAGACCAGTTCAGAAATGTTTCACTTCATACATCTGAGTGTAAAAGATGCTGAAAACTTTTCCTGTGGTTAGTTTTGAAATAGACCTTGAATACATGAAAATACATGCTCTGAAGGAGTATTTTAGAGGGAGAAATAACTTTGGGAGCTATGAAGAGCCTCAAAGATTTTCATAAATCATTAAGAAGTTTACCTGATCATGCTAAATCTCACTGTGGTCAGTATTTCATTCATAATGGAGAAATATAAGAAAGGAGAAAGAAATCACTGATAACTGCTGTTGAGTGAAAAATGAGTATTCTGGTTTAGCCCTACAAGTAGCTTGTGCATAAAGCTTAAAAAAATATCCTTCCTCTCAGTTAAGACATTAAGAGTTTTAGCAGACCTTATGGGAACAGAACTCCCTGCTGTGGGGAATTGGAGCCTGAAGAACTTAATAGCTGTTGTTATCTCATCATACTTGGAAGCCAGGATCAAGAAACTAGAGCTGCTGGAGTGCTCAGTGTCAGGTGTGCATGCTCCCTTGTTTCAGTAACTCCCATGGGTGCACCTTGAAAAAATACCAGGAGTGTGGGGTTTTGTTTTTTTTTCCTTCTGTTTAGCCTGTGCTTTAAAGCTAATTGAGGCACACAAACTGCATCTTGGCAGCCTTGCACTTTTGAGTATAGGTGCTTTTACTGATGCAAAATAGTTGAAAAGTCATCACAACTGAACTAGTTACCTGCTAAAGTGACTGTAGCATGTATATGCCCCTGGGGAACCATATCTTCTTTTACTGAACAGATGATGAGATTTTAACCCCAAGAATAGTGTTCAGATTAATATTTCTTTCAGTTAGTAAGATTTTTTTAAATTATTCCAATATTTTTATCTTACAGATACTAGCATCTTTCTAATATATAATGAAGATCACAAACGCTGTGTACTGGCACAAAGTTCTAATTCAGTGACTACTGCTCCTTGCATTCAAGAAAATGAGTCACAGAAATTCAGGTGGGTCTCAGATCACCAGCTTATGAGCATAGCGTTCAAATTGTGCTTGGGAGTGCCTTCGAAGAAAGACTGGGTTCCGATCACTCTGTATCCTTGTGACAAGGCTAGTGAACTTCAGCGATGGGAATGCAGAAATGAGACTCTCTTTGCAATCCAAGGGGAAGATTTGTTTTTCAACTATGGAAACAGACAGGAAAGGAATATTATGCTGTACAAGGGATCTGGTTTATGGAGTAGGTGGAAAGTCTACGGAACCACAGACGATCTGTGTTCTCGAGGCTATGAAGGTAAAGTTCTGTAAATTAATTTCTGTATTTCAAACTAATCTCTCTCTATATTAATTAAAAGTCTTAGAAGTGTAGAAGAATTTTCATCTCTTTAATGATCAGTGAGTGTGACTTCTCGTGGGATCAGCAATAATTAGGTGTCTGTTTTAAGTTTTGAACAGTTAACTGCTCTTTTGGCAAGTTATCAATGTTCTGATCAGTAATTAATCATGCATGGCAGTAATTAATTTGGAGTTGAGAAAAACATCTATAGTTATTCAGAACACTATTATGTAATAGGTAACAATAGCTGTTACTATCTACATGTGTAGAGAAAGATGTATCATAAATATATAGCCTGTGGATTATATATTTTTTCTCTTGGAGTACAAATACAAATTATGCTCTAAGGATTTAGTTAACTTTTGATATTGTCAGCTCCAACATATTAAAGATGAATTCCTAAGTGTTTGAAGTGGGTTTCAGTGTTGGTGCTGAAGTGTTGGACAAAGATACAGGAAATTTTACATACTTAACTTAGAAAAAGCTATGTATGATACGTATATGTATCAGCTGGGAATTCATTTGGCTTCCCATGTAGTCATTTTTGTTAAACAGAAAATGGGCATGAAGGGAGGTAGGCATGTATTTTCTAGGGTTTCCAAAACTCTTATAACAGTACTAGTCCTTGGTCTAGAGCCAGAACAAAAGAACCATAGCAACAGAAATTATATAAAAGGAGTTGGGGGGGTGGGGAGGGAGGGGTATGGGGAGGAGATGGAGTGATGGCCTGCCATTCATTACTCCTTTGTTTTGTAGCAGCTCTGTGAGTCAGTGACCTCGGTATGATACCTCTCTAGGACTCACTGCCAAGTAGTGTTTCTCCCATCAATGCATGTATGTTATACCTGCATGCACAAAAACTGCTTCAGTTAGTCTGATAAATTTTATTGAGTCAAGTTTCTGATGAAACAAAAACTATCTTTAGATGCAAGGGGAAATTTTATTTGAGCACAGTAAATTGGAGTCCCTTGGTATATATCTTTCAAGTTTATATGTACATGCTCTTCCCTGTCTAAAATGTCAGCAAGCGAGTGGGTTATTGACAGAAAAATCAGCAGTTATTTGTTCTTAAAAAGAAAATTGCTTAACTGTGCAGATTTTATACTTTTGATATGCAATTTAGGATTGGAATATACTTGTCTTGGTTGGTTCCAATTACTGGTCTCCTTAAGCGATAAAAATTAGTCTCACTATGGACATGGGTATCAGCTTAGACCTAGAGAGTAAAATTGTCAGTGTCCCATTTCTAGTACAGTGTGTGTACTAAACTAGCAAGCTCTGCTTGCTATAATGTGATCATAAAGCTGAATTGATATATATCCCAAGCTTATTATTGTTTATGCATTTTTAATTGTTGTGTCTTCTTAGATACCTACACAGTGAAAGGAAATGCCAATGGAGCACCCTGTGTATTCCCTTTTAAGTTTGCTGATAAATGGTATGGTGACTGCACAGATGCTGGAAGATCAGATGGCTGGTTCTGGTGTGGAACCACTTCAAACTTTGATGTTGACAAGATATATGGATTTTGCCCACTGAAATGTAAGTTTTGTATGTTCAAGGTTTTGCTGTTATTCAGCTGCCTGGAAATATTTGCGTCCTTATGTGCTTTACTGTACAAAATACAGATAGAAATGATACGTTCTTGTCTCCATGCAGACTGCCATCCTTTTAGAAAACACTTATGTATGCAAATATTTGGCTCAGCATAAAAAAGAGAAATCTAGGTGAAAGTGTGTTAATCATGCTAGATGCTATAAGTTGCACCTAATTACTTAAATAGAACATTAGTTAGATGTAGAGACGTTACATTAGTATACGCAAAAGGCCATGTAGAAGCTTATGCAGCAGAATTGTAAACTACAATATAGCTTGATGGAAAATTAAGATTACTTTGTGGAATGAGTTGACTTTTGGAAGCAAGGCCAGCAGGTCAAGGGAGATGATTCTCCTCNCACACACACACCATGCATTTTCTCTGCAAGCTGCTACTTCTGTCTTACTGAAAGGTGTGTCCCTTCTCCCTCCCTTATTTATTATAGTGTTTTGCTTTAGAACTCAAGCTGGCCACAGTCAGAGCTTGGGGGAAAACCATGTCTTTCCTTTGATGTGAAGACAAGAGTGTGGCTTGATCTTAACTGGTCTGATGATGAAGTATTAGTGTCCTTGATGGATTTCCATGAATTTTGCATTCGTTATTTCAAACAACACAAAACAGGATTATATTCAAGATATCAAAAACATGATGGGAATATCAATCCCACTAACAGAGCGCATGCATGATTGGCTTCAGGATGCTACCTGTTTAAAATTCTTTTGAGTATGGCAAATAGGAGGCATCGTTAAAATTGTTTAATTCTTTGGCATAATTGAAGGAAATCCATTCAGATGGCTGTGATTGTTTTTGGAAAAAGCTGCTTTATGCTGATTGCCTGCATGTTTCCTTCCTGATTCTTCGGCACTAGCTATAAAATATTCGTTTGTGTCATATTTTAATGGGAGACAGGCTGCAGCAGTAGAAGTATTAGTCAGCCTTATGAAAGAAGATGTACTGCATGAGAGAGTATAAGATAATAAACTCCAGCAGCACCTTTAAACATAGAATGTTTAAGTCTTTATATGTTAAAGCTTATGTAATAAGATTAAAGTGTTTGTTTCTTAAACTGTCTGGGAAAGCAAAGCTTCTGATGTGAAAATGTGATGCAAATACATACTGGGACCTGGACAGGCATACAGTGAAATTAAACCAGCAAAACTGGATCAAATGTACTCCAAAGCGAAGAGAGCATAAAACTGTACTTCTAACAGTTATTATACTCAGTAGACATATAGAAATCCAATGGAGGTAAAATAATTGTGAATATGACCCTTTACTTGGTGCTTTAAAAAGAGGTGCTGATATAGTGATGGAAGAAACTTAAATCACATGGGAAGAAACTGAGAACTATTGTACATTAGACAATTTTTAATAGCCCAGGAAATACTGGTTCTTTACAGGTCATACTCTTTTTGAGCTCTACGTTGCACTTCAGTACAAAAGGAGGTGTTGGGGAAGAAAATAGGTGACACAATGTAAGACCACTGGGAGAATGAGTCATGAGGTGTTCCTATAGCTGTATTTAAGTGGGCATAAGTCCATTGAGGTGCCTTTCTTGACAGATGAAATAGCTAGAATTTCTGTGAAGAATTTAAAAAGCCTTGTAAGTCATACATAATACTTGAAGCTGACTAGAAGGAAACAATGATGAAATATTTAAATTGCAGAATGTTAGGAGTTGGAAGGGACCTTGAAAGAGGTCCACCCCCCTGCCCAAGCAGGGTCACCTAGATTAAACCACACAGGAATGACCCAGATTGGTCTTAAATGTCTCCAAAGAAGGAGACTTCACAACCTCTCTGGGCAGCCTGTTCCAGTGCTCAGTCATCCTCACAGTGAAAAAGCTTTTTCCTTATATTCACATGGAACTTCCTATTCTCCAGCTTGGACCCACTGCCCCTTGTCCTATCACTAGCCAACACCGAGAAGAGCCTGGATGTAACCGCCTGACACTTGCCCTTAACATATTTATAGACATTAATGAGGTCACCCTTTGGTCTCCTCTTCTCCAAGCTGAAGAGACCCAGCTCCATCAGCCTTTCCTCATAAGGAAGATGTTTCACTCCATCTTGGTGGCACTGCTCTGGACTCTTTCACTGAATGGTACTGGTCCCAGTACTGACCCCTGAGGGACTCAACCAGTTACAGGCCTCCAGCCAGACTCTGTCCTATTGGTCACATCTCACCGGCTTTTTCCCTTCAACCAGCTCTCAATCCACCTCACTACCCTCCAGGCCACCCTTCCTCAGTTTGTCCACCAGGATGCTGTGGGAGACAGTGTCAAATGCCTTACTGAGGTCAAGGAAAACCACATCCACTGCCCTACCATCATCCATCCACCTGGTTATATCCTTGTAAAAGGCCATGAGGTCAGTCAAATATGACCTTCCCTTGGTGAAACCATGCTGACTACTTCTAACAGCCCTCTTATCCTTGATGTGCCTGGAGACAGCACCAAGAATAAGTTGTTCCATTACCTTTCCCAGGATGGAAGTGAGGCTGACTGGTCTGTAGTTCCCTGGTTCCTACTTCTTGCCCTTTTTGAAGACTGGAGTGACATTTTCCTTTCTCCACTCCTCAGGCACCTCTCCCATTTCCCAGGATTTCTTAAAGATGATGGACAGTGGCCTAGCAAATTGTCTTAGCTTGGTATTTTAGTTATTGGGCAAATCTGTATCCTTCAATTAATTCACAAATACTGATTTTTTTTATTTAATTTTTTTATGATGGTGTTTTCCTCCATGCTGGCGTTTTGGATTTTTCAAAGGGTTTTCCTTTGTGGTTTTAGGTTTTGTTTGAAATACCTGGTGAATTGGTTAACCAAGTAGTATAGGGTGATTTGTGTTATGTCTTCTGCTTTATCTGGAACTCATAAACTGACTTTGGACCTCACAAATTTGTCTAGGAAAAATAGAAGCAGTTTAGGAAAAGACAAAGAAATGAAGTGTGTGAAGGAAGTTTATTACAATTTAGACTACTGCCAGCATTATATCTTTACTATAAGTTCATATAAACTGTGTCTCTATTATGAGATTCCTTCACCACTGTATAATCAGAGAGGAAATGATGGCAGATTTTTTAATAGGCTAACAAGTTTTATATTAATTTTTTGTTTGCTGGGGTTCTATTAATGCAGTATTCAAGGATGTTGGCCTGAGATGCCAATGTGCTTTGGATGGATAACCAGCCAACCAAGAACACTTTCTTGTTACTGTTAGTCCAAGGCCAGATTTTAGCTTGCAATTTTGAAATAAATATATTTCAAGATTCTTCCATTTTCTAATTCTAGTATTTGGATGTGATAATCTGACATAATTTTAATTATAAATGCTGTAAGTGTCTACATTGGTTGGAATTTTACAATGTTCCTGTAAGTTTGAATTTGTCTTTCAAGGGCTATACCTGAAATTCAATGCATTTTTTGATCTGGTCTGCTTTGCTTTAAACGTTGAGAACTTTCGAAGACATGAGTGAAATCTTCCAACTTACTATATTGTACTTCTGTGATTTTGATGGTAATCAGAGTGGAAATAGCTAGTTCTTTTCTAATTTCATTGTATACAAAAGCAGCAGGCTGAATTAATCCGTGTGTGGATGAAGTTCATCTTTTCTATTATTTTTACAGTTATGTACTAAGGACAGGTGTGGCTAAACATTGATTTAGTTTAGAAACTCAAATATATCATTCCAGAAAAGCAATTTGTCATCTGGTTTCTCTGGGGATACTAAACTTTAAACAATAGCGCGTAACTTCTCCAAAATCCTGCTCTACGAAAGTACTTGACATGCCAGAACTCAAATATCTTAAAAAATAATAATCCTAAGGTTCAGAAACTACTTTTTTTTTGTTTTTTTGTTTTATGAAAGACCAAAGTTCTACAGGAGGGCACCATGTGCAAGCCAGCTATAAATTATGTGTCTGGGGGAGTGAGGTGGAATTTTGGATGAATGCCTGATACTTGTTTACCTCTTCCTCTGGAATAATTGTGCAAGAATTAGAAAACTATTTCTATCAAATCAATCAGTTTTTTTTAGTTATAGATTTTACTGATTTTGCAATGTCCATTTTATGCTAGGGTTGCACATGTGCACAGGTATTTATAGTCTGGTAGAAAATTGCAAAGAAATTTTGCATTCTGATAGTTATAAAATATTTTGCACAGCAATAGGTTTATGGCTCAAGGTAATGGGATGAAAGTTACCATTTTTTAATGAGGATAATTTGAAAAGAAGCATTTAATATTGTCTATAGACTACCAGATTTAATACAGGAAAAAGTGCAACTGGTTACTGACCTGCTGACATTTAGCATGGATCATCCTTTGTCTTGAGTTTTGTTTATTGTACTGTTTTCCTCTTTTTTGCACAATTAAGTTTTTTGAGCTCTCCAAATTTGGAAAAGGAAAAGACATCTTTCTGTCAAATTTTTCACGACTTGCAACTTGAGAAACTCTGACAGGGGCTGCAGGAATTCAGTTGTTCTCCAATTGTCAGCAGTCATACGATGACCTCTGTTATATTCTGTTTATGTCATGCAACCTTAATCTCTTTATATGGTGTTTGGGCCTCCTGTAGGTTCCATTTTGGCAACACAAGATCACACTGTTTTCTGTTTCTTGTTATGGGGATTCTATTGAGATGAACCAAGAGAGTCTTCAGCAGTTTAAAGGGTGTGGTATCTACTGGGGCCACTTGTAATGTTGGTCCTCGCTGGATGACATTTTCAGTGGTTTGGTGTTGCATAAATGTGCCAGGTTCAGGTATGCAATGAGATCACTCAGGTGGCAGTGAAGGAAGTGGGATGGTATGTCAGACGTGCATACGACAAATGAGGAATTATAGGAAAGTGGGAGATGGGTAGTGACAGTTTAAGTTTTGCATTCAGTACTGATTACCTCTATCAGAGTAAGGAAATTCATAACCATTTTATATAGTACCAGAATTACTAAAAAAAGTTAAATAGAGTTTCTTTTAAAATCATCAGCTTGATGTACACCCTAGCTAGTACGATTCTGGATGTTCTCAATCTTCACAGCGACAAATCAATTGTTTCAGCATGACTTTAGCCACTCATCTTCTATCTTAAACAGCAGCTCATTATACCTCAGAAAATGGTGATTTATTTCATTGCCTGTGTACTATTGAACATGGCTGTCATGGTTTAGCTCTGCCTCAGATTTGCTAACATGTTAGAAAGCCTCAGTACTCCTTTCAAACCAGTAGTCTATAGGTTTTCTGTATTTTTCCTATGCAATTTATTCTATATTTTATCTGTCTCCATCTTTGTGATCAGTTACAGCATTTCTTTTTTTCCCTTACAGTTAACACTGGTTTGTTGTGGAATACAGATCCTCTAACAAATGTCCAGTACCAGATAAACTCTGAGGCAGCTCTAAAATGGCACCAGGCAAGAAAAAGCTGTCAACAACAGAAGGCAGAGTTATTAAGCATCACAGAGTTGCATGAACAAACATACCTGACAGGTAGTGTAATATTATCCAGCAGTTAGTGGGGTCTTTTTTTTTTGTGTATGTTTTGTTTTTTAAAGTGCATTATTGTAACAGTGAACATTCTATAGAATACTCCATCCTGAAAAGAGATTGGTTTCAGTTATGGTAATTAATGAATTTAAGCTGTTATCTTAACTAACTCATCTGGAAAAATCAGGCAAATGGTGATAATTTTATCATAATTAAATATTGCAGAAACATACACTAACAAAAGTACAGAAGGTGTCACCTGCAAACTTGCTGAGAGTGTGCTCAGTCCCACTGTCTGTGTCACCGGTGTTACATTTAATAGTATTGTTCATGGTACAGACCCTAGAAGGACACCACTTGTTACTGATTTCCTATTAGACATTGAGCCATTGACTAACTCTTTGCACACATACAGCCAATTCCTTATCCATTAAATCCACATTTGGATTTCATGTCCATTCATCAAATTCATAATTTTCCAATTTAGAGGGATGATGAATGTGTGAATACTATGAACAGTCTGTTCTTTCTAAACTTTTGTTTTAAGTTTAAGCATTTGGTCAAAACATGGTCCTTTTTTTTTACTGAGTGTAATGAAATTATTGTTAAATTAATGCTCAAGGGAGAAATCTGGCTCTAACATGGAGTGAGTTGTAGGTAGGTGTGTTTTAACTGCAAACTAATAGATACAGCTGTATGTGAAAACCGTTTTTTCATTCTACACCTACCTTGGCAGTACCAGGATTTCCTGGTATATTCAGTTCTTGGTTGTCTTAATTGCAACTTGTTTGTATAGAGGCATTACTGGAACGCATTAACTTGTTGATGCCAAATCAGGCTCTGGTATGACATTTCAGTCCTTTCCAGTGCCTAAGTATTCTTCCTTTTAACCTTGCCATGCTTCAAGTACTGTCTGCTATCATTGTGTCAGAGACAGCTAAAATATATAGAGCAAAATTACATGCTGGCATGGTGCTGCTGGAAGAAATGGAAATTAATAATATGTATCACACAGTGATTTTTTGTGAACTATGCAGAAACATATTTAATTCAAAATAAATCAGTAGTCATCCAGATGAGTTTCAAAGCCTTATACAAAAGGCATGGATAGGAAATTGTTTAATAATGACTATATATAATGCTAGAGAATTCAGCAGGATATTTCTAGGTGCTTTTCAGAACCAGAGCAATAGGTTGCAACTCGTTTTGGAAGACTGACTTATCACTGGTTAAAGAATGTGCTTTTTAGAAAGACTGTATTTGGAATGATGCATTTTAATAATAGTTGGATCTAATGCAAACACTACAGTATTTTGTAATTTTAAAACTTACACCTGTTCATTTTTTGGAAGAGAAAACACACAACAGAATCTCTTCCTATTTCATTTTAGAAAATCATTTTTTTGTTTTGTGCAACTTTAATATTTTATAATTTAGAAAACAAATGTTTCAAATTTGTGATCATTGGTTTACAAGAGTGCAGAAGTGTAAATTTGTTTTCTATTGTAATAAAATTCTCCACACTTAAGAATGTAAAAACTCTCAAACTGAAATGACCCATGTAAGATGACAGTATTTTCAGGTTTAGCATAGGCACCGTAAGTAAGAGATTAAAAGCGTGGAAAAAGATTGGAGGAGAAACAGGGAACAAGGGCAAGTAGAAGGTTTAGCTAGAATTCTGCTCTCACATTTTGAGAATTTGTTTTTGCTGTGCACTTCCAGCATCTCTCTCTGTTACCTAGGTTTGACTGGCAGACTGAGTTCTGCTCTTTGGTTTGGGCTTAACAGTTTGAATTTCAACAGTGGATGGCAATGGGTTGGTGGTGCTCCTTTTCGATACTTAAATTGGGTTCCAGGTAAGTTCAGATATATTACTACTCAGTTAAAAGGCAAAAATTTTGTCATCATGTGACACAATGACTACAGGAATGTACTACTCCATTCTCCTGCAATTGAGTTTTTTTCATGTTGTAAGATTCTGATTGTGCCTGTAAACACTGCGTGTAACAACCCTTGCGCTAGAGATACACACTGGGATCACAGTGGAAGCTGTAGTCTCAAAATCCAGAGGGATGTTTAAAAAGTAATCCATAATCTCCTGCATGACTGTCATTTAGTCAGCCTCATTATTCATCCCCGTTACTCTGCATGTTTGAGAGATGGTTGTTCTTCCACTAGTTTGCTTTAAAAGAATTTGTAGAAGCTTCATATTGTTCCATCTCATTAGCTTTAAATAAATAATATAAAATCATGGGAACTGAGTTACCTTTACTTAAACTGAAATTATGCTTATTAGGCCTTTGTGAGACCTAACTACCAACAGCTGAACTAGTTTTGTTCATTCAAACAATTTAAATTTGCGTTTCTGAAGTAAGATCTTTTTCTCCTATGGGAAGAAGCTATAACATAACTGCGAGTATAAAACTAACTGTAATCTAAGGTAATGAAATCATAGAGGAAAACTTTCAGTGAACCATTTTGCACACTAAAAACTATTCGTATGCTCTGTTTATTGATGAGCAGTACTGATGCTTGTTATGTAGCACAGGGCCATGTGTTCAGAAATGAAACAAAATCCATGCTAAGTTTAATCACATCAGACCAGATCTTGAAAAGTTCATCCAGTTTGCTACAGAGATTTGTTCTGTTCTACAGGTTCTACTTTTCTTTAGGTGTTTCTGCTAGTGCTAATGCTAATCTTCAACTGAAAGTACTCAAATATTCTGTTACTGTCTTATTGTTCAGACAAGTGGACAAGAAGTTCATATTAGCAAAATAATTACTTATTAGTTGTATGTCTTTGCTGTTATAATAAGTACAGAATCTGACTTGGATTATGCTCTGGATTTTAGACATTCTTTGTTTAGAAAGGAAAAAAATCCTAAACAAAATAAATAGCTGCACTATAATATCTTTCACCAAGACTTTGAACCTGTAAAGAGGCTGTTTAATAGTGAACTGGATAAATAACTCGTGGTTGCTGTGAAAAAAAATCTTATAAGGTAGTGAACATCCCCCCTTCCAATTCAGTTTAAAGGACAGTGGAGAATTACAGTTATCTGTATGTTAATGTTATCTTACAATTAAAGCATAGCACAGATTAGAATATGAGAGTGATTGGGAGGCTAACCCTGATGTGCTTATTCTTTGTTGTTGCTGAGTGGGTTTTTAGTGTGGGGTTTTTTCCTTTGGCATTTTGCTTTTTATTTATTTATTTATTTATTTATTTTTTTTAAAGGACATCCTTCTCCAGAACCTGGAAAAATATGTGCAGCATTAAATCCTGGCAAAGGTGCTAAGTGGGAGAATCGAGAATGTGATCAGAAACTTGGATATATTTGTAAACGAGGAAATGCTACTTTAGAATCTTTCATTATTCCTACAGGTATGTTT